>CM033323.1:34337379-34891968 GCA_019359835.1 Pharus latifolius | reverse complement strand
ACATTCTTCCCACTGGAAATTATCCAAACCACATCAATGCCATTCCTTGACAATGCCAGCCCTTGTCAGTTCATGTCAGCCGATGGCATTGGGCAAGTTTAACCACTTCTGGTTGTGCAACCTGAAAACCACCTTGTCCATTGAACTTGTAGAGCCATGTTCTACATTTTATTCAACTACCACACCTTGAGATAAACTCTCTAGCATTCTCTGAAGCTATGTCAAAACCCTGAACCAAGTGTCGACCTTTGATGTTCGTCGTTTTTGAGCAAAATAGCCGCGGACTTGATGTCCATATCGCAGCCTTGAAACCCTGAGAGTCTCTAGCATTCGTACTGAACCATAATTCCATAAATCTCCAAGATTAACTCAAATCCAGCTTTCAAGCTTACCAGTTCCAGTATCGCCGAGAGTATTTCTCCTTTGCATGTTGCATATAGATTATTAATGGATTGTGATTCCTGTTTGCTTGTTTGTTCCTTGATTAGAACAAGAGCCTGAGTACAGAGATTTCGTCAGACCCGACATCGACTGCTGTACCTTACGACGCGGAAGGCAAGTCATATTCTTGGACATCTTGAACCTATATTTTATGAATTGTTAAGACATTGCCTTGATTATAAGCAGTATTGCATTTGATGAAATGACAAAGGTATGATATGGCAGTACTAGGCTGTATGCTGACAAAAGATGAGGAGATTCCTTATAAAATGATCAAACCGTGAGCCATAACTAATATATATGTATATATATATATTCATGAAATAGAACCCTTGCCGTGGCCAGAGTTTGGTATGGAATGGTGGTGGCACTGACGAGTGCAGGGTTTGTGGAATGCACTGGTCATGGGCATGTAAGGACTAGAACCTTGTGTTGTGCTTCTATGCGGCATGAAAAACGTACCAACCACTTGCCCGGTTATGGGACGGGCGCAACTTAGTAGCTTTCTTTAGTATTAGCTTTTCCCTACAATGGTTGTCGATCCAGTGTCTTGCGAGAACTGGTGGGCCGCAGAAGGCCATGAGTGATGTGAGTACAGAAAAATCATGAGAGGAAAGGGTGGAAAGAAGGAAGACGCCCTATGCCAGATTAAGTCGTGCGCGACTGTAATCAAGAGAGGCTATGTGTCTTGCGAGAACATAGACCCAGGCTAGGAAGTAAGGCAGTGTGGAGGACCCACAACGGTACTTGACACTTAACTGTCTATTTACCGGGCAGGGAATTGTTAATGCTAGGACTGTAAAATGTTGTGTCATCTCGGCCTTGTCACATGCGTAAAAGTCGCATGGAGAGGTACCGACTTGAAAGCCGAATGATTGGTGGATTAAAGTGGTACACCTTTGCAAAGTTTAAAACGTATTCGAATACTCCGAGCACCCGGGTCTATAGGAGCCTGCGCGCTGTGGATCCTATCCACGTCGATGTGACACAAGTATGTTTTCTAAATAAAATATGGCTAGACTTAGCTCATGTGTGCTTGACATGTGTTGTCATAAAATGAAGTGCTAACATGGGCAGACATGTGTTGTCGTGCTATGGTAGTGCTTCTAAGAGCTTATAAAAGATATTAATGATATGTCATGATGAGCACTGCCATAGATTTGGAAAGAGGAAAAGTATTTTGCAACCTTCCCTCCTTCCCTAATAGCATAGGTTCATATCATTCTACTATATGTATCTACTCTTATCTATGACTTGCTGAGTACGTAAGTGCTCACCCTTGCAATTCACTATTCAATAGATGGAATGTCCCTGATCAAGACGAAGGCCTGGATAACTTCTTGGATCCCTGAAGGAAGAGAGTCAGTTCTACCCAAGTCCTGAAAAGTGTTGCTCTGCTTTCAACTTCTTGCTGTGGGGGTTTACTTAGCTTCTGCCGAGTAGTTGCTCTTCTACAACCAAACTTATTTACGCCGTGATGGCCTGTAATTTATTATGTTGTAATGAGGCCAATTGGCCATACTGCTCAATGTAATGCAAGTTAAACTGATGCAATATACTCCTATGTTTGGCTCATCCTGGGAAGTCAAAAGGTAAGGGATCGGCTGCAGTAAGCTGGGTCCCCATGGGAGTAGTCGTGTCCCCCTGTGAGGGCGGGATGCGGCAGCCCATTGGCCCGTTCTACGGCACCATTGCTTTGTGGATGTGCCACGGAAGCAAAGCACACCTTGGTCCCAATCTGATCGCAGTAGTCTAGGAAAAGACCGCTAGCGAACTGAGAACCGTTGTCTGTGATGAGACGGTTTGGAACACCAAATCGTGCCACAATGTTCTTGTGAAAGAACTTTTGTGCGGCTGATGCAGTAATATTTCGTACTGGTTCGGCCTCAATCCACTTTGTGAATGTGTCAATGGCTACGAACAAAAACTTGTATCCATTGACCGCTTGTGGCATAGGACCGACGATGTCCATTCCCCAGATCGCGAAAGGCCATGCGAGAGGAATAGTTTGCAATGCATAAGCAGGTTGATGAACCTGTCTTGCATGAAACTGACACTGTGGACACATCTTGACCATAAGCTTGGCATCATCGAGTGCCGAAGGCCAGTAGAATCCCTGTCGAAAAACTTTTCCGACCAGTGTTCGATATGACGCGTGTGCACCGCATACACCGTCATGTATTTCTTTCAAGAGGGATTTTCCTTCCTCCTGAGATATGCAGCGCATGAATACTCCTTGAGTACCCTTTCTGTACATAACCCAATCTATGAGTTTGTACAGACGCGCCTTTCGAATTAACCGATCGCTTTTGGTTTCGTCCTCGGGTAGGGTCCCATGTTCAAGATAGACCCTCAATGGATGAGTCCAATCTTGTTCCTGACCGAGGTTGGCAACGAAGGCTATTGCCGGATCATCCTCGACCGAAGTCATGATCGAAGGATGGTCCAAGTGTTCAATGAACACTCCTGCCGGAGCGGATGAGCGTGAGGATCCAATTTTGGATAATTGGTCTGCGAGAATGTTGTCCTTTCGCGGGATGTATTGGACTTCGAAGTGACTGAAGTGTTTTTCCAATTTCCTCACTTCCCCCAGGTAATGAGCCATTGTCTCATCGGAGGTGCTGTACTCCTTGTTTACCTGGTTTACGACCAGCTGTGAGTCCCCCCTCACCACTAGTCGACGGACTCCGAGGAATTTTGCTGCCCGGAGCCCTGCAAGAAGACCTTCATACTCTGCTGCATTGTTGGTTGCAACAAAGTGTAGTTGAATGACATACTTAAGCTGTTCGCCCTGAGGCGTAACTAAGACCACTCCAGCCCCCGAGTGTTGAAAACTACGGGAGCCGTCAAAGTACATTGTCCAATAATCGGGGCACTCCAGTTCCTTTGCCAACTGCACGGGTGGCTCAGGGTTGGTCCATTCGACCACAAAGTCGGCCAAAACCTGAGACTTAACCGCCGTGCGAGGGGTGAAATGGATCTCAAAGGCACCGAATTCGACCGCCCATTTGGCGATTCGACCAGATTTTTCTGGATTTCGGACAATATCCCCTAAAGGAAAAGAGGAGGGTACCGTGATCTTGTGTGCTTGAAAGTAATGTCGTAACTTACGGGAAGCCATCAGTAGTGCGTAAAGTATCTTCTGGACCTCAGGGTAGCGCTCCTTAGGACCATGAAGTACTTCGCTCACATAGTAGACGGGTCTGTGTACTCCTTCCCTTTCCGCGATCAGAACTGCGCTGACCGCGTGCGGGGTGGCCGCCAAATACAGAAGTAATGGTTCTTCCTTTTTAGGAGACACCAATACCGGCGGACTGGAAAGGTATGTTTTTACCTCCTGAAACGCTTTTTCGGCTTCGTCGGACCACGTGAAGTTATGATGTTTACGCAAGGCTTTAAAGAAAGGTAGTCCCCTTTCGCCTAATCGCGATATGAAGCGACTTAAAGCCGCCATGCGACCAGCCAGGCGTTGAACATCCTTCATGGTCGAGGGCGACCTCATTTGTTCAATAGCTCTGATTTTCTCAGGATTAACCTCAATGCCCCTGGAACACACAAGGAAACCAAGAAGCTTTCCTGAAGAAACCCCGAAAGAACATTTCTCCGGGTTCAATTTTATTCCAAAGCGATTCAAGTTACAGAAGGTTTCAGCAAGATCGTCCAAATGAGACAATCTTTTGGTGCTCTTTACAACCAAGTCGTCTACATATGCTTCGAGATTACGCCCTATCTGGGAAAGAAAGGTCTTTTGCATCAAGCGCTGGTACGTGGAACCAGCGTTCTTGAGACCGAATGGCATTCTGACGTAGCAGTATGTGCCGAACGGGGTGATGAAGGCAGTTTTCTCTTCATCGTCTTCTGCCATGCTAATTTGATGATATCCCGAGTAGGCATCCAGAAAACTCATCAGTTCGCAACCCGCAGTGGAGTCAACCAGCTGGTCGATGCGGGGAAGGGGAAAGTCGTCCTTCGGACAGGCACTGTTGAGGCTAGTATAGTCGACGCACATGCGCCACTTGCCATTTGACTTGCGGACCATGACCGGATTGGCGAGCCAGTCCGGGTGATTCACCTCGCGGATAAACCCGGCTTGTAAGAGTTTGTCTAACTCTTCTCGGATGGCTTCTTGTCGGTCGGTGGCAAAACGACTGAGCTTTTGGTTTATTGGTCGTTGTCCAGGTCGAATTGCTAACCTGTGCTCAATTACTTCCCTTGGGACACCGGGCATGTCGGACGGTTTCCACGCAAACACGTCTGCGTTAGCTCGGAGGAAAGTAACGAGGTCGAGTTCCTATTTGTCATCCAGGGCTGATGTAACACCCCTGTTTTTGCCAAACCCTAAAATAGCCAAAATCCACATCTGGACCCCAAACCCTAATCTGCTTCAGCCATTCCCTTCTAAATATTGTTCAGAACATTTTTCCCTTCGGGACCATCTCCAAAATCTCACCCTAAAGCTGAGTTTCAAGCCTTGCCATTTTAAAACGCTAATTACCCTATTTTACCCTAAACTGTTTTCCCCAATTGTGTCGAAACTCTTCAGATCTTGCCTGATCTTACCAAACTTTGGCCAAATAAGTTCTAATAATCTTTTGCAACTTAGCTGCGAAATCAGATTTCAGATCGGACCCTCAGATCTCCAAATTTGCAAACAGGCCCAAGTCCTATTCAAACTTTCCTTACAGAACAGCCCCTGGAACAAGTTTCAGAAATTACAAAACAGCCCAAATATTATTTTCAGGCCCTTTCGACCAGCCCCTGGTCGTTGCCACGACCAGTGCACGAGCCACTGTTGCCGCGCCGTGTTCTCGCCGTGTTTGCTCGCCGCCGGCCACCGCCTCTTGTCGCCAGTGTTGTGAACAACCGAGCCACCTCCCGCGCACGTGCCAGCACAGTTGCATCGCCTCGCCCAGCGGATAAACGGTCGCGCTCCCGAGCCTTGTTTTCGCGCGCGCTCCTGTTGCCGTGGCAGTTGCATGGCGTTACGTGTCATTGCCGGAGCTACATTGTCGCCTCCGCATCTGCGCCATCCCTGGTGAAGTCCCAAGGCAACTGGCAAAGCTGCAGCACCGCCTGAACGCGATCACATCGCCGTCGCTGTCGTTGCGCCTGCGCCCGACAAACTTCTCCCCGGCGCAAGCAACCATTGTCGCGTTCTCCCTCGCAAGCTCCGTCCCCGTGCCTATTTAAACCCCCCCTCAGTGCTGTGAAGAAGCACAACCTCAAGACTTAGCCAAATTCCCAGTTAATTTCTCACCGCCGTCGAGTTTGCTTTCTTCTCCGGCGAGCAACCTCTGGAGCTCACGGTGCCAGCCCAATTCACTGCACCATTCTTCAAAACAAAGCCACCAGTGAGTTCCCCTCTTTCCCCTGTTCGTGTCATAGCACCCAATTGCACCCCGGCGAACCCTAACGCCGGTGATCACCGGAAAAGCTCAAAACCCCTGTTCCTGCAATGCTACCTGACTTAGTCCAAATTAGCCTTAGTACCAGTAGAAGAAATTGATCAGCATACTCTTTTTAGCAAGCCTACCAATCTGGTTTTCAAAATCGAGCTAAGATCATAGCTCTCCCCAAGTTGCGCGCCACCAGCAAACTGGCTCTCGTCGCCAGGCCACACCGGCGATCCTCCGGTCAAATTGACCCCTCCAGTAGCCTTTCTGTGCCCTAGAGATCATTCCCAAGCTTGGAATTGAGCTCATTCGCCCTGAATCGAAAACCCCCTTTGTCCAGTGTCGTCTTCTCCAGCGCCGGTCGCCGGAATTTGTTCCCGGCCGATCCAGCCGACACCACCTTGTCCCTTAGCTTCGCCTCACCTCCCTGAGCAACTTCTTCCACTAGCTCGACACCTGGATCTGCCTAGATTGTGAGTTATGCCTATGCCAAGATCACTGTCCAGTAACTCAGTTCATGTCCAGGCCACCGTAGTTCATCGCCGGATTTGGCCGCCCTCCGGCCACTTTCAGCCCTTGTGCCTGTTGAGTATATTGTTCCTGTTAGTAATGCCTACCTCCCAGACAAAGTGTTGCATCAATTGGAGCCCTGGATCAAAAGTTAAGCCATGCCCTAGTTTCTGGCCATGACCAGCACTATATCAGTGCATGTCAGCCACTGGCATTAGCCTGGTTTGACCCCTTCTGGTTGAGCAATTGAAATGCCACCTTGTCCTTTAGATTCCTGGAGTTGTGCTCTACAACTTTCTCTTCTATCACTTCTCCAGAAAACCATCCTAAGATCAGTTTATAGCTATGCCAAAGCCATGAACTGAATGTCGACCCTTCGACGTTCAATCCTTTTTAGCCGTTTCTTCGACCAGAGCCCTTGTGACCTTGCCCTAACCTTTTCCCCTGCATGCATGACTTACTTACTTAATACTTTCTATAGAAACTATTTTCTGTATGCTTATGGTATGTGTTTGTGTGTTGGTTGATTGCCGCAGAGTCAGAAGCTGAAGGAGCGGAAGAAGTCTTTGAAGATCCGTCATTCCTTTGATCATGTCTCATTCCTTTGATCATGTCTCACCCAATATTTTCATATGAAGTATATTCACTGTTTCTTACTATGCATGCTTAGTTGAAATACAAGTTATGTTTGAATGACATGAGTAGATATTCCCTAATGAATCATGAAACCCCTTTTGTTATTGAACCTTCATATATATGCTTTTGTCACCCTAGGACTCATATACTGAATATTCACATTAAACGTGGAATGGTCAAATACATGAGAAGTTATGATGAAAACCGTTTTGTCAAGAAAACTGATAAAAGGGATCAGTAGTGAGGATTGGATTGTATGGAGAGGGTGCGGTGCGCACCAGGGTATGTGAATGTTCCTCACTATTGGTTCATAAGGACGAGAACCTTGTGCTGTGTCTCTATACGAATTGTAAACGTACCAACCACTTGCCTGGTATGGGACAGGCACAACTTAGTAGCTTTTTGGTATTAGCAGTTCCCTGCATGGTTTGTCGATCTGGTTTCTCGCGTGGAAACTGGAAGGCCAAGATTCGGCCATGACTGATGTGAGCCAGAAAAATGATGAGAGAAAAAGGCGTAAAAGAAGGAAGGCGCCCTAGACCTGATTAAGCCGTGAGCGGTTGTAATCTTGAATGGTCGTATGTCTCGCGTGGACATAGACCAAGGCTATGTGTCCTGAGGGAACATAGACCAGAGAGGCTAGGAAGTAAGGCAGTGGGGAAGACCCACAACGGTACTTGAGACTTAACTGTCTATTTACCGGGCGGGGATACTGTTAATACTGAACTGTAAAAGCGTTGTGTGATCTCGGCCTTGTCACATGTGTATAAGTCACATGGAGCTGATCCGACTTGAAAGCCGAGTGAACCAGTGGATTTAAAAAGAGGTACACCTTTGCAAAGTGTAAAAGAAGTATCGGATACTCTGTACTCCCAGATTCAGGAGTCTTTTCGTAGTGGATGTTATCCATGGGTTATAGCACAAGTAATGTTTTGGAATGTTTTCATAATGCGGTTAACAAAGTAGTGACTCATGGGAGACCACTACATCTAATGTTTTATTGAAAACCTGTTTAATATTTAAAGTATCATTTTCATAACAAAAGTACTGTTTTGCTAAGCAAATGACTTGGAAATCTATATATATATCAATATGAAACAATGAACCCCGGAATTATATATTTCACCCTCATGTAAGTACAATTGCAATAATCCCTGGAATGAGTGTTGCTGAGCACCAAGTGCTCACCCTTGCATTTATATCCAACTGTAGAAGAGGGATTCGAGGATCCCGATTCCTTCAGTTATGAGTTCCCGGCAGAAGATGGAAGTGCCCCGGACGAGCCCACGTTCTAGAAGGATTGCGCACCAAGTCAAGTCAGATGTGGGAGGAGCCACTCCAACCCCGCTGCGGATGGAAATCAAGCTTTTTGTCGTTGCTTTGTGCTTTATGCTGTGTGTTCGGTACTTGGATACCGATTCTGGTTCTGATAAACTAGTTATTTTCTTAGCAACTCTACTTAGCGCCATTTTCGGTGCTTTGGCTATGTAATATTGGCCATGTTGGCCTGATACTTGCTTAATGATATTACTGTGCTTGTGTGGTTTGGAGCTCATGTGACATCCTGCTGTGTGTAACCTACCTGGGCGGTTACCAAGGTGATCCTCAAATGGGGGTCTCACAGCTGACCCAACCCGAATTGTCCGGGATGGGTCATCTGGGTACAAAGGAACTTGTTTGAGTTTCTCATCTGGTCGAGGAGCAGCCCTGATCGCATCGATGGCGACAGTGGCGACCTGAGCGTCCCGGAGGGGAAGTTGATCGACCATCTCCAAAGATAGCCGGTCGCACGTGAGTGCCACGTTGCGACTACCTCGGACCGAAATGACACCTTTGGGGCCAGGCAATTTCCCGCACTGATAAGCATAGTGCGTTGCCATCATGAACTTAGCGAGAGTAGGCCTGCCAAAGATTGCATTATAAGCTGAATCACAATCGATTACATCGAAAGTAACCAATTCTGTTCGGAAGTTATCTGGTTCTCCCAGAGTGACCGGGAGGACCACTTGTCCCAATGGCATCATGGAGGGGCCTGGGATTATCCCATAAAACGGATGGATTATGGGCATGATCTTCGAACGAGGAATTTGCATCTCGTCGAGTGTCTTGACCAATAAAAGATCAAGGGAACTTCCCCCGTCGATCAGGACCCTTTCGACTCTCACGTTACTGATGATTGGGGTAATAACCAGAGGTAACCTCAATGGTCGAGTTAGCCCCGCAGGACAGTCAGCGCGGTCGAACGTCAAAGGCATATCCGACCAACGGGGATATTGAGGTTCACCAAGGGATGTCTCTGTTTGGTTAACCTCTCGGCAAAAAGTTTTAAACTGCCTTTTGGAAACGAAAGAGGAGGAACCTCCGAAAATGACATTAACATGATTTTGAGGTACCTGGTAAGCCATTTCTTCGTCTCCATCGACGTCTCTAACCCCGCACGCCTGCTCTTTGGGCGGTAAGGTTGGCATTGGCCCAGCTCCTTGGTAGAAATCATCCAGCTGTTTCAACCAACTCCTGCAGTTTTTGAGATCGTGGCCTGCGGAATTGTGGAGTGGACACCACCTTTTGCCCTCCTGCGGATTAGTTGATTTTTCTGGCTGGTCGGAATCCCGGCCACCAGAAGCAGTTTTACTTTTAAAAAAAGACTTATTACCTTTGGTCGAAGGTGGTTTCTCCGCGACCGCGACCTCACGGTACTGTCCAGAGCGGTTCCTCTTCGACTTTTTTGACTTCCCACCCGGTGAAGACTCCGGCTTTTTGCTCAAATCTTCTTTCTTGGCGTCCTTGAAGCCTGATTGGGGCGGTAGGTCCCCCTTGTCAACCATTCGGTTCCATTCGACTGCCTCGGCTGCATCGGAGTATCGATCAGCCATATCGAACAGATCGGCCACCGATCGAGGAGGGTGGATGAGCAAGTCTTCAGTGAATCTCCGGTATCGAACGGCATGCTTAAATGCCCTAATTACGGAGCCATCAGATATGTTCGGGATGGTATTTCTTACCCCGACAAACCTCTTGACAAACTGCCGAAGCGTTTCGGTCGAAGTTTGCCGCAATCTATGCAAGTCGTCCTCCTTACCCGGCTTTTGGTAACAGTTTTGGAAATTGCTGAGGATGGCATCGCATAGCATTTCCCAATTATAGATAGAACCCTCAGGCTGATTGAACAACCAGGTTCTAGCCGGTCCTACGAGGACTGTTGGCAGGTAGTTGGCCATGACCTTGTCATCGCCTCCTGCTGCTTGGATGGCAGTAATATAGATCTGAAGAAACTCGGATGGGTTCTGAGTTCCGTCAAACCTCTCAATGGCCCCTGGTCGAAACTTATCGGGCCAAACGACTGCTCGTAGAGAAAGCTTTGCAACCAACGTAAGGACCGTGAACCGTCCTGTGACTTTCGGTCGGGTTTCGAGCAAACTCACTTAATGGCGGGGTTACTCGGGGTCCCAAACGAGAATGAACGGGAACTCGATCCCTACTGCGAGAGTCCTGCATTCGCCGATATTTGTCCTGTCGGGACGGTATAGGCGGCGGGTAACTCCGTCGGCCAAAACCAAAATGAGGACCATCTCGATCACGGGAATGTGTCACTGAGCGGGAAGAGGCTGTTGGGGTCGCCTCGGATGCGACCTCGTCCAATCTTTCCGCCAGGATCCTGTAAAAGGCCGGTCTCTGCGCATCCGTGACCGTAGGAGGAAAATTGCGCATGACTTCCGCGATAGATCGCAGTCGACCATGGGTACTTCTCCTAGGGGCACCAGGTGTTATTGTTTCCTCGTCCACTGGGAAGTGCTCCGGTGGTAAGGAAGGAGTCTGGTCACGTCTATGACCACGCGACCGTCGAGAAGAACTCGGGGCAGCATCATAACGAGCCTGCGCATCTTGAAGAGCCTCTAGGGCAGTTCTGCGTAGTTCGTTGTTTTGTTGCTCGAGATCTTGCTCCTCCTTCTGTTTGTGATCTTGTTCTTCCCTGGCAGCCTGTTGATCGGGAGTTTCCTCCGACAACGCAGCAAACTGCCTAGGGAGAGAAGTTGTCGATGGGGAGAACATCTCGGTCTGTTCCGAGTCAGACTCGAAATCAAAGAGACGGTGGAGGTTATCAGGGTCGAACCTCCCTGAGCTAACCTCGGGGTCACCATCATACTTTCCCTCAGTGGGATCGCATGACGGGCCGGATTCATCACCTAACACATTAAGAACCTCTGCGGGTTCTGACCTTGTGCCAGTTACCTCCTGGTCGATTATCATGACTTGGGGAGATGATTCATCCTGTGGAAGATTCTGGCCTTCGACCTCTTCCATCGGAACGGGATCACTTGGAGAAGGCATTGG
Source organism: Pharus latifolius (assembly GCA_019359835.1). Lineage (NCBI taxonomy): Eukaryota > Viridiplantae > Streptophyta > Magnoliopsida > Poales > Poaceae > Pharus > Pharus latifolius. The sequence goes on along the minus strand of CM033323.1, from coordinate 34,880,656 downwards.
GATATGAGCATAATCCTCGAGATCGAAATCATTCTCGGAATCATATGCTCCAGCCATGTTTCGGCAAACCTCCGAATTTCAATTAAGACGCCTTGAGAAAGGCCCCACGGTGGGCGCCAGCTGTCGACGATTTGGACTCGGAGTCCTCAGCCGAACTTATGCAGAATTTATAATAGTGAGACCTTTCAAGATGACCCTTCGGGAAGGTATGCTGAACAATGGTGAACAGGAGCACAGAGAATTTAGACAGGTTCGGGCCCTCGATGGTGGGAGTAAAAGCCCTACGTCCTGTTGAGATTTCACTAAGTGTGGTAAAATGTTTACAAATGGAAGGAAAAGTCCTCACAGGCAAGGATTTTTCCTGTAAAAGTGTACAAAGATAAGCTAAAGAAGACTTAAAAATGCTATATGATGTGTGCCGTAGACTTGGCTAACTTGGATCCCCCCCTTGATTGATGCTTCATGCCATCCTCTTATACTGCTTGAAAGGGTGCCATGTGAAGGAAACTGCATCAATCGGTTGCACGGACGGTTGGATACGGTTTTTGAAACTGCTCTTAACCTCCACGTAGGTTAAACACGTGTTATTCATGGATAACTGTACGTGTTAACCTCCTGACGGTTGATTTTCCACGTGTAGGAATCTTCGGGATACTTAGAATATCCTGTCGTATGGACAACCGAATAGATAGATCCCAGGTATCCTGATCGGCAGATGTTCTGACCGCGGGATTCGGCTGACCGCGTAATATCCCGAATGTGTAGTTCGCGTATAGCCCACGAACTTCTGACCGCGCAAAGCTTACGGTCTGACCGCGTAAAGCTGCGACTTGATCGCGTAAAGCTTGCGACCTCGTGGTGATGCCTCTCAGAATAGCTTGAGTTCGCATCTCCAGACACATGTCTGGTTCGAACCTGTTTTGAACCAGAAGTTTATTAGAAGTGACCCGGGTGTCAATCCTCGTCACACTGTAGCTCCCCTTTCCCCCCCCCCCCCTCGCGGTTTCGCAGGGGGGGGCTTTGTATATTTTGTTAATCAATGCATAGCCTTTGTTCTTCAACTGTCTCATTGCAGGTCTTTCTCGTTACCGCCCCTAGCGGCGAAGCCCTCCCCGCGAGGATGCCCTCCCCGCGAGGAAGCCCTCCTTGTGGGGATGCCCTCCCCGCGAGGAAGTGGGCCAGCCCCAACAAGTCCCTACAACGGAGCCTGCACTCCCGTAGGGCGGCTTACGACCAGCCCTCGTGGACTGAGGGTGTAAGCGGCAACCCGGTCACAGTGGCCGTGGTAACGAGTCACTTTGGGAGACTAGTCCCCTGCCCAAACACTCAAGTCCCGTCTTCGGGCACTTCCTCCTCCGGGAGTAGACGCTCTCCTCAGCGGGACGTCTAATGGCTTTCTGGATTATCTTCCTCCTCCGGGAGTCGACGTTATTCTCGGCTCCCTGTTCTCACGGCGACCGGAAGATCAGCCCCTTGCGGCTTGATTGGATCTATCTTCGTCCTCCGGGAGTCGACGTTATTCCCGGCTCCCCGTTCTCACGGCGACCGGAAGATCAGCCCCTTGCGGCTTGATTGGATCTATCTTCCTCCCCCGGGAGTCGACGTTATTCCCGGCTCCCCGTTCTCACGGCGACCGGACGATTGTCTCTCGGAGAGTCAGATTTCTCGGGCGTTTCCTCCACCGAAGACCCTATTCCCGGCTCCCCGTTCTTACGGCGACCGGACGAGAGTCTCCCAGGAAGCTCGCCTCTGGAAATCCCATCGGGTTCTCTTGGACATTCCTTCCGCCTAAGGCCTTATTCCCGGCTCCCCGTTCTCACGGCGACCGGATGATTATCTCCCGGAAGGTCTTCTCCTTGAAAACCTCGCTTTAAAATTTTCTAACTTGGAAAATTTCCTATGCTACAGGTGTCTTCCTTCCCGGGGGCCTTGTTACCCCCACAGCGCGCGGAGCTATTCTCCGGCCCGCTGTGGGCAGGGGGGGGATAAGGAACCCCCGGGTGTCGACCGCACCACCCACGAAGAAACTTAGCTCATCCTTGTTAAGATGAGTCGTCCAGACCATCCAGGAAGAAAATAAAGAGGCGCAATAAAAGGAAACAACAACGTGCTTTATTGATCGGGAAACCCGGAGGACATCTTCCCCCTCCGGTGGGTTTCGGAAATGATACAACCCGGGTCCTAACCCAGGGGATTTTCTACGAGCCTAAGGCCCCTACGCCTAAAGCTCCCGGAGGCGCTCCCTCAGCTCCCGGGCCAAGTCCCGGTACAGCGCCCGGACGCGACGCTGAGAGTCCCGAAGTACGTCTTCGGGCCAAAACTCGTACCCAGCCGGCGGAAGTATCCGGAGAGGAGGTATCATCCGGGCCTCCGGGCGCGGGGGAGTTAATTCAGCACGGCTGTTGTCAAAATTATTCAAGTGCCACTCCGGGCGCCACCTCAACCGGACAGGCTCCCGGGCAGTACCCCCGTCGCGCTCCCCGGAGACAAGGCTCAGCAAAATCAAAGCCGCTTGGGCGCCCCCCGGAGAGCCTCTCCCGGACCGTTGCCCGGGAATAACCCCCCGGGTACCCTGGTAACATTTCATTGCAGACTTAGAAAAATTTCAAATATATTTCATTGCAAAATGTTTTTGTACAAGTGCCCGGGGCTTCTCCTAAGAAGCTACCGGAATCAAAATGTCTAACAAAATAAAAAGGGGTCCTAGCTAAAGACCCGGGGCAGGCTCATACTTTAGCATTGGGGTCCTCCCCCCGGGGAGCTTCCTCCGTGGCCGGGGCAGGGGCATCCGCGGCCGGAGGCGCCGGTGTCGGGAACCTCGTCCGGATGATCCGGTCGTAGAACCCCTCCGCCAGCAGCTCCACCTCCTGGCGCGTTGGCTCGAAGGCCTCCGGGAAGCTCCGGGGGATGCGCCCCCCGATCGCCCGGGCGCCGACCCCACAGTAGTCAACGAGCCCCGCGGCGGCCGCGATGACGGGGATCGCCCGGCCCCGTGCCCGGACGTCCGCAGCCTCCGGGATGGCGGAGACTTGTGCGTTAAGAAAACGCACAGCTTCCGCGAGGGTCGCCGGGAGCACCTCCGGGCCGCTCCCGGAGCCCAGGCTAACGCCAAGGCTTTCCAAGGCCGAGCGGACGGAGCGGCCCGCGTCCGACAGTGCCCGGACGCTGGAGCTCTCCAGCTCCCGGAGCGCCTTCTCCCACACCTTGGCCTCCTCTCGAAGGCGGATGTAGGCGCCCTCCGAAAGGTGCACCTGCGCCCGGGCCCGGGACAGCTCATCAAGAGCTTCGTCCCGCTCCCGGAGGGCCGCCTCCCACTGCTCCACGCAAGCCGCGGCCCGGCTCTCCGCCTCCTTGAGCAGCCGGGTGACCCGCTGCTCAAGGCCCCAGGTAACAGTCGCTACCTACAAAATACATAAAGAGTTAGAAAAATCTCAAGTGCAGGAAAAAAGCCGAAATATTAAGAGCTCGGGTTACCTGGGCTCCGAGGGACTCGAGCCCCTCAAAACGCTCGTGGAGCGTTCCCCCCGCTACGAAGGCCTACACCTTCCGGCTGTGCAGGCCCTCCGCGCAGCGGGCCACCTCCCCCGCGGGGAGCAGAGAGGTATCTTGCCCGGCGCCCCCGTTGCGGCCGGGAGAGGGCCCCCGGACCTCGGAGTCCGGGAGAATAGCCGGCGTCGCCGGCGTCTTCGTCGACGAAGTTTCCTCCGAGGACGACGAAGACGAGGATTGGGCGGGGACCTCCGCCTGGGGGGGGATCATCGGGCCTTTCCCCGCCCCAGGCCGGAGGGCCCTCGGAGCCTCCTACTCCGGGGGGACCTCGAAGACTGAGGGGCTCCCCCCCTCCTCATCAACCGGCCAGAGGCACGGAGGCGCCGCCTCCGAGAACCTCACCTCCAGCCTCTCCGGCGCCAATGTCGCCGGGAGAGGCGAGAGGAGCGCCACTCGAACTGGCGACGGGGCGTAGTCCGCGGAATCGGACCCCGCCCCGCCGGTAACAACCTCCTTCCCTCGGGCCTCGACGGGGGCCTCCGGGGGCGGAGGCGTCGCCTCTGCCCGGGGCGCCGCCCGGGCATGTTCGGCTTCGGGAGCCGCGTCCCAGGTCCTCACCGGCGTCGTCGCCGGCGTCGTCGTCGGGGCGGGGGTCTTTTGGACCCGGGGCCTTTTGGGCTCCGAGCCCCCGGCCGCATCCTTCCCCCGCTTATGAGACCCGGGGGTGCGAAGGGGCTTCCTCTCCGGAAGCCTGAGCCCGTAGGCCTCGGCCACCAGGTTCCGGGGAGGCCCCTCCCCCACGAGGCGCACGATGCGCTCGTGTTCGTCGGTGAAGTACCTCCCCAGGAGGTGCTCCGCCTTGTCCCTCGCCGCCGGGTACGGGCGCACTGCAAGAGGTAAAAAGTTAGTTGATTTCTCATAAAAAACTGCAAGTACAAAAATGCAGGGGACTTACGCCGCGTCACCGGCTTGACCGGAGGCCGCTGCTCCGGGCCCATGCCGATCCCCCTTCCCCCGCGTGAGAAGGGGGAAAGCCGCAGGAGCGCCAGCTCCTCCACGGCGTCCCGCATCGAGCGGGCCTTCTTCGTCAGCACCACCTTCCCGAGGAGCTCGAACTCGTCGTCCGTCCACACCGGCGGCTTCGGTGCGGATGACCGGCTGTAGGTGGGAGGCTCCGGGGCGTAGACCACCGCCTCGTCCCGGACCCGGAGGTAAAACCACCTCCGGAGCCAGTCCCCCCAGTGGTCCCGGGAGGCTGCCGCCGGGTAGTCCGCCACCCGGGAGGGCAGCATCTGGACCATCACCGAGCCGAAGGGGGACTTCGGTCCTCCCTTCACCAGGTGGGAGCTCCACGCTGCCGGCTCGTAAAAGTACCGGAAGGCGCGGAGGGTGGGCTCCCGCCCGGTCGCCGTCTCGTACAGCCAGATGAAGAGACCCATCCGGACGAGGGCGTTGGGGGTGAGGTGGTTGAGCGCCACCCCGTACTCCTTCAGGAACTCCCGGAGCATCGGGTGCACCGGGAGCCGGAGCCCTGCCTCGAGGAAGGCCTCAAAGGCCACAACCTCTCCGGGCCTGGGGCGGGGGGCTCCGTCCTTCTTTAGGGGGACCCGGATGTCCCCCTCTTCAACGACGCCCTTCTTGACCAGGGACTCCGCGTCCGAGGCCGAGAACTCGGAGGCCCAGGGAAATCCACGGGGATTTCCTCCGGGGGCACCTCCGTGGTCTTCGCTCGACCTTTGGGCGCCATTAGGTGAGTTCTTTGTTTTTCGGTGGCTAAGTTTTCCGGTGGCTACGTCTACAACTCCCGGACGCTCACTACCAGAAAAGGCTACCGGAGAAGTTACCGGAAGAGCGCTACCTGGAGAGCTGAAGTTAGAGTTGAAGATTTGGAATGATCTTCCAGGGCCCCCTAAGGCCCTATTTATAGAGGCTAGCCGAGATCTAGATGCGCGCCACGTGGCCCCCTCGGAGCAATCTGGACCACTCAAATTCAAACCGTGCGTGGGAAACGAAGGGACAGGCGCGTGCATTTATTGCGAAAACGGCACGGCCATAAAGCGCCCGGCACAGAAACCGAAGCATCGCCGGGGGTCCGGTGATTTTCGTCCGGAGGTTTCGCCCAGAGATTTTCCCGGTACCGTAACCATTCCCTCCGGGGGCTCAAGCTTCGTCCCCGGAGGGCATGGGGGGCTGCTGTTGGGGGAAATCTCCCCGCGATCAAGTCCAGGTAAGTTCATGATTGCCCGGGGACAGTGGCCTCCGGTGCCTGCCCCGGGCGCCGCCTTTTAGGCTCCCGGGACCGTGCCCCCCGGGCGGGTCCCGGGCGCCGCCATTCGCCCGGGGACAGTGGCCTCCGGTGCCTGCCCCGGGCGCCACCATTTGGCCCCCGGGACCGTGCCCCCCGGGCGGGTCCCGGGCGCCGCCATTCACCCGGGGACAGTGGTCTCCGGTGCCTGCCCCGGGCGCCGCCATTTGGCCCCCGGGACCGTGCCCCCCGGGCGGGTCCCGGGCGCCGCCATTGCCCGGGGACAGTGGCCGCCGGTGCCTGCCCCGGGCGCCGCCTTTTGGCTCCCGGGACCGTGCCCCCCGGGGCGGGTCCCGGGCGCCGCCATTTGCCCGGGGACAGTGGCCGCCGGTGCCTGCTCCGGGCGCCGCCTTTTAGGCTCCTGGGACCGTGCCTCCGGGGTATGACCCGGGCGCCGCCTTTTAGCTCCCGGGACCGTGCCCCCCGGGCGCGTCCCGGGCGCCGCCATTTGCCCGGGGACAGTGGCCGCCGGTGCCTGCCCCGGGCGCCGCCTTTTAGGCTCCCGGGACAGTGCCTCCGGGGTATGTCCCGGGCGTCGCCTTTTAGGCTCCCGGGACCGTGCCTCCGGGGTATGACCCGGGCGCCGCCTTTTAGCTCCCGGGACCGTGCCCCCCGGGCGAGTCCCGGGCGCCGCCATTCGCCCGGGGACAGTGGCCCCCGGTGCCTGCCCCGGGCGCCGCCTCTTAGGCTCCCGGGACCCTGCTCTCCGGAAGGGGTCCCGGACGCCACCGCCCTCCTAAAAGGTAAAATCCCTGTTTGTTTATCACGTGCAGGTCACGCGAGGGACGCCTCGGGAATCAGTGACCACCTATCAAGCATCCAAGACGTTTGACCGGGAGAAGGACGGTCTTACCCTTCAATCCGACGGTGGCTTCCGGGGTAGTTTAGGTTTTTTGCTTCTTTTTGGGGCTATAAATAGCCCTTGTACCCCTCTGTTGTAAAGGATCAACTCATTATTATTTGGAATAGCTAATCCCACGGACGTGCTCCGGAAGCCTCTCCCCCAGAGAGAGCCTCCCCAGCCGACTCCGGTCGGGAGCGCGTCGACAGGACTAGGGCCCCCACTGGGACCCGAACCTGTATAAATCCACGTGTCAATTCTTGTGTTTGTCCGGCGGGGGAGGACCGGTCACCCGGTCAACCCGCGCTGCGTAATCTCCGCTAGGATCGTCTTCAAAACTTGCCGGGGTATTCTTAATACCACGACACTGACCATAGACTGTGTGACCATGGACAACGAGAACATAGACTTTGCGACTATGGATAATGAAATTCTAGACCATGCATCCAAGATATGCAGATAATCTTTAGATTACATCTAAGCTATATGATATGCATTTTGAGCTTCAAGGTGCATAAGATAGATTAAGCTGGCTATACACCTCTTAATAGTACGACCATAAAATCTAGAACTGAAAAGACAAGTTAGATCGACTATACCACAGATAACCATTAGAAGAACATCAGTCTTTATCTTCGGCTAGCAGCATGGATACTTCGATCATAGAGGTCGTCTTCCTTGACCTATGATGTGGGACCCTCATTTGAGGAATCCCGTGGCAACCGCCCAGGTGGATTGCACACAGGTTGGACCATTACAAAACTCACAACAAGCGGAAAGCAGTTATTGCATAAAACATAATTAAACAGGTACGAGGTCACAAGGACCAATATTACATTAACATAGCGCCCAGAATGACGCTACTTAGAGTTGCTACGAAAATAATAGGTTTATCCATTCAAGAGTCGGCATCAAGATACCGAACACACAAAACAAAGCAGACAGCAAAGCATATATCTATTCACATGATGATTCGATATCAAAAAGGGGTTTCCACATGAAAGTTGGGTCATATCTATTCACATGTTTCTAAACATAGTTCTATCAAATATTCAGCATGCATATATCTTTAAAACAGTGAATCTACTTTATTTCAAAATACTGGGTGAGACATGATCAAGGGTGACGACTTGCCTTGCCAAGTTGGGTATAAGAAATCTGCTGGATCTTCAAACGTTCCTTCCAAATCTTCCGCTCCTTGCTTTGCATTCGCACGAGAGCACACACAACACATACAATACATAAGCATCCAGAAAATAGGCTTTATACAAAACATAAGTAAAATATACACATGAATGCAAATGAGGGAGATTGGGCAGAAACAGAACAGCGGAGAAAAGGATTCTAGGGTTAGGTTCACTAGACAAGACTCGATTGCGACGAAAGACAAGGGTTGGCATTCGGTTCGCGAACAGACAATGTCCGAGAGGGACACCAGGATGATTTAGGGCTTCTAGATGATCAAAATTGGTGCAAGAGGTGGCATTGTGTGCCAAATGCTGTGAGGGACCTAAATGACAAAGTGAACTTTTCAGAAAAGCCCTTGAATTAACAGAAATTCACAGCAAAGCTCAGGACATAGGAAATCGAATGCCACTGTACAGCAGCGAACTAGGGCACATGCGTCTGGATGAATCACGCATGCATTGCTTCGCCAAACATGTCAGGGAGGTAGGCGGAATCAAGACAAGGTTGCTGGTGGATGGAATTTGGCTGGGGTGGCTTGTCGGCGACGAACGGCTAGGTTGAAACCTTCGGCCGCCTAAGACAAGAACGAGCCACGGTGACAGAGAACTGGGGTTATCTAAACTCGAAATTGACCGAGGGGAAACACTCCTGGGGTGGTGTGGATTGGTCTGGAGAGAGGAATTGGGTAGTGGTTAACCCTGCGAGCTCGTCGACGTTGTCACCGGAGTTGGAGAAGACGGTGAATGACGAACTGGCTCCACACAGCAATGCAGGCTATAAGCTTTGGGATACACCATCTAGGGGTTACAAGGAAGGTGTAGGTGGCTTCAGTTTGGGGAGAGCTGCAGCGAGGCACGCCGGCGGTTGCATTGGCACTTCACCAGTGATGGCGCAGATGCGGAGGTAACAGTGCAGCTCCGGCAACGACAGGTAACAGCATGCAATGCCACGGCAACGGTTGCGCGCACGAAGACATTGCTCTGGAGCGCGGGCGTTTAACCGCTGGTTTCAACGAGGCAATGGTTGCTGGCACGTGCGCGCGGGGTGGCACAATTGTTCACAAGTGCTGGCGACAAGAGGCGGTGGCTGGCGGCGAGCAACTGCGGCGCGGCTCCGGCGAAATGCACTGGTCGAGGGCACGACCAGGCGCTGGTCGAAAACAGCAGAAAAAGAATAGGAGGGCTGATTTGCAATTACTGATTCTTGATTCCAGGGACCAATCTGTAAATATGGCATTTGGCTAAGGTAGAAAGAGTTTTGACTTTGCTAAATTAATCCACAAAGTCTAAGATATTGATCAGCAGCTGGGGATGACAAAATTTTTGAGATTTAGGCAAGTTTTGAGATGAACTGAAAATAGGGTAATTAGGGTAATCTGATTTTAGAAATTTGACAAGGCTGAAACTAGGGTTTCGGGCGAGATTTGGAAATTCTTCCAGAAGGGAAAAATGTTCAGAAAAGTGAAGGGAAGATGTTCACTAAATCAAATCATGATTTGGAAATGATCTATGACTTTTAGCCTTTTTGGGGTTCCTCAGATATCTGAAAAGGACTAATTTGTGAATCTTTTGGACTGATCTGCGAAAATGACTTGAATGAAGGAGTTTGGCTGCCAACTTTTTAGATTAACACTCTGGCATTACCAAGATCTCATCCTGATATGCAGATAGTTAAGGCAGGCTAGGGTTGGGGAAAACAGGGGTGTTACATATGAATGCTGCGACTATGGATATTTCGATCATAGAGGTCACAGTCACAAGCTTCGGCCATCTTCCAAGTGGTTTGAGGGATCCCAACCGGTTGATTCATTGATTCATTATGCTGTCACCTGCAACTTTGTTCGTTTCGAGATTTGTCATCACGCTGCTCCATGGTTTCCTCAAGCTTGGTCTAAAAACTAACAACACTTATGATAAATAGGTTAGTTCTGTTCGTTTTCATTAGTCATTGAAACTCTAAAGCTTTATTAAACTCCCACGAACCCTAAGAGGGTTTATTTTCAATAATTTCCCCACAGAGTTTGTACTCATTAGTTTCAAGGGTTTCCAGCTCATTGCTTTTGTCATGGATTCATCATGCTTTGATATGCAACTTGACAATACTCATAACAAACATGTTACTTTAGTTTATTGTTATTAACTCTATTTATTGTCATTAATCATCAAAACTATAAACCTTAACCAGGCTTCCACGAACTCAAGTAAGTTCACTTCTTCCTCTGCTCAGAGCAAAGAGAGGAGAACAGCAAGGTGGCTGAAGAGAAAAACCACTTTGAGCAGAAGTTTATCCAGCGCGGAAATGATCTTGATACACTTCATACTGTGGTTGGCTGCTACAAGATGGCCACAGAGAAGGCCAAGGAGACCACAAAGCTTGCCCTTAATGAAAAGGGCACCTTGGAGGAAACCATCAAGAGATGCAGTCTCATAGAAAGAGATACCTTCGCTAAGTTGCGGGAGATCGCGGACTCATTGAAGGCGGACATTATTGATCCTAAGAAGGACGATCTGTCCCTTGGTGAGTCTTGCAAGCTGGTCGCGGCACAGGCTGATCTTCTGGTGGCAGATATCCCCGAAATTGTGAGGAGGCACAAGGAGGCACTAAAGAACGATATTGCAACTGTAGCCTCTGCTATCCTCTGCAAACTTAGCCATCGCCATGATCCAAACTTAGATCTGAATCTAGAGGAGGAAAACGTGACCTTTGAGAGCCAGGACTAGTTAAGCGCGATCAAGGTTGAGGTCAGGCCTTTGATAGAAAAATTATTGAGCGACCTTGGCCTCTCTTGATGTGACTCCTTTCATTTTAACTTTTGTAAGAATGGGATGGAAATGAAATGAAAATACTTGCTTGACTATTGGAGTCTTCGTTTTATACCTTGCAAATACATATGATCAGCAAAGAGCATACCTATACGTCATAGCTCCCCCTTCGGGATCGGGCTCCCTGCCCACTGAATGCAAAGTACTTAGATTTCTGACCCAATGCTATAGTTATATTCCCCTTGGCCCCTCCTACGACCAGTGATACTAAGGACATAGTACAATTGTCATGGGATAAATTTCTTGATTTAAGGAGACCACGGCTTGAATGATCAGAGCATGCTAGTAAGTCTCTTATGCGGTAAGAACTGGCTTAGAAAGAGATGTCTTAGCTAGATGCGATCATGAGATGTAAATAAGTAGCTTAGTATAAATGCATAAGTTTTTGGTAACTAACAGCCACTCAAATGATCAGAACATAGTAGTAACACTACTACAGAATTCATTATCACAGTCGGGTCAAAACAGTCATCACAGATGGTTCTGACCCGTCAGGGATATTCGAGTCAGTGATAATCGTGTACTATCATTGACGGTTTTGAACCGTTTGTGATTTTTCCCTTCACAGACTGTTATAAGATCAAAACCGTCTGTGATACTCATACTACACAGACTGTTATAACATTAAAACTGTCTGTGATACTCTTACTACACAGGCTGTTATAAGATCAAAGTCGTCTGTAATACTCATATTACCACAGATGGTTATAAGATTAGAACCGTCAGTAATAGTATGAGTATCACAGACGGTTTTGAGGTCAAAACCATCTGGGATAGTGTCATTATCGGCGACGGGTTACAAAATCAGAACCGTCTGTGATAGTATCAGTATCACAGATGATTTTTATCTAATAACAGTCTGTGATACTCATAGTATCACAGACGGTTATAATGTCAGAACCGTCAGTGATAGTATGAGTATCACAAACGATTTTGAGGTCAAAACCATCTATGATAGTATGAGTATCACAGATGATTTTGATCTTATAACAGTCTGTGATACTCATATTATCACAGAAGGTTAGTATCACAGACGGTTTTTAGGTCAAAACCATCTGGAATAGTTTCATTATCGGAGACAGTTATTAGTTCAGAACGGTATGTTATAAGCTTAGAACCGTCTGTGATAGTCTGTGATACATACATAGTTCGATCTATCACAGATGGTTTATAAGATCAAAACCGTCTGTGCAAATTAATATTTTTTTTAATAAATTTCATTTTTTTGTGGCTAGCCTCAGGAATCATGCTAGCCATGCCCTCTGTATAATAGCATTTCATATATATAGTTCATTTCATACATGCACAGTATTCAAATATATACATTTCATCTCATACATGCACATAATTTAGAAACATGTACAATAGCATGCATTTCATATATACAGCACTAAACTCAGAAATATGTGCAATTGAGATTGAACAAATAAATGTAATCGACAATTAAAGTCAGTATGTTAGATGTACTATACTATCTGTACCTATTTCTCAGTTAGATGCCCTGCAGATAATCTCAATTAGTAAGGCCGCACTAATATGAACCTTGCGGGTCCCTAAACTTCCCCTTGGTTGATATGACCTCCGTAAGGAAAAACTCAGTGAGCATCCCTCGGACTATACCAATCTGCCGAGGGTCAAAGCATTCCGAAGAGAAGTCGGCCCCCTGCAGCAAGAGTTGAGCATCCCTCGGACTATACCAATCTGCCGAGGGTCAAAGCTTTCCGAAGGGAAGTCAACCCCCCGCAGTAAGAGTTGGTACAAAAAAAATTAGCCCAATGCAGTTGTAAATTCTGCCAAATCGATACAAAGGGGAGTAGTTGTATACCTCGGGGAAATCTGGCCGGTGAGGGCTGATGAGGTCATACATGTGGCGCATCACGTAGAACCCACATGTATTGTCGTCCGGCTGCTGATGGCACAGCTGTAGCTTCTAGGCCCCTAAAGAGTGTTTTAGTAATTAATGAAAATTAGAAATGTTGAACTAACGTTACCTGTTAAATTGGGTCAAGATCAAACTCAAAAGACAGGATAATGAAAGACAAAGAAAGAGCTACATGATGAAGAAAGGACATTGAGCAAAGAGGCAAAGGTACGGAATAGGATCTTTTCCATTTTACCGGTCTAAGGTGATTAGAGAAAAATTTTGACCGGATTTTAGGATAATCGCCGTACTATTAAGAGGAGCATGTGGTGTATCACACAATACTTCATCTATGTACCACAAATCATAAAATCAACTTGCATTGCATACTAGAAGGTCATATACTTTGAAAAATGCTTGTTTGAACTCATTTCTGTCAAACTCTGTCTCAGCCGGTCTGACCGTTTGTTAGACCGGTCTGACCGAATATACGGACTGACCGAGTAGGGTTTCGGATTGACCGACGTTATGTCAAAGTGTAGTTTATTCCTTTTAAAGGTCGGTCTGTCCGTAGGTAAAAACCTAGGTCAGTCTCCTGGTACTTCATGACCTATCTTTTTGATTTATTGTGTTATGACAGTCTGACCGTTTGTTAGACCGGTCTGACCGAGAAATCGGTCTGACCGTGATTTTGAACTACGGTCTGACCGTCTGGCCGGTCTGTCCGTAATTTTCGGCCTGACCGTATAACGTGTCCAGAAACTATGTCGTCTCTGGACAGTTTCACGGTCTGACCGTTATTGTCTCCGGTCTGACCGTGAGTGTTCCTGACATGGGCAGGTGAGCATTTATTGCACCTGTTTAATGCCGTTGCAATTGCGGTGGTCTGACTGGGCTTATACCTGCGGTCTGACCGCCAAGTGATCTTTTTCTCCCAACGGCCTGTAACGGCTACATTTTTTGTGGGAGGTATATATACTCCCATGCACGGCCCTGTTCATAACTTTTGGCATATTTGTGAACATTGTCATCATCCTTGAGAGTTTAAGCAAGTTTCATACACTCTAGGGTTTTAATCCTCTAATTTGTGAGAGTTTGCATTTGAGATCTTCTAGTGCATTGCATTTAGATATCTAAATCAATCTTGTGGCACTAGAAGAAGGTTAAGTGATCATCACTGGCTTGTTACTCTTGCAGGTTGCCGGCTCCTAGACTGCTCGAGAGAAGGTTTTGGAGAGCTCTTCAAGGAAGATTGTGAAGAAGCCTCAAAACATCTTGTGAAAGGGTTGAGCACGCCTTGCCGGAGTGGTAAAGTGCATCATTAGTGAAATCGAGGTTTGGATAGCTCATCACACTAATCCGGCTCAAGATCTAGGTCACTTCTCGAGAGAAGGTTGACTAGATAGAGGAGCGATTAGAGATTTGAGTTTGCCTCAACGTGGATTAGGGGTGATCGGCAAATCACCGAGACCACGGGATATATCCTTGTGTTATAATTGTTCATTGTTCTTCTTATGTTAGTTATTTGCTCTCATTTACTAGTAATTGTTTGATTAATTGTTAATTTGCTAAAATCGCCTATTCACCCCCCTCTAGTCGATATCCTAGATCCCTTTCAATTGGTATCAGAGCTAGGACTCCATATTTAGAGGATTTAAACATCCCGGAGTAGGATAAAGATGGCTAGTGAGGGTCGGATCAATATTGGCAAACCACCACTCTTTGATGGATCTAACTATACTTATTGAAAAACTAGAATGATGGTTTATCTTAAAGCCATGGGTGGAAAAATTTGGAAAGTGGTGGATGAGGGCTTTGCAATTCTTGATGATGATGACATGACTAACCTAGATAGAGATAATGTCTTAGCCAATGCTCAAGCCATGAATGTTCTTTATAGTGCTCTAAATCTAGGTGAATTTAATAGAATTTGTAAACTTGAAACGGCTCATGATATTTGGAGAAATCTTATGGATATTCATGAAGGAACCTCGATGGTCAAGGCTGCAAAATTATTTATCCATAAGGGCCAATTTGAAAAGTTTGCTATGTTGCCCAATGAAGATGTATCGGAGATGTTTAACCAATTAAATAACATAGTAAATGAGTTAAAAGGGCTTGGTATGAATGTCACAAATGTGGAATTTTGTCATAAGTTTCTTAGAGCTTTACCTTCAAAATATGATACAATTGTAACCTTACTTGTGCGTTCGAAATTGAAGAGTGTGACTCCGTTGGAAGTCTTGAGTGAGATTCTCACTCATGACATATTCAAGAAATCTCAAGAAGAAGTGAAAGATGAGGCTTCCGACTCCAAGAAGAAGAACATAGCACTAAAAGTTCAAGCCTCCAAAAGGGAAGACAATGAAGAAGAAAGTGATGAGAGAGACACCGATGAGGAAATGGCTCTATTTGTGAGAAGGTTCAAGCGGTTCATGAAGAAGAGATATCAAGGAAAGTCCTTCAAGAAAGGACAATCATCCAAGAGGAACCCATTTGAAGAGAGAAGATGCTTCGATTGTGGTGAAAAGGGTCACATCTCCACACAATGCAAAAACAAGGAAGAAGAAAAATCGGTGAAGAAGAAGAAGTACGAAAAGGAAGGAGAGAGCAAGAAGAAGGTTTTCAAGAAATATTACAAGAAGAAGAAGGTTTTCAAGAAATATTACAAGAAGAAGAAGGATGGACAAGCATGCTTCATTGAATGGGATTCGGATGCTTCAAGTTCCGATTCCGAAGATGAAGATGAAGCATCACCCAAAGGGCTCGCCGGGGTAGCTATCAAGGAAGCTCCATCTCTATTTTCCACTCCTCATTGCCTCATGGCTAAAGGAGAATCGAAGGAATCATGTGACGAAGATGAATATACTTATGATGACCTAGTTGAGATGATCACCAGTTTTGATGACTATATGAGTAAAGAAAAAGAAAAATTCAAGGAATTGAAGAAGAGATAGAAAACTCTTCAAAATTCCTATGAGGAGCTAAACACATCTCATGAGAGTCTCAAAGAAACTCATGAGATGCTTAAGGAAGCTCATGACTCACTAATTACTTATAAAGCCAACAAAACGGGTAATGACATAGGCATCACTTGCAATATGTTAAATGACTTGCCCATGATGTCTACGTCTAGCATATCAACTTCTTGTGAAGATTTAATTGAATTCCATCTAGACATAAAATTGATGATCATGTGTTTAGTTTTGAAAACAATGAGCTTAAGGACAAAATTGAAAAATTAACAAATGATCTAGCTAAATGCTATGTAGGAGAATCAAAATTAAGACATCTTTTAGATAGTCAAAGGTTCTCCTTAAGAAAAGAAGGACTAGGCTACATTCCTAAAAAGGGAAAACATGCATTTGTTCCATCTAAAACCGTATTTGTAAAAGAAAAGGGATATTGCAACAATTGTAAGAGTTTAGGTCATATTGAGAAAAATTGCCATGCTAACAAAAGTAATTCATCTCTTATATTCAACTCTTGCTATGTATTAAAGAAAATGAACAATGGGGATATTAAAGCCAAATTTGTTGGAACCCCGATCATTGGTGCCAAAAAGAAAGCCATTTGGGTCCCAAAATCCTTGGTAACTAACCTCCAAGGACCCAAAAAGATTTGGGTACCTAAAAGGACCTAACTTTGTTTTGTAGGTAAATTACAAGGCCGGAGGACAACATTGGGTGCTCGATAGTGGATGCACTCAACATATGACCGGTAATCACAACATGTTCTCCTCTCTAAATAACGAAGGTGCGGAATATGACAAGATCACGTTTGGAGACAATAACAAAGGAAAGGTAAAAGGTTTAGGTAAAATTGCCATCTCAAACGACCTCTCCATATCTAATGTATTGCTTGTTGTATCTCCAAATTTCAACCTCTTATCCATAGCTCAACTTTGTGATCTTGGATTTATATGTGCATTTTATCCAAAAGAAGTGATTATCACTAGTATTGATGATAATAGGTTGATTTTCAAAGGATTTAGACATGGCAACCTCTATTTAGTTGATTTTGATTCAAATGATGCTAATCTTGGTACATGCTTGTTCACTAAATCATCTAAAGGTTGGCTTTGGCATAGAAGGCTTGGACATGTTGGAATGAAACAACTAAATAGACTAGTTAAACATGATTTAGTTGTTGGATTAAAAGATGTAAAGTTTGAAAAAGATAAATTATGTAGTGCTTGCCAAGCCGGGAAACAAGTTGCAAACTCACATCCAACTAAAAGCACAATGTCAACTTCTAGTCCACTTGAATTATTGCATATGGATTTATTTGGGCCACCTACTTTTGTGAGCATTGGTGGCAATAGTTATTGTCTTGTTGTTGTAGATGATTTTTCTAGATATACTTGGATATTCTTTTTACATGATAAGTCAATTGTGTTTAACACTTTCAAAAGCTTTACTCAAAGGGCCGAAAATGAATTTAGCTTCAAGATCAAGAAAGTGAGAAGTGACAATGGCTCCGAATTCAAGAATACGAAGGTTTACTACTACAGAATTCATCATCACAGTCGGGTCAAAACATTCATCACAGACGGTTCTTACCCGTCAGTGATATTTGAGTTTGTGATAATCATGTACTATCACAGACGGTTTTTGATGTTTTCAACCGTCTGTGATCTATCCATTCACAGACTGTTATAAGGTCATAACCGTCTGTGATAAGGTCAGAACCGTCTGTGATACTCATATTTCACAGTCTGTTATAAGGTCAGAACCGTCTGTGATAGTCATACTACCACAGACGGTTCATACCCGTCAGTGATATTCGAGTCAGTGATAATATTGTACTATCACAGACGGTTTTTGATGTTTTCAACCGTCTGTGATCTATCCATTCACAGACTGTTATAAGGTCAGAACCGTCTGTGATAAGGTTAGAACCGTCTGTGATACTCATATTTCACAGACTGTAATAAGGTCAGAACCGTCTGTGATAAGGTCAGAACCGTCTGTGATAGTCATACTACACAGACGGTTCTGTTTTCGGAACCGTTTGTGATAATTAGACTATCACAGACGGTTTTGAGAACAAAACCGTCTGTGATACTTTAGTATACACAGACGATTTTGACATCAGAACCGTCTGTGTTAGTATGAGTATCACAGACGCCTTTGATGTCATAACAGACTGTGATACTCAGATTACCAGAGACAGTTTGGATATCAGAACCGTCTGTGGTACTCAGGATGACCAGAGAAGGTTTGGATATCAACACAGACATTTTTGATCTCAGAACCGTCTGTGATACTCTTAACACAGACGGTTCTGAGATCAAAACCGTCTGTGATACTCATATTAAACCAATCTGTGATATCAGCAACGGTGTTAATCTTGAAACCGTCTGTGATAGTGTGATATCACAGACGGATCTGAGGTCCAAACCATCTGCGATGGGTTATTATCGGTGACTGTTATAATCTCAGACGGTTTGTAAGATCCCTTTCAACAGCCAATTTACAAACCGAGAGTTAGTTGGGGACATGTTATAAAGTAAAACAGATGCCAGTTGAAATTTGTACCAAAAATTGTAACCAGTGAGACTTATCAGCTTGCCGCTCGTGTTGTCGCCCTCCCTCGGCAAAGTAATTCATGAAAGCCCTGCAGATAGTCAAAATTGACAGTTTGAGGATAGTCAAATTTGACAATTTGAGGACAGTAAATCTAGATGCAAGACAGGTCCACATGAATATCATAAAACATGTTAACCTTTCGAATACATCTCATGTACCACAATACTCGTACCTTTTCCTCTGCAATGAATCAAGGTAGAACACCTTGTTCCTTTTCGGAATAAGTACTAGCAGGATCCAGTGGTAGCTACATGTTACACGTAAAAAACTAATAATTTAATATAAGTTTGGGGGTGTGCATATGGGGACACTAATCTACGGGTGAAGTACTGATGAAAGCACTCACGTCTGGTTGTAGGGTACAAGTATGTTCTCCTTGTTGACCTGAGAAAGCAACCCTTTTTTGATATAGTCGACAACGAAGTCTGTGCTGGTCCTAAACATCACCTCCGTGACCATCTGGGGGTCCCAGAAATCGACAGGTTCGCCCTTAGCTTTGGCATATCTGGTCATGCAGCTGCACGTAAGTAACCAATTAATAAATGACATATATCCGTGTATGTACGAACAGGCGTAGGATAGTAGGATACTTACAGCACACAAGACTGTAGGATTGATGTCACGTCTGCCACGACTGTGACATCACCTGTGAGGAGCCCAGCTCGGTGCAGCTGGTCCCATAAACCACTTGACTTCCCAGGATGAGTCAAGCACAGGATTACATTGCAGCAGCAAAATAGTACAGTAGTCATAATTGTATGGCCATCAGGCCTTAATACAAAACGAGGTACAGTGCCTTACAAGGCACAAGGGTCTAACAAAATAAGTCATCTAATCGGCGGAAGCTAGGCCCAAAAGCAATCCACAGGAAACAGAGGTTGACAGCAGACAGCACCACATCAGGGCTCCGGAGGAAACTGCTCATCATCTCCTGGGTCCGCAGCATCTTCAGGGCATCCTCCAAGGTCGTAGAATGCTCCATCTATTGAGGAGTTGTTGCAAGGGTGAGTACTTATGTACTCAGCAAGTCATAGGGGAGGTAGAGATATAGTTACAGTATAAATGACATGAGCCTATGCTATTGGGGAAAGAGTGAAGGGTTTTTCCCAAAATACATTTCTTTCTCAATTCTTACTCAACTTCTGATCATACCCATGGCAGTAAATAAATCATATTGATGGTGATACATATATCCCATATTCAAGGCGATATAATCTCATATCACATTATTTTTATTCAAGCCTTTCAATCTTATACTCATAACAGTATTTCGTATACTTTAGGGCATAAATCCACATGCCTCTTAGTTATCACATGTTTACTAGATTATGGTATTACCACGACATGTCAACACATGACAGTCCACGGCAACGCCCCTTATCGTGACAACACATGCCACTTGGGTAATCTTGAACTAACAAATTTTAGTTTATAAAACAATACTTGTGTCACACCCCATGGGTTTAATCCACCGCGGCATACTCCTAAAACTCGGGAGCATGAAGTATTCGAATACATTTTTAAACTCTGCAGAGATGTACCTCTTTTTAAATCCACTTTTTCACTCGACTTCCAAGTCGGGCCAACTCCATGCGACTTATACGCATGTGACAAGGCCGAGATCACACAACGTTTTTGCAGTCTAGTATTAACAGTATCCCTGCCCGGTAAATGGACGATCCAGTCCCAAGTACCGTTGTGGGTCCTCCCCACTGCCTTACTTCCTAGCCTGGGTCTATGTTCCCGCAGGACACATAACCTCTTTTGATTACAGTCGCGCACGACTTAATCTGGCGTAGGGCGTCTTCCTTCTTTACACCTTATCCTCTCATAATTTTTCTGATCTCACATCACTCATGGACGAACTGCGTCCCACCAGTTTCCACGCGAGAAACCGGATCGACAAGCCATGCAGGGAACTGATAATACTAAGAAAGCTACTAGGTTGCGCCTGTCCCATAACAGGTAAGTGGTTGGTACGTTTTTCATGCCACTAGACGCATAACACAAGGTTCTAGTCCTTACATGCCAGTGACCAGATCATACCACAAACCATGCACCTTCAGTGCCTACACCTTCAGTGCAGCCAAGCACCTCCAGTGCTACCACCATTCCATACCAAAATACTGGTCACGGCTAGGGGTTCTATTTCATGAATATAAATGTACATGTTTATACCTTTATTAGTTCATGGCTTGCTATCTTAACAAGTTCACATTCATCAAGTATTCAATCAATCACTGCCATAATATCATTGATCTCAACATATGCAATATTAATGAGATATCTACTCATGGAATAGCATAGCAATTCATAAAATATGGGTTTCAATATGATCAAAGTATGACTTGCCTTCCGCGTCGTAAGTATCAGCAGTTGATGATGGTTCAGCGGCAAGATCTCCAACCCCGGACTCTTGCTCTAAACAAGATCAAACAAGCAAACAGGCATTACAATTCATTCTATTCTTACTAATTCACTACATGCACAGATGCAAGGAGAAAATACTCTGGGAGAACAAGGTTTAGAAGCGATTAGAGTTAAACTATGGGAATCAGGGTTAAAATTAGTTGTCAAGGTTTACAAGGTTCCAAAATATCAGGGTAATATCAAGGTGGTGACTGGTTAGCCCAAAAACAGCGAACGTCTTTAGGTTGGCATTCGGTTCAAGGCATCGACATAAGGTCGATGGGTGATAGAGGGCTGAACTCAAGTTGTGACAGTAGAGAAAAGTGTAGATCACAACATCAGGAGTCTAAGGGACAAAGTTATTTCCAAGTTCATGGCTGGAAGTGGGTGAAAAGGCTCAATGCCACTGGCTGACATAGGCTGACAGTGCTCTAGGATGGCATTGACATGGTTTGAGCAGTTTCCAGTGGCCAAGGTAGGTTTTGATTCAAGCATATGGTGCACAAGGTAGTGAGGCAGCTATTTGACAAAGTAGTTTCTGTTTTACATGACCAGAGGTGGGTGAACAGGGCTAATGCCACTGGTTGACATAGCCTAGCATAGGCTTGACACGGCCAGAAACTAGGGTTAGCCATATCTTTTGATTCAGGGCTCCAAATGATGCACCACTTTGTCTGGTGGTTAGGCATTTGTAACAGGAACAAATTTCTCAACAGGACCTAGGGCAGGAGATGGCCGGAAAGCGATGAAAACCGGCGAAGAACACGGTGGCCGAGCTGTTCTCAACAGTTTCTGGACCAAACTTTGGCATGGCAATACCTCTTCATCTGGGCCGATCCAGGTGTCGAGCTAGAAGGCAAAAATACTCCTGGGGTCGAGGCACAACTACTAGACAAGGTGGTTGGGGTTGAAACGGTCGGGAACAAAATCCGGCAACCGGAGCTAGGGAAGAAGACACAAAAATTGGGCATTTCTGTTCTAGGGCAAACGAACTCGAGCCCTTGCTTGAGGAGGGTCTCTGGGGCATACAAAAGCTATGTGTGAAGTTGGATTCACCAAACATTCAACAGATAAGCTAAATCAGCAAGCAGAGTGAACATGCACGGTTGAATTTGGGGTTTTTCAGATTTTAGCAAAATTGATTATTCTAGTTGCTTAGATGTGTTCCACACAGTCCACTGATCAAGTTCGATCACAGGCTCGAGAGCTAATTCGGTTTAATTGGGGTTTAATTGCTCGCCGGAGTTGTCGGGGAAAAACATCAATTCCCGGCAATGAGGTGCGATAGAACTCAATTGGCTGCTACTACACAGGTAAATGGTTGAGAGTAACTCACTGGTAGCTTCAATTTGGAGTTCGGTGCAGTGGTTTGGCCTAGCACCGTGAGCCTCTTCTCGAGCTCGCCGAAGAAGACGAAGACGACGGCGTGGTTAGGGATTTTGGGTGGTTCTGGTGTGAGTGTGTTTGAGCTGAGCTGGGGTGGCTTTTATAGGCACCGCAAGGGGCTTGCAACGGTTGGAAATGCACGGGGAAGTGGAGCGGGCTGGAGGTGACAACACGGCTGCATCCCGGCGAAGTGACGCGCTCCAGCGGCCGTGCCGGCTTTAGCCTGCTGCTCTGGTGGAGGTGAAGGCGAAGTGATGCTTCCCCAAGGCATGCTTGCGACGTGGCGCAACTGTGCTGCCGTTGTCGGGCACGCACGCGGGAGAACGAAGGTGCTGCTGGCGGGCGAGGTGATTCCACGGTGGCGAACACGATGCGCACACGCGGCAGGGAAACAGTGGCTGAGGTGGCAACGCTGGAGATCGCCGGCGACGAAACCGCAGCGGGGGCAATGGCGACGACCAACTCTGGCGCTCGTGGTCGTTTGAACGGCCTGGTCGTGCACAGTAGCCTGGTCGAACCAGGGACTGATTTGCGATGATTTTTGGTTTGGCTTTGGACTAAACTGCAAATCTGGTCTTTGAGAGGTTTAATTTGAGATTTGATTTCATGGCTGAGT
This sequence comes from Pharus latifolius, assembly GCA_019359835.1. Classification (NCBI taxonomy): domain Eukaryota; kingdom Viridiplantae; phylum Streptophyta; class Magnoliopsida; order Poales; family Poaceae; genus Pharus; species Pharus latifolius. Next base: position 34,858,148 of record CM033323.1, on the reverse strand, counting down.
ATAATATTTCTATTAATACCCATTTAGCTCAAATTTGGAGAAAGTTTGATAAGGTTTGAGGGATTTCACCTATTTTCGAAAATAGGGTAAAATTAGGGTAAAACAGATCTGGGTTTTGTCGATCTCGAATTCTGGTGATTGGAGAGAGATTCTGAAGTCTGATCAAACAGGAGATCTGTATCAAATAGCATTTGGGAGGTGTTTCCTGAAGAAATTCTGGAGTTTGAGTTGATTCGTGGATTTTAGCCTTTTCAGGCCTCCAGGTAAACAGAAAGGACCTATTCGCAGTAAAATTTGGACTAATATGCGAAAAGTGTTTAGATGAATTAATCTGGCTCCCAACTTTTTGAAGTGAGTTGAGGATGAACCTAGGAACATATTCCAGGGGTTACTTGAGTCTGGATAAGGTTAAATCAAGATAACTCAATCATCTGGAAACTGGGGTACTTAGGGTAAATCTGAATTTTCCTGTTTTCGAAAACAGAGAAAGGCTTAGGTACTGGGAGTTAGGGTCAGAATTTGATCTGGCTCCTGAAGACTTTTATCTTCAGGGTAACTGGTAGGTTAAATCTGGATGGTCAGATCTTGATCTGGATCTAGAGAATAGATTTGGAGATTTTTAGGGTTTGGGAGAGATTAGAGTTCAGCTGATCTGGCTACTACTACAGAAATACATGCATGCAGGGTTTTTATGCAAAACTTTTCACCCCCAAAACTAGGGTGTTACAATTGACAAGTCGAGCGCATCTTTGTCGAGTAAATTGTGCAGGCCTTCGAAGGTCACCGAGTAGGTCCCGACGTCGTTATGGAACTCTGCCACGGTGTACTTGACCATGATGTGCGTCGGACGCTATGTCCTGGTCTTGTTTGTCCTCTGCATGTACCATCCATGCAGGCTCTGGCATGCTAACCCCATGCTAGAAATTGCAGCATCGGAGGCCATGGGCATCCCCAGAGTGAATAGCATGAGAGCTGGCGCACTCTTCTCACTCTCCTTCGCTGGGCTCTTCTTTGCTTTTCCCCTACTAGACAGCTTCTTGATTGGTTACCTCCTAGTCGGATTCAGCTTCATCATTGGACCCTTTGGCTGGCTTCTCAGAGGGGTCGGCTGGCTAGTAGGCCGAGTGTCGATATCCGTCTGTGATGTAAGAACCTACGTATAGTAATAGCCACTAACTTCGAGGGTTATTATTATAGTACGAATTATGAAACTGGTGGGGGAATTACCTCATCCAGGACGATGTCTTTCTTGGGCCATTGCACGAACGTGTGCACCACATCCCCGAGAGTGGTAATCTTGTCGTTCGGCGGCTTGTCCAACGGAAAGCCCTTGAAATGGTCAGAGACACTGTCCACCTGGACCCGTGGAAAACCCTCCGATAGAGGGACACAGTGGATTGTGGCCCCCGCTGTGCATGGTTCCGTCATCCCACGGCCAGCCTCGATCGGGAAGAGACCGGCCAGCACCATAAGCTTGCAGGAGGTGGGTTCCTACAAACTGTGCGTATTAACATATTGAACATCACCGCTTTTCACTTTCGAATGAATTAACATAAAAAAATGGTCATTACCTGCAGAAAGTCCACCGGATACTTTGGAGAGGGCTCCGACAATGAAGACCCCGACGCGGACGCGCAGCTACTACGGTGGCCAAGATTGGGGCTCGGTAATTCCGCTGCTACAAGGGTGTGCCCTGGTCGCCTGTTTTAGCTCGTCATATATGGCCCGCATCTCTGACAACTGCTGCAAGAGTGCTTTGTCCCGAGTATCAAACTCCGATTGCATCTCCTCCTTGAGCCGTTCGTCGCCGGCTTTGTGGGATCTCTTTCTCCTCTTAGCCGCCTGCTCATCATCAGGGAAACCATCCCTCCAAGGCACAGTAGCATCGAGGCCGCGCACGGGGCTTGGATGCTCCTTGTTTCCTAGCGCCATCGTGAGGATATCGCTGTCCCTCCTAGGGTTGAACTCTCCGGATGCCTCCTGTGCACTCAGCATCACCTGCAACAGAAGAACTTAGCAATGCAACCCATTTCATGGGTGTTATGTGGATAGTACGTGATCGTACAATCTTACCAGTCGGTCGATCACTTCCTTGTCCACAGGGTTATTCACAGAGACGCTTCCGGAGGAGGTCATCATCGATCTTGCTTCCTCGTCCGTTATGCCCTCATAAGGAGCGTCGGCCAAAGACTAGGAAGCCTACTCGTCCCGCTTCCTCCACAACCCCTTCTTCCCCACATACCCACCGATGCCAAGTCTGTGTGGGTGGGTATTCTTTGCCTGGTTAGCCTGGCCCTTCGCACTAAGCTCCTGGAACTCAGGCTTGCCCTTCATCTCCATGAACTGCTGCCATGCCTCGGGAGTCATGAAAGGGTAGTCATTGAAGGGGGTCTTTGACTCCTTCACATAGTGCCTGACAAGGTGGCTGTTGAAGTTCCTCCACACCTTGTTTATTGACATCAGTGTCGTACGGTGGACGGTGAACAGGCGATTCTTGGGAATGTGAAACGCCGCCTGCACTTCTTCCCACAGCGCATCCTTGCACTCTGGGGGCACTTGACCCCAGTCGGAGGTGGTGATGGGCACCCGCTCCCTTGGCACTTTGCCGCATAGTAAGCGGTACTGACTGACAAGTTTGTCCAGAGCTTCCGGCACACCATTGTCGTCGAATTGTACGTGCTGCTTTTCCCGCTTGTCGAGACTTGCGCATGTTGTCTGGCCTCGCCCCTTTCTCTTCTGCGACTGGGTCACGGTGGACGCGGCGACCTCAGGCCCAGGCGTCTCATCGCCAGCGAGGTCACTCTGACTCCCCGATTGGTTCATTTCGTCATCAGACATATCAGTTCCTAACATAAGTGAAAGAGAGAACAGTTCAAGTAAATCTAAAACTAATAATTCTATAACGAAACCCATATAATTATAATTAACCAAGAATGGCAGAAATGGTGGGGAGGCGTTGGAGGTGATCGCGCCTGACAGTGGAAAGGCGATGGAGCTGATCTCGACGGACGATGGGGAGGTAATGGAGGTGATCGCGCCGAACTGTGGGGAGGTCATGGAGGTGATTGCGGCGGACGGTGCGAGGGTGAAGAGAGCTAGGGCAAGTGAACAGTCGCGAAGTCTGGAAATGAGCGGGACAAAGCCCACCTTGAACTATGTACCATGTAGAGAGATTATCACAGTCGGTCCTAACTTCATAACCGTCTATGATAATCTCTCTAGTGATAATCTCTAGAGAGATTATCACAGACGGCTTTGACTTTAGAACCGACTGTGACTGCACGAATGCTCGTAACTTCAGAACCTTAACTCTGAACGTCTTGTACGCAATATGTAGAGTTTTACAACCAAAGACTCTGTAACTCTGCAACTCTGAATGCTCGAAATTTTTTTTTAAATGAACACTCACATATTTCAAATGGAGTCCAAATGCTCTGAAAATTGGTTACAAGGTGGAGCATGCTCCAATAAATTTAACATACAATGTGGAGCATGCTCAAATAAATGTTACATACAAATGGGGACTTTGACCGACAATTTTCACATACACAACCATGTTATCCTCAACTTTCCACTTCCCATGGCCCTGCAAAGACGAGAATTAGAGGAGATATATAAGCTATACCGATAGAAACAGAGAGATAAGGACGGTTGATTACCTTTAAAGTATAACCCTTCCTGGTGATCCACACGCACGTAACTGGTTTCGTCGGTGTCTTCAGTATCGACCTGTACACCATCTCCAAATGGAGGCATCTCATCAAATTGATTGTATTCCTCCTCATCTATGACATTTTCAACTCCAACAATCCTTCTCCTGCCATGAAGGATGACGTGCCACTTCTTATTGGCTGGGTCAGTGACATAAATGACCTGAATGGCTTGCTTTGCAAGTATGAATGGCTCATCTTTATAAGCCACTCGATCGAGATCCATAGAAGGGAAACCATAACTGTCAACCTTCACACCCTGTGGGATTTGGACCCATCGACACCGAAACAGGGGAATCTTGAACAGTACGTAATCGAGCTCCCAAATTTCTTCAATGAACCCGTAGTACGAGTTCAATCCACGTACTACCCTTGTTGGGCTTGTCTCGCTGAACTCCTCATGAAAAGCTTCTACGCTCACTCCACTATTTTGCACAGTGCTCTTTCGATCTTGAGCTTTCGTGTAAAATGTCTACCCATTGATGTCATATCCCTACCATGTATATATAGTAAACATGGGCCCTTTGGATGGTGGGGCCGAGGGAGCTCTGAGTCAATGGCGCAGATATGAAGAAGCATCGCCATGATGTATGGAGCATACAGCAGCTGGTGATGTGGAGAAAGGGGGACATGCTGAATCTCACTGATGATGAGGTCAGCAACGTCAAATGGCTCCTCCTGAAAGATAGAGATGAGAACGTGGAGGAAAGATAAGTGACTCTGGCCCTATCTCCAGTCATGGGGACCAAAGTGAGACGGAGGATCCGCAGGGCCAGATCAACATTGCGGCGCAAGCCAACGATGTGACGGAGCTGGAAGGGGTCGGAATAGAGCATGGCCACCTCCCAATGCACAAGGTCGGGTAGGGTATGGAGCTGGTGACTAGAAGCTGGGTGAACCAGTCCGAGAGCGGCTCAAGCTGCTCGTTCGTGATAGTATGGACCTGGAGGCCTATCATGAAGGTCAATGAGTCACGCTGAGGAGAGATGAAGATAGTGGATTAAAATGGGCGAATGGGCTCATCAGCCCAGTGTAGAGAGGAATGAGAGATGAGATCTCTGATCCCTACGGAAGCGAAAGAATCTGCCAGGGTGACAATGCCTGTGCGAGAGGCAATCATCTGCCAAGAAAGGGAGCGATGTGCAAAAATGGGAACGCGACTATAGACGCTGGTGAACAGATCAAGACGGAGGTTTGTGTAGAAGGTCAGGACGCTACAAGAATCACGACCTGTGGGATGAGGCAAAAGATAAGGGTTTGTGGCGCGAAGTGTGCGAAGGGGACTCATTGAACGACTACTGTTTGTAGCGTTCTTTCGACGAGCCACACGACGAGGCGAGGAGGGCTGCAACGACACGGTAAAAACAAAATAGAGAGGAAAAGTAAAAGACCCGAATAGAGAGATGAACAAAGGAAAGGAGGCCGGCGATCGTCGGTGTGACGACGGCGGCAAGCAGGGACACAACGAGGAGGCATGACAACAGGTGAGGTGGCCCTGGGCTAGGCACGGCAAGAAGGCGGCGAAGAGCAGGGGTGAGGCAACGCACGGCGGCAAGGTGGTGTGGTGCGGCGGTGAGAGGTGAGGCAGTGGCACAGTACGACGAGGGGAAGCTATGGCGCGGTGAGGTGGTGGCACGGCACGGCTAGGGAGCACCGGCGAGATGTGGCGAGGTACGGCGAAGAAGGCAACCGCGGCGAGAGGTGAAGAGACATGGGAACAGTAGTTAGGATTTTGGGCTTTTGGTAAACAAACTGATAGTCAGTGTGATATACTGACAGTCAGCTCAAAGACCTGGGTTTTGAAACTGACAGTCAGTGTGTCAAGCTGACAGTCAGTTTGGGTCACAGAATTTGACCAGAGACTACGACCAAACCTCAAGCACATAGCTGACAGTCAGTGTATGAAACTGACTGTCAGCATAGTCAACGACTTTGATTGGAGGCTACGACCAGGCTCTTGAGCAAAGGAACTGACAGTCAGTTTGTCATGCTGACTTCAGTATGGACCAACAATTCGACCAGATAGAAGATTTCAACCAGAGAGAGAATAAAATATATTTTAATATATTTAACATATCAACTAGCATTTGAAATATAAATAATGTTCAATTCACCTCTGAGAAAGCAAAATCTAGTTTCATCTAGGGGTTTGGTGAAAATATCCGCTAATTGCAATTCAGTTCTGATGTAACTCACATCTATATCCCCTTTTGCCACATGATCTCTTATAAAATGGTGTCGTATTTCAATACGCTTAGTTTTAGAATGTTGAACAGGATTATTAGCAATTTTAATGAAATTTTCATTATCACACAAGAGTGGCACTTTTTCAAATATAATTCCATAATCCAAAAATGTGTGCTTCATCCACAAAATTTTAGCACAACAACTAGCTACAGACACATATTCTGCTTCAGCGGTGGAGAAAGCTACAGAATTTTGTTTCTTAGATGACCACGACACTAATGATCTCCCCAACAGTTGACAACTTCCAAATATGCTTTTTCTATCAATCTTACAACTAGCATAATCTGAATCCGAATAGCCAATTAATTCAAAGTTTGCATTTTTCGGATACCAAAGACCTAAGTTTGGTTAGCATTTTAAATACCTAAGGATTCTTTTAATAGCAATCAAATGACATTCCTTTGGGGCTGACTGAAATCTAGCACATAAGCAGACGCTAAACATGATATCAGGCCTAGATGCAGTGAGATATAGCAAGCTACCACTCATAGACCTATAAAGTTTAGAATCGACCGATTTTCCATTGTTGTTCATATCCAGATGTCCATTTGTGGCCATGGGAGTTTTGATTGCTTTAGAATCTTCCTTCCCAAAGCGCTTGAGAAAGTCCTTCATGTACTTTGTTTTACTCACGAACGTACCGTTCTTGAGTTGCTTGATTTGAAGTCGAAGGAAGAAACTTAGCTCGCTGATCATTGACATCTCGAATTCCCTAGACATCATTTCTCCAAACTCATGAAAAAAATGTTCATTAGTAGATCCAAAGATAATATCATTAACCTATATCTGACAAATGAACAAATATTTTTCAATCATTTTTGTAAAAAGTGTTGGGTCAACCTTCCCAATTTTAAAACCTTTTGATAAAAGAAAGTCTCTAAGTCGTTCATACCAAGCTCGTGGAGCTTGTTTGAGACCATAGAGAGCTTTAGACAGTTTAAACACATGGTTTGGAAATTTTGAATCTTCAAAACCAGGAGATTGTTCCACAAAGAATAGTTCAGATATTTCACCATTTAAAAAGGCACTGTTTACATCCATTTGAAATAATTTAATATTAAAGCTAGATGCATAAGCGAGAAGTATACGAATAGCTTCAAGTCTTGCTACTGGTGCAAAGGTTTCACCAAAGTCTAAACCTTCGACTTGAGTAAAATCTTGTGCAACAAGACGAGCTTTGTGTCTAACAACTACACCATTTTCATCTTGCTTATTTCTGAAAACCCATTTTGTTCCAATTACATTATGATCCTTGGGTCTTTCTACTAGAGTCCAGACTTCATTTCTAGAAAAATTATTAAGTTCATCATGCATAGTATTAACCCAATCAGGATCACTAAGAGCTTCATCTACATGTTTAGGTTCTAGAGACGATACAAAAGAGTGATGTTCACAAAATGAAGCAATACGAGAACGAGTTTGAACACCCTTACTGACATCACCGAATATTTGATCTAGAGGGCGATTCTTGGTGATGGTTTGATGTTGCCTTGGTGCTTCTTCTTGTCCTGTTTCTTCTTGATCTTGCTCTGGTGGATTAGTATGAGGTGATGATGTATGATGATCATCATTCTCAATGTTCTCATCATCATATTGATCATCTTCTCTTGGTTTGATGTCTCCAATTGTAATGTTTTCATGGCTTCTTGAAGATCTTCACCTGAAACTTCACAAAAGACTTGCTCCTTTTGTGAGCCATTAGTTTCATCGAATTCTATATCACAAGATTCTTCAATGCAACTTGAATTTTTGTTAAAGACTCGATAAGCTTTGCTAGTGGTTGAATATCCGACTAGAAAGCCTTCATCTACTCTTCTCTGAAATTACCGCCAAAGTTTCTATTCTTAAGGATGTAGCATTTGCAACCAAAAACTCAAAAATAAGAAACATTTGGCTTGCGCCCGATAAGAAGTTCATAAGGAGTTAAATTCAGAAGAGGATGCAAATAAAGCCGATTAATACAATAGCAAGTAGTATGCACGGCTTCAGCCCAAAAGCGAGTAGGAGTATCATACTCACTTAGCATTGTTCTTGCCATTTCTATTAGTGTTCGATTTTTCCTTTCCACAATTCCATTTTGCTGTGGAGTGTAAGAAGTAGAAAATTCGTGTTTAATGCCCAAAGAGTCACAAAAATCAACTAGAGTTGAATTAACAAATTCTCCACCATGATCACTACGTATTTTCTTGATGGAAAGTTCAAATTCATTAGAAACATGTTTTGCAAAACTTTTGAAAACATCGGGGGTTTCAAATTTTTGAGAAATAAAGAGGACCCAAGTGTAGCGAGTAAAATCATCAACCATAACAAAACCATAGTTGTTACCCCCGATACTTTGGAACTCATAAGGTCCAAATAAATACATATGCAGTAGTTCCAAAGGTTTGCAATAATACGCTTAATCGGATGTGAAGTAGCTACTTGCTTGCCAGCTTGACAAGCGTTAGAAGGTTTATCCTTTTAATAATTCACATCTTTTAAGCTAACAACCAAATCACGTTTTAAAAGCTTTTTCAGTTGATACATTCCAACATGTGCGAGTCTCCTATGCCATAGCCAACCTTTTGAGGTTTGAGAGACAAGACATGTTGAAAGAGATGCATCTTTAGAGTGAAAATCAACAAGATAATAATTTCCAAAACGAAAACCTTTGAAGATCAAAGAATTATCTTTTAAACTTTCAATTAAAACATTTTCAGGATAAAATACGCAACGAAATCGAAGATCACAAATTTTTGCAACGGAAAGCAAATTAAAATTAAGAGATTCAACAAGTAAAACATTTGAAATTGAGAGATCATTTGATATTGCAATTTTACCCAAGCCTACCACATTTCCTTGACGATTATCGCCAAAGGTGATCTTTTGATTTTCGCTCGAGTTGTCTTCCAATGAGGTGAACAACTTCTTGTTACCGGTCATATGTTCCGAGCATCCGTTATCCAGCACCCAATGTTTTCCACCGGTCATATAGTTCACCTAGAAAAACCAAAGAATCAAGTCTTTTTAGGTACCCAAACCCTTTTGCGTCCTTCGATGTTAGCAATCAAAGCTTTGGGCACCCAAATTGATTTCTTCATTTTATTTAGCATGGGTGTACCAACAAACTTTGCTACAGCATATCCTTTCTTTGACCTCTGAAGCATGTAGCAAGTATCAAAATAGTTTGAAGTCATTAAAGGACAAGATTCTTGCGAATGAACAGTTTCATGGCATTTATAACAAAATGTGTTGCATGCTTTTACAAAAATGGTTTTTGTATTTAGTTTCTTTCCTTTCTTCGGAAAGTATCCAAGACCTTATTTTCTAAATGATCATTTTTGTTTACTAAGAATAAGATCGAGAGATACTTTTCCTTTGTAGCAATTTTCTAGTCCTTTTCCAAGTTTTTCAATTTCTGCCTTAAGTTCATTATTTTCATTTACAATTGTTTCATTTGAAGCACATGATATATCAACAGAACTAGTAAGAATAACATTAGAAGAAGTATCATCAAGATCACATGAAGTGCCTACATCTACCTTAGATGGAGCATTAGTAATATCTTTAATGAGCAGGTTTTCATATGAATCTTTTAATTTTGAGTATTGAGTGCGTAAGGAAGAATGCTCTTCTTTAAGCGCTCTATACTTCTTTTTAGTAATTCCAAAAACTTCATTCAATTCAGTGATCATTTCAACAACTTCATCATATGAAGGGTCATTAGAATGTACCTTTTCATCACCTTTATCCATCAGACAAAGGGATGGAGTAGTCGAAATGTTGCCGAGAGCTAGTCCGGCTAGCTTCTTGGAGTAACTTCCTTCATCGTCGGAGTCAGAGTCGGAGCTCTCTCCTCCAGACATCCATTCTCCGAAGCAGGCTTCTTTGGTTGCACCATTGTTCCTCTTGAAGAATTTCTTCTTCTTGTCCCAAGTCTTGTTCTTGTTTGGACATCTCGAGGCTATATGTCCCTTTTCGTGACATCCATAGCATATGATGTCCTTGAAGTTTGATTGCTTTGGACCCTTTGGTCGTGTGTCGATGTTGACTCCTTTCTTGTGTAACCTACGAAGAATTTTTTGAGTGTTCTTTACCATAAGGGCTAGATATTCGTCGGAGGAGCTGTCGCTTGAGTCCTTTTTGTAGCCGGCTTCGAAAGCCAACGCCTTCTTCTTCGTCTCTGAAGGTTCGGCCGCTTCCTTCTTCTCCTTTTGATGCATCGCATGGGTGATGAGGTTTCTATAGAGATCCTTCGATGTGGTGGTCGATGTTGGTTAGTACCATCACTAGAGTGTCAAAACTTTCTGGAAGAGCCATGAACATTTTTCTTACAATATCGATGTCAGTAAAAACAACTCCTAGCCCCTTGAGTTCATTAACAATGTTGTTCAACCGAGTAAACTTGGAATCCACGGACTCGGTAGATGACATTGTGAATGTCTCATATCGTCTCCTTACCATGAGAAACTTTGCCTCTTCGAGGTTGGTCCAAACCATATGAGCGGTGGTGAGATTGCTCACACGGTTGAACTCATTTAAAGACAAACCGGCAAAAAGAGCATTTTTAGCACGGGCGTTTAAGTGGAGTTTTCTCCTATCGTCATCGGAGTGACTTGCCGGATCATCTGGAGGAGTAAACCCAAGCTTAACAATATCTCATACATCAAGCCCCATGGCTTCTAGAAATACCAACATGCGCACTTTCCAATAGGGATAGTTAGTCCCATCAAAGATAGGCGCACGGCTGGTATAACCGAGATGAAATCCCTCATTTGACGTCGTTCTCTCTCTAGGTGGTAAAGCCTATTTAATTGAGAGACCAAGCTTTGATAACACGTGTAGGACCGAGGATGCCGACTAGAGGGGGTGAATAGGAGGCTTTAAAACTTTTCGCCTTAAAACAACTTTTACAAAGATTAAGAACAAAATCAGTATAGCACAATTAAAAGAAAGAGACAACAGAACAAACACAAGGATTTTTCCTGAGGTCTCTGAGACTCGCCCAGTCTCCCCTACTTCTCGTTGAAGCACGCAAATGAATGAGTCTTGCTTCAATACCCACGAAGGATATTTCTCACTAGTAGTTGCTCCTTGTCCACTCCGGAAAGGCGAGCACCGATACCTTTTACAATTACGCTGAGTCTCTCCAACAATCTTTGAACTGGAGAGATCACGGGCACGCCACAAAACCGTCTAGGTGAGGGCGTTCACTAAGAGTAAAAAGCTGCAAGGTCTCTTCTAGAGCTCCAACATGCACAGAGAAACTCTAAGTATGCAGATGATATGAACGAAAGCACTCGGTGGATCACAAAACTCAAGACTTGATCAACAAATTAAGATTTTTAACTCTAAAACAAATGCTCAAGTGTATGTATGAGAAGGAGGCTGCTTGGTGTGTAAAACAATAGCTCAAAGCTTCTATTTATAGCCTGAAGAATCAAACTAGCCGTTTGAGCTCGAAATGAAAAGAACCAGTGCATACTGACTGTCAGTGTGTCACACTGATAGTCAGTATGGATCACGACCAGAAAGAAGTAAAATCCGGAAAAAACTCAGCTAGTCATTTGAGGTCGTATATGGAAATAAAACATCACAAACTGACAGTCAGTGTCTACCTCAACGGCTGACAAAATTCACGGATAAAATTTGGTAGCTGTTTGTGGTCGTATATGGAAACTGACACCTCATACTAACAGTCAGCATCGCATATTGACACTCAGTATCGACCACAAAAACGACCAGATAAAACAGAAACTCAAAACAATCAGCTCGAGGTCGAAAAGCATACTGACAGTCAGCATGGTATGCTGACAGTCAATTTTGGTCAAAAGATTTTTGGCACAAAAAACAAACTCTCTGGACAAATGTCATTTTAAACACATTGACATTCAGACTGACAGTCAGCATAGCACACTGATAGTCAGTATGGATAAAAATAGTTATAACTTTTCATCCAAAGATCCGATTTAAAATTTTAATAGCTCGTTTGAAAGATGTTTTAAAGGACTATCTTTTTGTCAACAAAAGAAAAAGGCAGATCTACCTAGATCGTTCTAGAAAATGCAAAAACTATTATACTACCAAAACTCAACTGAAAAACTAAATCAAATCCAACCGACAAATAAGATGCAATGACCTAAAAGTTTCCCGGTTTATGCTGGAAATGTAGAGAGGACTTGCAACCCCTCCTTATAGTACGGTTAAAACTAAGAAATAAGATTCTAAACCGATCAAACTCCAAGCAACGAGATCGGTAAAAATAAAAACAAAAATTACCTCAGGTCCTTTGCATCTTTAAGCTTGCGATTTGCGTCTCGTCTTTGTATCTTGTGACTTGTGATTTTTCTTTTTCACGTTGGGTTCATCTTGATTATCTTGAATGTCTTCACAACTGAATTCTTAGGTCCTTTGCATCTTTAACCTTGAGATTTGCGTCTCATCTTTGTATCTTGTGACTTGTGCTTTTTCTTTTTCACGTTGGGTTCATCTTGATCATCTTGAATGTCTTCCCAACCGAACTCTGTATCAAAATATCTCAAACACATAATTAGTCTGAACGCTTGTTTTCATTAATCATCAAAATCAGATCAGGCATAAAGGCCTAGATGCAACAAGCTCAACTCAAGTACAAAGCGCGACATGATCGGCACTGAGTCGATGCTCAATTTCATTAAGGTGATATGGTATGGCTACATTTGAATTAGGAGAGACTTAAAGGTGAAAGTAAAAAGCTAAAACCAATTTGTTATGGTCCTTTTCGGATTTTGTGAAAAGTTGGTTCTAATGCTTGTCAACTCGACTTACCTCAACACATCGATATTTACTCAGTTGTCAAGGTTGAGCACCTCAAACTCTTCGAGCCTTCAATGCTGGATGATGATCCAGATACCATAGTATCATCTGTTGAAGACTTGGTCTATCAACTAGATGAACCGCTACGCGAAGATGTGATCCTGGTGAAGAAGGTGACTACTAGCCACAGTGGCACCAATAAGACTTTTCGAATCGGTTGAAATGGTCAACGAGTACGTGCGGCAAAGTGGTACACCAACTGTGAAGGTCAATCTCAATTTCCACATCTTCAGTTTGATCAAGAGGTCACAACAGGAGTTGGCTCCTTTTCAACAAGGGAGTCATGATCCAGGAGGATCTTTGGGTCACAGCGCCACCATGGTCGCAGCGCTACCCGATGTCGCCATCCAAGGTCGCAGCTCAGGATGCAGGGTCGAGTACATAATGGATTCAATCTCTTGTCGGATTATATTCTGATCCATATACATGTAACTAAGTCTTACATATTCAGGTTTAGTTAGTTGTCTGAGTCTAATATGTTTTGGTTATTGAGTCTGATACATATTCATATGATTGGACTATAAATACTTTGCAATAGAATACATAGATTATCTACCTGGTTATCTACCTTGATATAGATTAGATCGAGTTTAGTTCATCGACGAAGGTGAGTGCGTCCTAACGTTTGACGTGTAAAGATCCCTCTTTGAAATAAAGAGTTGTGCTATCTTTCGAACTGTGTTTCGATCAGCTTTTGGGTTTCGGTAATTCCGAGTAAGATCCCATAATTCTGTATACTAGAATCTGGGCGAGCCTAGTGCGAAAACCAAGGCTAGGTTTCAAACGGATCAAGTGGTTAGGGATTAGTCTATTCGACCACGAAATCTGCAAGAATTTGGGATTTGATTGCAACTCGGGCTGTGCAGTGGAGATCGAATTGGCGAAGATTATTACCCAAGTAAAATCATCAATGTCTTTCCATGGTCGCACATATCGCTTCATGGTCGCATAAACCGCTCCATGGTCGCTCATACCTTTCTATGGTTGCAGAAAACAACAAAGTATCTGGCATTACCTTTCCATAGTTGCAGAGACCAAGGAAAGAGATAATGGGATGATCCAAAGATATTCTGGACATAACCTATCAAGGATGTTTAATTCCCATAATTTTACTAGCTAATGAACTCTTTAGTCTGAATGCTTATTGTCGCAGAGTCTATTGTCGCAGAGTCTATGGACAACAAAGTATTATGGTCACGGAGACATTTTCCAACGATCATCCCATGTCGCAGAGGCAAAGCCAAATACCAATACATGGTTGTACACAATACACGACCATACCATTGGAGACTTATTACCATTCCTTCATCCTTATGATTGTTCCCAAAATAATCATAAGTCCTTCTCCACTGACAAGATAACCATCGAGAAGATAAGGACAAATGTGCAGTTTCTATAACCACATGTTATGAACTGGCAAACGACAACTTATAATAACCTGTGGCAACCGGTACACAGCAGTTGTTAACAATTACCAGGCGTCCCTTTGATGAGACAACTGACACCCTTTCGACAAGTATAAAGAGGGCAGGAAGTTTGAAGAGAAGGGCAGAGCCCAAGGAAGTAGAATTCTCGAAAAGAAATTGAGAACTAGACAATACATTCTCTTTGTAATCCATTATATTCATAGTGAAAAACCAACATGAGTAGGGTTGTCCTCAAACTTTGAGGACCTGAACCTGTATAAATTTCTGTATCATTAGATCCATACATATAGTGATTTCCCTGGTAATTGTCCGGATTGTCTCCCTACTAAACAAACTAAATTCGTGAAAGTTCGGCTAGGAACCCTGGTTCCAATGGTCGACACGAATGCTCCAAGTTCTACTACCCATTTGGTAATTCCACCCGTTACTTCCAGATTATGGAGAATGTCCCCTAAGGGAGAGGACGAGGGCACAGTGATCTTGTGCACTTGAAAGTAATATCGCAGCTTCCTTGAAGACATCAAGAGAGCATACAGTAACTTTTGGACCTCAGGGTCCCTCTCCTTACATAACAAACTGGTCATTGCACTCCTTACCTCTCTAAGACCAAAACAGTGTTGACCGCATGAGGGGTAGCAACCAAATAGATGAGTAATGATTCTCCCAAAGTTGGGGAAACCAGTACCAGAGCATTTCCTAAATATGCCTTCACTTCCTGAAAGGCTTTTTCGACTTTGTCCGACCACTGGAAACTGTTGTGCTTACACAAAATCTTAAAGAAAGGCAATCCAAGTTTGCCCAACTGTGAAGTAAAATGACTTAAAGCCGCCATTAGACTAGTTAGGCTTTGCACCTCCTTTATGGTCGAAGGAGATCGCATGTGCTCAATGGCCCGAATTTTGTCAGGATTAACCACAATGCCTCGTGAACAAACAAGGAAACCCTAAAGTTTACTGGAAGAAACCCCAAAGGAGCACTTTTCAGGATTCAACTTTATTCCATGCTAATTGAAATTACAAAAAGTTTCAGCCAAATCATCTACATAACTGGAGCTTTTAATACTCTTTACTACCAGATCATCAACATAAGCTCCTAAATTATGCCCACTAGTACAGAAATGCAGTCTACTAACCCTTATATTCTATCGGTTATTAGCGCTTTAGTAGAAAACCGATAGAAAATGTGCCTCGCGGCCAACAAAGGCCAACGGGTGAATTTTTCCTATCGGTTCGTAAGAAACTTACCGATAGAAGAAGCAATATGATTTACTCTAGCGGTGATGAACATATTTGCCGTAAGATGAGATGCATAAATACTGACGGGAGAATGTTGTGCGCCGATAGGACTGGTCGACTTCTTCAACTAGACTTATTCTATCGGTAATTTATTAGTATACCGACAGAATATCTCAAAAATTCCTATCGGCAATATGTAGTGTGCCGATAGAACCGTTCGCCTTCTACAAATATTTTTATTCTATCGGTAATGTATTCTTTTACCGTTGGAATATATCAAAAATTGCTTAGAACTGTTCGTGTTCAAATAGTTTTATTCTATCGGTAATTAATGTTTATACCGTTAGAATATAGAAAAATATTTTAGAACTGTTCGCCTTCTACAATTAGTATGATTCTATCGGCAATGTACGTATTGTGGGGAACCCCGCCCCGTACCGAACACCACGGTACGGAACAGCACTCCCCTGTCGCAACTTCCCAGGAGTCAGTTGCGAACCAGAAATGAATATCACAACAACCAGCACAATACATAAATAATCCACAAAATATTACAGGGTTCACAGATGACGGCACTAGGGCCTTACAATAGTAACACAACGAGGTACAAAATAACGGTTCAGTTTTTCAACAAAACGCGGAAGGAGCGGAACACTAATCTTCGCTCACAGTCGCTCGACCGGGGTACGCGACGCCTAGAAGCTCGGATCATACTCGAAGAAGTCTTCACAAGGCTCAGGCTCACACTCATGTGAACCCAAGTCGCTTGGCTCTTCAACTTCTGATGGAGAAAGTCAGTCACGGGTGAGTACAGAGTACTCAGCAAATCACCACTTAACAAATGCAATATATATAACATGATAAGGATTTCAAGGAAATGACTGAGGTTCTTTTCCAAACCCTTTTCGTCACCTAACAGTTGATAGTCATGAAAAGCATTCAAAACATTCTTTGAAAATTTACCTTATATATATATAACAGTTCAAGAGTGCAGAATTTAAAGCAGTTGATAAAACAGTTCATAAAAACTACTTGTGCCTCACAACATGGATAAAACCCATTGACCATAACACACTCCAAAATCCGGGAGCACGGAGTATTTAAATACATTTTAAACTCTGCAGAGGGGTACCGCTTTACCCACAAGACTTCTCAACTACCACTGTTGATCACGAGCATAGGCCTTTTGCCCAATCACGCTACTTTAAGCATATGAGTCTCCAATGCCAGGTTCGATCACGCTACTTTAAGCGCGCCACTGAGTTGAGAATAACACGCTTTTCACCCTACCTTGCCATTATACTAGCTCTGCCCCGTAAAAGGTTCACCACCGGTCAGTGGCCCAGGAATTCCACCTCCGGGTGGGGTTCCTAATACAGTTGTGAAGCATTGTAGGGATCTTCCCTCTCATACCTTCACCCTACCCCTCACTCAGTATTGGGCCGCGGTGGGAGACCCTCTCCACCAATAGTGAGCGGACACACGAGGGGTTTGTGCTGGGAAACCACATCCAGCACTCGTGCCCTGGAACCACATCAGTTGCACGATCTTTCACTCAGACGAATCGATTGGGCTCGTCCCAACCGTCAGTGTAAGTGGGCCAAGAGGGATCTTCCCTCCCTGACCAGTGAACAGTATTAGTGCACATTATTATTTAGGTTATAGACTCTATGCAGAGTTAGGGCAATAGTTCGGCAAGGATACTTGGTCGCGCCCGTCCCATACCAGGCTTGTGGAGGTACGTTAACATGTTATTGGATGTTTAGCACAAATTGGTGGGTCCTTAAGCTATTCTAGAGAGGAGTTTCCCTATTCACATTTTTCACAATTCACAACATTTCATATTTACAACATTACCATGTTATCACATCATCATCATAAGCATCACAGTATTTTCCATGTTTCGACTGACACACCTCTCCTCTCTAGGATAGACATTTTAAAAGGCATTTTTAGTTTTGAAAACCATTTTTGCTCATTTGTGTGAATAACCCATATTACCAATGTTATGCTTTAGCATTAACCTAGGGCATCAAGAATATTATACACATGACTTGAGAATCAGGAATGGCTATTCAATGTGGGACAATAGCTAAATAGGTATATTTGAACATACACAGTTTACTTAATTAGCATGCATAATACTCAAATAACTAAATACTTAGCTAACTGGAAAACATAGGGTCAACATGATCAAGGTGGTGGTGACTTGCCTTGAAGTCCCGCGATAAGATCTTCAGCGACGTCCTCGATCGGCTGCTCCTCGGCTTCCGGACGGGCGATTTCTAAACACGAAAAGAGCACCGATCAAACAAAATGCACAAGTATGAGACTAACAAATGCAAAATCTAAAACCTAATAAGTCTAGGCAAAACAGCCTCGGAGTTGGATCTGAAAAAGACTGAAAAAGGGAGTTTTTGAAAACGGCGGATCAAGGTTTTAGGATTAGAATCTGAGGTGGTTCCTGAAGGAGAATATGTGGTAGGAGCAATTTGTGGTAGGATGGTTCAGACGGATCTGGAAAAAGGTGAAAACAAGATCCGAGACTCGGATCTGAAGAAAAATTTCAGATCTGGAAGATTTAAGTTGAGGCGAATCTGATGGCGAAGACGGATCTTCGATCGGAGACCTCTAGAGCATTGAACAGTTAAAAGAATCACTAATAAGAAAGGCTGAAATTACTGTAGCATACGAGTACTGTAGCAATCCGAATACTGTAGCAGCGGGATTTCAGCATGGGTGGTTTGAGCTCCGGTGGGTCTCGCCGGAGAGGAGAGAAGGCCGGGGAGTTTGGGAGGTGATGGAGGCTACAAGGGGGAATGCTGGGGGCCAACAATGGCAGCAAGAGGCGGCCGGAAATGGAGAAGGTGGCGCACGGCCGGCCGCGAGGAAGACGAGCTCGCCGGCGGCGGCGGTTCTCGGGCGGCGGTGCACCATTTGAGCTAGGATTTGGTGGGTGAGCTGCTGGAAACGAGGGGAGGATGATGGTATGGCCTGATTGGAGAGAAAATGGCCCGAACGACGAGAAACCCAAGATGGCCGGCGGCAGGAAAAACAAGAAGCGCCGGTGGAGGGAGCTCCGGCGACCATTTCGCCGAGACCCAGAAGATAAAAAGGAAGAGAGTGAGGAGGCACACCTGATGGACAAGCTCGAACAATCAAAAGACTTCTGCAGCGAGGGAACGATGACGAGGTGATGGCGGCCGGCGCTGGAGCGCGGCCAAACCAGCGGCTGAAGAGCAGAAATCACCCCCTTTGATATTTTATGTGAAATTTTTCAACCAAATTCAAAAATCTTGAATGCTCTGCGTGTCTAAGTGTTTCTTCTACCACTCTACAGAAGAACTTGTGAAAATATTCTGGTTTGAGCTGTTTTACAGCCATGCCAAAGCTTATAAAGAATGACATTCAGGTAGAAACGATGTGTAACAGTGGCATGCTGACATGTAATGCATCTAACAGGGTCCTGCAGGTCTTTACACTGTGTTAGCTGTGGAATGGGTGAGGGTAGAAGGGTAATTGTGCATAAAATATTGTTTTTGTCAATTCTAGGGGCTTGTTTGGAAATTTCTGAAAATAGGAGGGCTGAAATGCAAAATGTCAGTGCATGGGAAGTTGTGGAACCTGGTTACTTGTGCAAATAAAATATATTAAATATTTTCACAGAATTTTTAATGCATTACTTTAAATTAAATATATTCCTTTATGCAATTTCCAAATAGGAAAATCATTATTTCATGTGGAAAAATGATTTGTTTGATGCGTAAAATCATGATGCCATGAACTTAAAAATATGCATGCATGAGAAAATATTGGGGGGGATGATTTAGGATTGAATAGGTGAAAGAATTTCGCTGATCGGAATAAAAAGATAATTAAACAGAATTTCGGAAGATTTAGACCGGAAAGAAAATCTGAGAAGTAGAGAGTTTAAGAATGGAATTTTGCGGCTGTTACAAGTATATACCGATAGAGTGTGGAAAAAAATTCCTATCGGTAATTTGTATTGTGCCGATAGAGCCATTCGACTTCTACAGATGTTTTTGTTTTATCGGTAAGTGATTTTTTACCGTTAGAATATATATAAAATGACTAACGGTATGCGGTGTTTGTACCGATAGAATTTATCTAGTACTATAAATACAGGGGAATATCTCTTCATTCTCACAGTTCATCTGGGGCTCGTAGTCCTAACCCGTAAGCTCCATGGACGGCCGGCGCACCTCTACAGGCGACCGCTGCACCTCCGCACCTCCATCGACGCCCTCTAGACTTCCTCATCCCAAGCAAGGTATGTAAATCATTCTAATCCGATTATGGCAATTATTCTGCTTTTTTTGTATCCTTCATTTTGATGTGTCTTCTTTTCAATATGATTATGATCTTTGCAAGTCCTTGGATGATGCTCATGAGGGGCAACATATTTCACGGTTCTTCAACGCAGTACGCTGCCTATGTTGGCTTGTTGGCGAAAGAAACGGTGAAGATCACCGTCGAGAGCTGGAAGGACGTGAAATGCGAGATCTTGGTTGGCTCGGTCGAGAAGATCCTTAAGCCCTGCGTGTTTCTCAAATCTGGACCTATAGAAAGCATCTTACATTTTTTTGCATGCACCAGCTTGTGGCCAGATGCTTACCTACTTGGAGAAGAAGAATTGTTGTTATTTGCACAGCCATTCTACACCATCACTACACAGAACAACATCTTGGAAGGTCGGTTCTTTTTGTTAATGGAGTTGAGTTGAGTTGAGTTGATCGAGTTTGAGTCTGAGGAAATCACCAATACGTACAAATGTAAGTCGACGGCAGTTCCAGCTCCTCGGGCGTCTTCGAACTGAACTCCTATGGTTAAGTCCAATGTGGTTCAGACATTTGTTGTTTTGGATGAATGGATTTGTTATGTATCAGGTCTAACTTGTAGTCGCTAGTTGCATTGTCGCAACCTGCAAAGGTTCTCTTTTATGTAAAATGTACGGGCCACTGGGTCCTCGTCGTGATCTGTTGTTAATTTCAGACATGGCTTTTCTAATATACATCGAATGTGTGAATTGTTGTATATGTATATTGTTGTATATTAGTGTATCATGTATTGCTAATTGGGACATGAACTTGAATGTGTAGGGAGTATTTGTGTATTTAATTGTATTGGTTGGTAGGTGTGTATTTGTACTGCTGTTTCAGACATGTACCTGAATTTGTATTGGTGAATTGGCATGTGTATGTTTGTACCTGAATTTGTGAACTGGCATGTGTAATTTCTTTGGCAAGATGAAGTCCCGAGTACCTAAGAAAAGTATTTTTGTGTCTCCAAGTTAATCCACAAATTAGCATTTCTTGAAATATTGCTTTATCTTGTAGTTAAGATCTGTTTGATGTTACATTGGTATGATTCCTTGGATGTGAGAACTGGTGTCATGTGCGTTACAAGTACCTCCTCTAACGGTAAATACACATATTTACCGATAGAAAACACATATATTTGCTCAGTTATGCATCATCTAACGGTAAATAGACAAATCTACCGATAGAAAAACTCATGCTCATGTGTCATGCATCATCTAACGGTTAATACACATATTTACCGATAGAAAAACTCATGTACGTGCTATGTCATGCATCACCTAACGGTAAATACATATATTTACCGATAGAACAAAAACTGTGCTTGTTCATTAATGTACATTCTCTAACGGTATATGTGTGTTTTTACCGATAGAATATGTGAGAGGCAAATTACCTTAGTTAGTCTAACGGTTATTTCATGTATTTACCATTAGAAAAAGCTCCATTATAAGGAAAACCCCACTCGACCATTGCTGAGCTGCGCTGTAATTTGTTCTGTTGCACTCTCTGTCCCTCTGTTTGTGATGAAAGTTCCACACTCGCATCTACACTGCTAGGGTGATCAGCGCAAGCTGGAGGGAAGTTGATTGCGCCCCTCTCTTTAAGGTATGATTAATTGTCGACAGTTATCTCTAGCTGTATTGTGTAGTTCCAATTAAGTTTGTAGCTGTAAGCTTGGGAGCTAGGTAGCTGGAAATGCGTCATGTTTTAGGAGATAACTAGCTTGTATTGTGTAGTTAGCTAGGTTAATTAGTGTTAATTTCGTCAGGCTAAGGTTCAACACATCTGTTGTAAGAGGCTGTACATGTACATATACATAACTTAATCGGGCAGGTTTCATGCATGCATGGCTGACTCGTTAAATTTTGTTAATTGTAGATGGACAGGAAATATTGGATGTATGGAATAAAACGTACTACTTTTGAATATTTGGATGGTGTGAATGAGTTTATTAAATTTGCTGAGCAACAAAAGGAGAGGAAGGGAGAGAAAAATATGCTCTGTCCTTGTACAGATTATATGAACTTGAAGAGGTTTAGCAACTCTGATCAAATTAAGAGTCATGTGATTCGTCGTGGTTTTAACGCGCGATACACCTGTTGGATATGGCATGGTGAAGATCTTGAGGAAACAAGCACCACTACTACCAATCAGCAGGACTCAGATGTGGATTGCAATAATATCGATGATCATCTGAATTGTGATAATGTTCATTCTGATGTGCACATAGATGATGATGATGATGACAATCTAGATGAGATGTTACGTGATGTAGAGGAAGATTACAACGAAAACGACTTCTGTGAATTTGAGAAACTGATTGCTGACTCTGAGAAGCCTCTGTTCCCTGGATGTGCAACATTTACAAAACTGTCTTCTGTGCTGAGATTATATAACTTGAAGGCAGGCAACGGTTGGAGTGATAAGAGTTTCACGGCACTATTAGATCTTCTAGCGGACATGCTTCCAGAGGGAAATGAGTTGCCAAGATCTACTTACCAAGCCAAAAAACTGTTGTGTCCGTTGGGAATGGAAATCGAAAGAATACACGCATGCCCAAATGATTGTGTGTTGTACCGTAACGAGTACTCCAGTTTGTATGTTTGTCCAAGATGTGGCGCATCGAGGTATACGCGTAGGGACCGGATTGACAGTGAACGTCACGAGGTAAAGAAAGGACCTCCGGCGAAAACAGTGTGGTACTTGCCTATGATACCAAGATTGAAGCGGCTGTTTGCAAATCCGAAAGTCGCGAAGCACTTGCGTTGGCATGCTGAAGCCCGGAAACAAGACGGAAAACTGAGACACCCAGCTGATTCTATTCAATGGAGAAACATCAACAGAACATTTGCTGAGTTTGGCGGCGAACTTAGGAATATAAGGTTCGGGCTGAGTACAGATGGTATGAACCGACATGGTAATATGAGCAGTCGGCACAGCACTTGGCCGGTTCTTTTATGCATCTACAATCTTCCTCCTTGGTTATGCATGAAACGCAAGTACATCATGATGGCGTTACTAATCTCAGGACCCAGACAACCCGGAAATGATATTGACGTGTTTCTAGCGCCTTTAATCGAGGACTTACAGAAATTGTGGAGCGAGGGGGTGCAGGTGTGGATGCATACAGGAAAGAGAATTTCATCTTGCGGGCCCTGATATTTTGCACCATAAATGATTTTCCGGCCTATGGTAATTTGTCGGGGTATAGTACGAAAGGAGCCAAGGCTTGCCCTATTTGCCTAGATGAAACTGAGAGCATGTGGATGCGAAACTGCCGGAAAACAGTGTACATGGATCACCGCAGGTTTCTTCCGGTGCATCACACTTACCATAAGAAGAGGAAATCATTTAACGGGAAGTCTGAGAAGGGATCAGCTCCAGCGTTTCTGACTGGTAAGGAGATTTACTCGCGCGTGAAGGACATCAAAGCTGAGTTCGGTAAGCATTCTAAACCTCGAGAAAAAAATGTTTGGAAGAAGAGATCGATTCTCTGGGATCTACCGTACTGGGAGCACTTACAAGTTCGACATTGCATTGACGTCATGCATGTAGAGAAAAATGTTTGTGACAGTTTGATTGGTTTTTTGTTGAACATTCCAGGAAAGACAAAGGATGGTGTGAAAGCTCGTCGTGACATGGTGGAAATGGGGATAAGGACTGAGCTTGCACCTTTAGAGAATGGAAAGCGTACATACCTCCCTCCGGCCTTCTATACGTTGTCCAAGAGCAAAAAAACAGAACTCTGTCGGTGCCTGCACGGTGTTAAAGTTCCATGTGGGTACTCCGCGAACTTGAAAAAACTTGTGTCCATGAAGGACCTAAGACTAGTTGGCACAAAGTCCCACGACTGTCATGTCCTGATGTCACAAATGCTTTCCATTGCTATCAGAGGCATTCTCCTATTTAAAGTCAGAGAGACAATCACAAACCTATGTTATTTCTTCAACACAATATCTTGCAAGGTAAGTACGTGCACTCGTACTATAAGTTCATTACCTCCATCTGTGGAGCTTAATTAGAAGATTTTTCTGAGATGAATATTTGGCGCAACTGTGTCCTCGTAGGTAATTGATCCGGATGGATTGGACGCTTTGCAACGCGACGTGGTTACAACTCTTTGTCAGCTCGAGATGTATTTCCCTCCATCCTTTTTTGATGTTATGGTCCATCTGATTGTTTACCTTATCAGAGAAATTAAGTTTTGTGGACCCGTGTGTCTGCGCTACATGTATCCATTTGAGAGATTTATGGGTGTATTGAAGGGATACGTAAGGACTCGTCGTCGACCCGAGGGGAGTATCATGGAAGGTTATGCCGCCGAGGAGGTGATTGAGTTTTGCACAGATTATATGGCCGGGGTTGACCCAATTGGCGTTCCTAGGTCCCGACACGAGGGTAGGCTTCAGGGAATCGGAACGATTGGATTCAAAGCTATCGTCCCCGCTCGTGATGTGTACGCAAAATCACATTTTTGGGTCTTACAACACATGACAGAGGTCGAGCCATACATACACGAGCACAAGGTAATGTTACGGTCACAGAATCCTTCGAAGTCAGACGTTTGGGTCAGCAGAGAACATAACAGGAAATTTGCTGAGTGGATCCAAGAAAGAGTCACGCGAGCTGCCGAGGGCTCCGTAAGTGAAACTGTGACATGGTTGACTAGAGGCCCAAGATTCACTGTAGGGACTTGGCAGGGGTACGACATCAATGGGTATTCATTTTACACAAGAGCTCAAGATGCCAAGAGTAGCACGCAATGTAGCGGAGTGACACTGTTTGCTATTTCCGAGGATGCCAGGTCAGTAAGGGCGCTGAACTCATATTACGGTGCTATTGACGAAATATGGGAGCTCGATTACGGATTACTTAAGATTCCCCTGTTTCGATGACAATGGGTTGAAATCCCTCGAGGTGTTCAAGTTGACAGTTACGGGTTTACTCTCGTCGATCTTGGTAGAGTCGAACACCAAGACGATCCATTCATACTTGCAAAGCAAGCCACACAGGTATTCTACATCATTGACCCGGCCAATCCAAACTTGCATGTTGTCCTCCACAGCAAGAGACGTATTGTTGGGGTCGAAGATGTTGTCGACGAAGAGGAGTATAACCAATTCGATGAAATACCTCCATTTTTAGAGGACATTCAATCTATCCGTACTGAAGATATCGACGAAACAACGTATCTGCGAGATGACCACGAAGAACGATTATGGGTTGAGAACCATTGATGATTAATTTCTATTTCAGGGATAAATGCCAAGCAAACAGCCCACAAGTTCTGCAGCAAGGTGAGGAACTTATCATTAATACATCAGGCAGTACATTTTTCTTGAACTTAATGATAAGCTAGTTCACAGCATTAATATATCTCAATTTTACTCCACAGCATGAGTTCTAACATGTACAGTACCTTTATCCTGTGAATACTTAATTCTTCCCTTCAAATAGCACTTGCAAAAATATCATCGCAGCCTCTTGCTTCTTCAAATTAAGCTCTCCAAAAATCAATTTTTCTGACGGTATTTTGTTATTTCTACCGATACAAAAGGACATCCGCTACATTAATGTGTCTCAAGCACTTCGAAAGTTTCGCTGCGAAAGTGTACTTATTCTATCGGTATTATTATATTGTACCGTTAGAATAAATTCGTTAGTCTCACGGTATTTGTTGTCTGACTGTTTTTTTCTGTTTGTATCGATAGAACAATACTCTGGCGCTTTGAATTCTCAACCGTGTCGCCATGCGTCGCCTTGGAAATTCTATAAGTACCTCACCATGCGTCGCGGTATTTTTTTGTTTTCCTAATCCTCGAACGCTTTGACTCCTCATCTTCTCTTTCAAAATGGCAACCTCCATGGGATCGTCTGCCACGCCCTCCCCGGTAAGAACTCTAAATCTCCTGGGTTTACCGTTGTATTGTTAATCCATGTTCACTACATTCTTGACCTGTTGCTTTGCACAGGGAATGGGAGCCGTGGAAGATACTGGCAAAGTGAAGGCCGAACTGAGGGCCCTCCAGGAGGAGCACAAGCTCCTTTCGGACAAGCACACTCAGCTACGGCTTGACCTTGACGATCTCTTCCAGCGTATTCAGCGCATGAAGACGGATGATGACAATGCTAGGGCGAGGACGAGGCGTCTTCGCGAGGAGAAGAAAGCCGCGGATATGACCATCGCTGGCTGCGGTTTGACTATCAAGGATACCATAGTGAAGCTGAGGGAGGTCGCAGGCCTTCTCGATGCGGTAGTAGTTGATCCTAGGGACAATTTGTCACTAGAGGAGTCCTGTGTCCTGGCTGCAAGTCAAACTGACTCTATTCTACATGCAGCCAGGGCTAAGACCACCCCTTGACCTAGAATTTTGGGTTTTAATTTTTTTTAAGTGATAAAACAATAATGAATGGACAATTTCTTTTGATGTCAATTTTCCAATTTTTCGGCTATCTTCCCACTTTCTTTATCATTCTGCAGCTTTTAAGCACGGTCTGTTTGATGTTAAATTGTGTTTACCTTTTCATTTTCTGACGGTATTTTGTTGTTTTTACCGATAGGAAAATGGAACACAATCTCGTAAACTTAATTAAAAAATTTTTCTGGGGAAAATTGGTCTCACGGGAATTTATTGTTTATACCGATAGAAAAAAGGAATCCACTAATTCAAATATTTTTCCGGGAAATTTACTTTTTCTATCGGTATTATTTTGTTGTACCGATAGAAAGGGACATAATTCTATCGGTATTATTTTGTTGTACCGATAGAAAAGGTCATACACTACTTTATTACTCGTACACGGCACTTGAGTTTCCCTCCAGTTGAACAGTTCCAACCTAGAGCACTGCGTCTCTTTGAGAGCGAAGAAAACCACAACCTCCGCCGTGACCACTCACTTCCTCTCTCAAACACGACGATCGCCGGCTGGACACTGGTTCGCCACTGCCACCGGTTCTTATTTTCGTCCTTCGCCGGCCGCCGCAGCGTTCTACACCCCCTCTCCATCACCAGCACTAATCGCCGTAAATACCCTAATTCGTCGTTCTATTTCCAACATCTTCCTTATTTGATCCTAGTGTTTTGTACGTACTAATTCTTCGAGTTTTTCAATTACACTAGGGTTCCTTATTGTATTGGATTATGTACATTCCGCGGGCAATGTTGATTTAAATTAGTGTTGACATAATATGTTCCAGTGCTGTAATGAACCTATTTTGAGATTTTAACTTATCTATACTGCTGTATGTGTGATCAATTGTATGCAACTGCCATGTAATGCACATTATATGTTGGAGTTGTTCGTACACATATTCTATCGGTATCTCCTGTATTTGCCGATAGAAACAATTTGTCTGCTCTATCGGCAGCTCTTGTGTTTACCGATAGAAAATATTTCTGAACAATGTACTATTAAAACTTTGGATCTGGAAGGACATGAGGCATGCAATGTACGTACTAGTTTGGTTGGGAATTTTTACTCACTTGGTATGAATATATGGCAATGTGGATGGGTCTTCGATGTATATGTTTCAAATGCATATCTCTTGGTTATCTTTTGCATTACCTGTATGTCATATATGACTTTTCCCAAACTAATAGATGTGATGAAGTCCTGATGACTTGCATATAGGTAATGCAAAAGATAACCAAGAGAGGGTGCTATAGACCATATTATTCCTTTTTTGGTTGTGACCTACTTTCTGTGCTACTTCAATATCTTTATATTCCATTAGTATTAGGTTTGTCAGATTATGCACAGTGGCACTTAGATGCTTGTGTGCATATTTACGTGTGAAATAATAATGCTGGCCCATGAATATTAGTATAGAAAATCATTGAGAATGTTATGTGATGACAGTGAGTAATGGCTTATCAACAAAATTTATTTATGTATTTCTGAACAATTCAAGAAGTAATTTATTCATATATTACTTTTAGTATTATTTTGTTCGGACATCCCTTTTGCAGCACTAATTAGATTCCAGTCCTGGGCTGAGTTATGGAACTCCAAGAAGAATTAATTGCCATATGTTGCCTGCTTCCTATATGAAAATGTGTAGACGAAAACGCTGAGAAATAGAATCTTATCTTGTATTAATTGCATGGTGGCTTTTGTGTTTACCGATGGAAAAAATATTTAAAATAGGTCCTTTTTCTTTGTAAAATGATTTGGTTTGTGTTTCCATTAAATTTTTGATGGTTTGTTGATGGTTTTGTAGGGAAAGACATATCGTCGTCTTCATCGGATGGTACCAGTGGTTTGACTAGGGCCAACCCCAACGTAACTGAAGATGCAGCTATTACATCCCGGTGCAAGAGGGTGGCACGAGGCGCGACGACGTTGGGCCGTTTGGCCAAACGCACGGATCTTTCTTGTGAGTTCAACCAATTTGGGAGGCCGATTGGAAAGAATGCTGGGAAGTACGCGGCCTACGTTGGGCTGTTGGCGAAAGCAAGGGTGAAGATCACCGTGCAAAGCTGGAAGGACGTGACGACGGACGAGAGGGATAGGTTGTGGGCGGAAGTGAAGGTTAAATTAACTGAAATCGCTGAACTCTTTCGTAATCACGTTCTCTTGGCTTATACTAAAGTTTAACTAACTCGTGATTAATTGTATGCATTTTTTGAAAACAGGCTAAGTGGAACATCCCCGACGATACACCTAGGATGGCCTGCTTGAAGGACATGAACGGAACATGGAAAACCTTTAGGAGCTGGCTCGTCAGTAACTTCCTCGCTGTGGGGAAATCTCCTTGCGAGAAGTACCCCTTCATATCGGAGGAGGTATGGGAGGAATTCACCAAGCAGAAGGGGACTGAGGAGTTCAAGGCCCTTAGCGAGAAGAATAGGGCGATCCAGAAGAGGAGTGACCACCCGCATCGGCTCGGATCCCGGGGCTATGCGGGGAAGGAGGAGCAGTGGAAGAAGGAAGACGAGCAAAATCCTGTCATCGACACCCCTGAGTTGCCGCTCTCCGAGATCCAGGATGAGAGGTGCAAGCGATGGTGGAGGGGGAGGGGGTCCGTGTCATCCACAGGGTCTGTGCAGTTCACAACCCCTGGGGACGTCGACGTTGTGAGGCGAATGGTAAGTTGGCTAACCTCGTAAACTATGTGCGCACAAGTGTATATAAGGCAATTTGTCTCCACAAGGTACCTTTAAATGTAACAGATCTCTTTTGAGAAGGAGGCAGTGGAGGAATTCTTTACCCCACAGAGGGAGAACGACATCCTCACCCGGGCTCTAGGAAATAAGGAGCATCCCGGACGGACACGGGCCATGGGATCCATTGTGTCGTGGAAGGCCGGTTTCGCAGATCCGGCTCCACCGAGGAAGAAGGCCCGCTCCTGGAAGGAAAAGGAAGCGGAGCTCTCCGATAAGATACGGGCTGAGGTACAGGTGGAGCTCTCCGAGAAGATACGGGCTGAGGTGCAGTCTGAGGTCGCACAAATGAGGGAAGAGTTTGCACGGTTGAGAGATGCATTGCTAAGCAAGAGTGCAGATGCCGAACCCCAGGGCGGCGGTACCCCGCGGGGTCGGATAAGCAGTTGCGCTTCGAAGGTCCTCGCGGATCCAGTGGATCTACTTGAGGTACTGCAAGCCTTCATCTGTGCACTTAAGTTGATGCCACTCCCATTCTGTTAGAGTTGTTTCGCTAAACTGTTTTAATATTTACAAATTTGCAGAAGCCGGAGGGTTGCATCCTACTGAATCACCTAGGCGACAGGCAGGAAGTGGTTGGACACGGCTTCGTATATCCGTCTGGGCCAGATGTCTGGGTCCATTGCGTACCTCTGCGGTTGGGGTTTGCAAAGGTATAGGTGGACATGGCCATGCCGGGCTACAACGATTCTCCATTGGCAGTCCCAACAGAGGAACTACAGACACTTGCTGAGGCAGTGGGCTCCTATGTACAGTGGCCCAAGAAGTGTCTTCTAATACAACCGGTAAATCCTACACATTTTAGATTACATCCTACTCAGTACACTCAACTTGCATAATCTAACATACGTGCTCATTAATTGAAGTGGCCTGCCGTTGGGCTACCAGGGGACTGCGCCCCCAGCTCAAGGAATGGGGCCCGATCTCATGCGACCCTGGACACATCAAAGACGGCCTCGACCCCACCCAGCGCATCCACGCGTTCACCTCGGAAGAAAGCCGCCATCACCTCGCCCTTGCCTTTGAAGGTACACGCTCAGTCCCCGGCAAAAGGCAAGGGCAAAGGCAAGGGAAAAGGGCGACAGGGACAGCCGGAGAGGTTCAGGAACGGGTTCCCACTCATGTCGGAGGCAGCTTTGCGCAAATTGGATCGATCAACCAGAGACCTCCACGAGTGGTTCCGACACCGAGCTCGGCGCAATATGAACTTCTTAGTTCCCTACAGGCCTGGGCAGTTCCACCGTGAGCCCGGGAGTATATCCGTGGCACACGAGGATCTGTTTGACCTCTACAACTGGCGGGAGCTCGATATGTCCATCATACGGACTGGAGTCCTGTGAGTTTGCTGATGCTATGTATTGTTGTTTTCTAACTCTGTTTGCTAACTCTGCATTGTTGTAGTTCATTTGAAATGTAGTAACTTTCTGTGCAATACTAATGTCGTCCTTTTCATGCAAGTGCATGTACAGGCTAGCATCAGAGGCTGCGTGTGACAAGGTGGTTTCCTTGACCCAGAGAAAATAAGCCTCACGATGCTAGAGCACGACGCTAGAGCACGACGCCGCGCACGCTGAGCAGTACATATCCAAGGCGCTGATGGCGCAGCAGGACAGGGAGTTCATTCTGGTGCCGTACCACCAAAGGTTAGTGCATTTCGTACTAATTTAACTCGATCTTGTATGTTACACCTGAGATATACTTTGAGCTAGCGATCCTCTTTTACGTACAATGCAGGGGCCACTGGATCCTCATCGTGATCTGTCCACCGAGGAACTGTAACATCCCGAGTTTTGAGGTGAAAAGTTTCTTTCTTAAAAATCGTGCATGCATATGTCTCTTCTAGATCGGCCAAATCAGCTCCAGCTTTATTCTGTTCTAGCCCTAAAATCTCCAAAATCTATCCTGTGACCCCAAGTCAAGATCTGATTTTCCAGATTTGATCTATCAGTTATCCTAAACCAAAAAGCCTTCAGAACCCAGATTCAATTCTATCCCTAACTTCCATATTTATTAACTCCTTTCTGTTTTCGAAAACAGAATATCTTATATTACCTAAATACCCTAAGTTTCAGAAATTCAGATTTAATCAAAATCTTAGCGAAGATCAGACCAGATTATTCTTGGATTATGATCAAGGGTATGCCAATACCTTAATCCAAAAAGTTGGCAGTCAGATTTCACCATTTAAACCTTTTTCACAAATCAGTCCAAGAGTATCGCATATCAGTCCTTTTCCAGATTTTCCAGAAGCCTGAAAAGGCAAAATGTTGCAAATCATCTTCAAATTCAAATCTGATTCAGGGAACACCTCCCAAATGCTTTCAACAGAAATTCTTCTTTTATGAGTATCTCAAAATCAATCCCTGAATCCCAGAATTCGAGATCAATAAGATTCATACTTATTTTACCCTAATCTACTCTGTTTTCAGTTCATATAAAAAATCATCCAAATGTCTCAAACTTTATCTTCTATCTGTGCCAAATCATCTGTTGAATCAAGTCTATCAGATCAGTGCAATCAAAGTCATATCAAACCTTCCAAATCATCAGATTTACATTTCAGTCCAAATCAAGAATAGGAAATTGCAAATCAGCCCTAATTCGGCTAGGCAGCTGCTGTGCACGACCAGAGCCTCGCCGTAGTGTCCTTGCGCCGTGCTCGCTCGCCGCCGGCCAAGCTTTGCCGCACTCGTGACCGTGCATGCTTGTGTGTACGTGTCCTTGCTTCAGCTGTGCCGTGGCAACGCCGTGGCAGCACCGTTGAACATCATTTGCTCCTGTGCGCGACCAGCAGTAGAAAAAACAAGCCATTGTCAGCATCTTCTTGCCACGTTGCTTGCTTTGCCAGCCGTTGTCGCCACTGCCTGGCACCGCCCAACAGCATTGCATCCCGATGAAGCAACAGTTTGATCAGCAGTCACCTCGCGTGTGCGCTGTCGCGTCACCGCTCGCCGTTGTTGCATCTGCGCCCGGCAAATCAAATCACTGACGCCAATTCATTGCTGTTTAATCCTTGCAAGCTTCGCCCTCTGGTCTATATAAGTAGCCATACTTTGTATCATTTCCTCTTCACCAGAACTTAGCCAAATTTCCAAATCTCTTCGCTGTCGTCGTCTTCTCCGGCGAGACCAGCCCGAGGCCTCACGGTGACAGCACGCTACACTGCACCTCCTGCCAAATTGAAGCCAGCAGTGAGTACCTCTCATCCTCCTGATTGTGCTGTTACATTGAATTGATCTCCGGTGGACCCTAACGCCAATGATCGCCGGAAATTCCCGATTGCCCTGTTCCGGCAATGCAGCTCGATTTACCCCGAATTGGCTTTCGATTCTGTGGAAGAAAATGATCAGTGAGCCATTTCCAGTAAGCCTGTGTACTTAAATCTCCAGATTAAGCTCGAATCGAAGCTTTCCCCAGATTTGAATTTCTCCAGTCGCCGGCAATCGTCGCCAGGCCACACCGGCCATTCTCTGGCCAAATTGATCTTGCAGGTAGTTTCCTCTTACCCTTCTATCACTCCCTGAGCTTGGAATTAAATTCATTTGACCTGTAGTAAAAACCCCCAATATCAGTGTCTTCCTCTGCGGCGCCGGCCACCGGAAACCTATTCCTGGCCGTTTCAGCTTCATCCACTTTGTCCTTCAGGTGTGCTTCAACCTCCTGAGCATATTTGTCTTCTAGCCCGATCTCTGAAACTGTCCAGATTTCAAGTTATAGCCATGCCAAGATTTTGTCCAGTGGCTTCACTGTGCCGTGTCGCCACCACATTTCTCCTTTGAATTTCATCATCTTCCAGCCATTTTCAGCTTTGGATCCTGTTGAGTAATTTGCTCCTGTTATCATTCCCTACCTCCCAGACAAAGTGGTGCATCATTTGGAGCCCTAGATCAAAAGTTATGCCAAGCCCTAGTTTCTGGCCATGTCAGATTCAATGCCAGACTATGTCTGTCAGTGGCATTAGCCCTTTTCACTCCCTTCCAGATGTGCATTTTGAGCGTAACTTTGTCTCTTAGACTCCTGAGGTTGTGATCTACAATTTCTTCTTCTATCACAAGTTGATTTGAGCCCTTGAATTATATTTGCTGCTAAACCCTAATTTTTGACACTGTCCCAGTGCATGCCAACCAATGGCATTGGCCTTGTTTACCCATTTCTGATTATACAATTTGAAAGACACTTTTTCCACTGAATTTGTAGAGTTATGATCTACACTTTCTTCTACTGTCATAACTTGAGATAAGCTCTTTAGTTTTCCTTGAAGTTATGTCAGAGTCTTGATCCGAATGTCAATCTGTTGAGATTCGCTGTTTTTGATCAAACCAGCCACAAAACTGATGTTCTTATTGCAACCTTGAGATCCTAAGAGCATTTAACACCCATCCTTAGCCAATTCCTTGAAACCCTAGACTACCAACTCAATTCAGCTTGCAATCTCAATTATCTCCAGTATCGTTCAATCATTCTTGTTGAGCATATCTACATATAGATCATAAATCATTTTAATATATAAGTAATATTTGTGTGTATTGTTTGGTTTGTCGTCAAGTAGATCCAGAAGCTAAGTTCGAGGACTTCGCTGTTGACCCGTCATCAACTGCTGTTTCTTACGACGCGGAAGGCAAGTCATATCCTTGGTCATCTTGAACCTATATTTTAAATGTTGCTAAAACATAAACTTGAATATAGATAATGTTGCATGAGAAAGATTGAGAAAGATTGATTTATGAATTGGCAGTACTAGACTGGTTATCTGTAAAATGTGAAATAAACAAGTTTTGAGCCATGAACTATTATATATGTATATACTTACATTCATGAAATAAAATCCCTAGCCGTGACCAGAAAAATGGTATGGAAGGCGGTAGCACTGGAGGTGCTAAACTGCGAAGGATATGCAAGCACTGAAGGTATAGGGTTGTGGATGGTCTGGTCACTGGGATATAAGGACTAGAACCTTGTGTTGTGCGTCTAGTGGCATGAACGGCGTGCTAACCGCAAGCCTGGTATGGGACAG
The DNA here is from genome assembly GCA_019359835.1 of Pharus latifolius. Classification (NCBI taxonomy): domain Eukaryota; kingdom Viridiplantae; phylum Streptophyta; class Magnoliopsida; order Poales; family Poaceae; genus Pharus; species Pharus latifolius. The sequence continues at coordinate 34,824,174 of CM033323.1, read as the reverse complement.
GCCTGAACAAGTACTTATGCGGATTGCACATGAAACCCCTGCATGAGATGTGTAGTGATGAATGATTGACATGGAGGCTGACTCCCACTATCACTGAAGGTGATCTGATACGTTCACCCAGCAATGGGGAAATATGAGTAAGGGTGGGGGTATAGCCCGCCACAACTGTGGTTCGTGAGAGGTCCACAGGGTCGGGGGTGAATTGTGAGTGATACATAACAAAAGTTCTTGTTATCTCCACCTTGCCGCTCACAGTATAAAGTGAGTCAGGGGTCCAATCATTATGTTATGATAGAAAGGCTTGAAAGTGGAATATCTTGCGGGTAAATTGGTACCTCTCTGCAGAGTTAAAGACGTATCGGAAAACTCCGAGCTCCGGGGTTTATAGGAGTCTGCTACGGTGGATTAAATCTACGGGGTGTGACACAAGTATTATTTTCTAAATAAAATGTGTTAAATCAAGATTACCCAAATGACATGTGTTGTCATGATAAGGAGTGTTGCCGTGGGCTGTCGTGTGTCGACGTATCGCGGTAGTGCTATAATCTAGTGAACATGAATGATGATGTTATATTATGAAAGGTGCTGCCATGAGATGAAGTATGAAAGTAAAAGATTATTTTATAAACACCCATAATTCTTGACTAATCTAGGTTCATATCATCACTACTATATGTATCTACTCTTACCTATGACTTGCTGAGTACGGAAGTGCTCACCCTTGCAACGTACAAATCAGTAGATGGAGCATTCAATGATCAAGATGAAGGCATGGAGAACTTCTTGAATTCAGAAGGAGAAGAGTCAGTCCCGTCATTGCCCTGATGTGTTGTTCTGCCGTCCACTTCTCTTTGTGGGTGGGTCACCTATCTTCTGCTGTGTAGATGTTATTTTGCTAAACCATTGATGCCGCGAAGGCATTGTAATCTTCTTATGTAATATCAAGGCCAGCAGGCCACACTGCTTAAATATTTTGTAAGTTACTCTGTTGCAATGTGAATATACTCCTGTGCTTGACTTATCCTGGGAAGTCAAGGGTATGTGTATGCTATGCATAAATGGGACTAGCTGCAACGAGCTAGGTCTCTACAGGAGTAGTCGTAGTCCCAGTTTCGGGGCGTGATAGGAACGAGGTGTACTACCTCGATTCGATGTATGACAGATTATCGATCGAATATGTGGTCAAGGGGAATATGAAGGCGTAAGTAACTTATATGTTTGTTTTAAATTTTCACCTCACTAGCTAATGATAATACATTAACTGGCAATACTAACTGAAATGTAGGGCTTTTGATAAATATGTGTCCGCTGGAGGGAGGCATGCCGCACCGCAGGGCTCCCTACTAGCTTGGAAAGAATATGAGGTACTCACGAGACTTTTTGTTTATGCTTAATTAGTTTATGGAAACAATAGCTAACATGTCTTCGCATATACAATTATCTTAGTGCCATCAGCAGCCGCAATCATGGGAATGCGGGTTTTATGTGTTGCGCTACATGTACGACCTAGTGCAGACAAACTTTGCCCAATTCCCCCAGGTAAGCATCGATAGCTAACTCAAACTTGAAAATTGGGTGTCACGTTCTAAGTTAGGAAGTTAGTTACTAAGTATTCATACATGCTTGCAGATCGCCATGTCGAAAGACTCATACGAAAATGCAAAGATTAGAGATCTTCGACAAATCTGGGCTCAATATGTCATGGAGGAAGTTGCGCCCAACTATCCGCCATGATAATTTTCTCTTTTTCGTGTACTCTGTGCATAGACTGTTTATATACATGTGAATAAATATATATGTCAATAAATGCCCACATTGGATTGAAATTTGTATTTGTCCATATATATGTCAATAAATGTGAATAACTGTCTAATGTGTCAATCTGTTTTGTGAATTTACCCTTCTTTGCATCTGTACTGTATTGTGTATCCAATCTATAATGTATTGCATCTGTATTGTATATGTGAATGTAAATAACGTACTGTATATGTGAATGTTCTATCAGTAAATTCATTCACAACCGACAGACTACTACCACTTTTCTATCGGTAAACTCATCCACAACCGAGAGACTACTTCCACTTTTTCTATCGGCAAACTAGAAATTAACTGTCAGAATAGTGTGACTTTTCCTGCCAGTGAACTCATCCACAACCGAGAGACTACAGTAGTTTTTTTATCGGTAAACTTGAAATTAACCGTTAGAAGAGTATGATTTTTCCTGCCGATGAACTCATACACAACCGAGAGAGTACTAAGATTTTTTCTATCGGTTATCTCATTTCCAACCGAGAGAGTACTAAGCATTTTTCTGTTGGTAAACTTGTAATTAACCACTAGAATAGTGGTATTTTTCCCACCGCTACACGTCAGACTACGACGGGATTTCTATCGGTACACTCATAAGGTGCCGATAGAATAGTAAGCTTTTTGCTGTCGGTAATCTTGTAATTAACCGTTAGAATAGTGGTACTTTTCCCACTGCTAAACGTCAGACTACGACGGGTTTTCTATCAGTACATTCCTAATATGCTGTTGGGGGAAATCTCCGCGGCGCTAAGTCCAGGTAAGTCGTGTCCCATTGGCCTGGGGACTCGGCCTCCGGGGCCTCCCCGGGCGCCGCCTTTTGGCTCCCAGGACCAGGCCTCCGGCGCCGTCCCGGGCGCCGCCATTTGGCTCCCGGGACCAGGCCTCCGGCGCCATCCCGGGCGCCGCCAATGGCCCGGGGACGTGGTCTCCGACCTCTCCCCGGGAGCTGCCTTTTGGCTTCCGGGACCTGGCCTCCGGCGCCGTCCCGGGCGCCGCCATTGGCCCGAGGAGGTGGTCTCCGGCCTCTCCCCGGGCGCCGCCTTTTGGCTCCCGGGACCAGGCCTCCGGCGCCGTCCCGGGCGCCGCCATTCGCCTGGGGACGTGGTCTCCGGCCTCTTCCCGGGCGCCGCCTTTTGCCTCCTGGGACCCGGCCTCCGGCGCTGGTCCCGGGAGCCGCCTTTGGTCCGGAGACCTGGCCTCCGGCGCATATCCCGGGCCTCATCGCCCATCTAAAGGTAAAGTTCGAGTTGATTTGTCACGTGCAGGTCACGCGAGGAGCGCCTCGGGAATCAGCGACCACTTGTCAAGCATCCAAGACGTTTGACCGGGACAAGGACGTTCCTACCCTTCAATCCCACGGTGGCTTCCGGGGTAGTTTAGTCTTTTTGCTTCTTTTTGGGGCTATAAATAGCCCTTGTACCCCTCTGTTGTAAAGGATCGGATCACTTTTATTGGAATAGCTAAACTCACAGGCATGCTCCGAAAGCCTCTCCCCCGGAGAGAGCCTCCCCAGCCGACTCTGGTCGGGAGCGCGTCGACAGGACTAGGGCCCCCACCGGGACCTGAACCTGTATAAATCCTCGTGTTTTTTCTTGTGCTTGTCCGGCGGGGGAGGACCGATCATCGGGTCAACCCGCGCCGCGTAATCTTCGCTAGGATCGTTCTCAAAACCTGCCGGGGTATTCGCAATACCACGACAGTTGGCGCCGATCGTGGGGAGTCGTGACAAGACGCCATGGCTCTCCCAAGAACAAGGGCTCGCACCCTTCCCGGTGACCCGGGCCTCGGAGACTCGGCGCCGCCCGTCCGGGACACTGCTATCCCGGCGCTTCCGCCCGGAGGCGGCCTGGCCCAGGTACCACCTCCCTCCTTTCCTCTTAACTTAGGTGCTTCCACCTCCAGGTCGTTCCCGGTGACCGCGGGGACCTCGGCCGGGACCAGTCTCCCCCCGACGGCTCCCCTGGCTCCCCGGGACGCCCTACTTGAGGCTCTCGTGGAGGGCCAGCTCTGCGCCCAGCCCTCTATGGATGAGCTGCTCAGCGTGTTGGCGCGGCCTCCGGCACCCACATTTGCATCGCACCCATATCTGGGGACTATGCCCCCGTTTATGGGTTACCCAGCGGCCCCTCCGGCCTCCGGGAGTTTGTCCGCCCCGTATGATCCTGCCGGGGGGTTCCCTCCCCCTGCGGGATATACGTCCGGACCCTTCCCGGCACCCGGGCCCGTCCCGGTGCCGGGAGGCTACTTCATGCCAGGGCCCTTCGCGGCACCAGGGGGGTACCCCGTCCCAGGCCTATTCCCGGGGCCGGGAGCCCACTTTATGCCGGGGGTTTTCCCTACGCCGGGAGCCAGTCCCGCCCCTCGCGTCGCGTTTACCGCACCGGGGGTGGTCGACAGAGCAGCTCCCGCGCCTCAGCGGACTTCCCCCCACATGGGCTCCCCGGTCCCGGACGTCGCCGAGGGGGCTCCCCCCTCCGCCGGTTCCGGATGTTACAAGGGCTGCCACCTCCGCTTCGGTTCCAAACGTCGCCATGGGCGCCCCCTCCCCGGTTCCGGATAATACAGGGGCTTCCCCCTTTCCGGTCCCGGGGGTCTTCGCAGGGGGCTCCCCCCGGCCGGCCCAGGAAGCCTCCATGCTGGTAGCTACAGTCCATAAGCTCCCTCCCTCGGCGGGACAGGTCCGTTTCGCCCGGGGGGAGGTCGAGCGAATGCATTCACCAGAGCGCGGGGAAGAACTTCTCCCCGGCCGCGGGCGTGGGGAGCCTCGCTCTCACACCGGTCGGGGGAAGAGACCCGCTGAACAGCCAACCTCTCTGGAGAATAGCCCGGACGTCCGGGAACTCAGCCCCGGTCCAGAAGAGAAGCGTCGCCACCGCCACTCTGGCGGACCTCTCGGACTGCTTCCAGACTCAGACAACGAAGGTCACGTGAAAGAAGACAGCGACCGGGACTCTCCCCGGGAGGTGCAGGGGGCTAACTAGCCCCTGTGCCGAAGACTTCGTAGCATCTGGTGGCCGCGGCCCTACCGTCCTCCGCACATCGAGCACTATAGCGGTGAGGCAGACCCTTACGAATTTGTGCAGGTCTACTCCACTACCATCTCCGCAGCCGGGGGGGACGAGACGGTACAGTGCAACGTCTTCCCCCTCTACCTCTCCGGCATTGCCCGCTCCTGGTTCTACAACCTGAAGGCTGGCTCCATCAAGTCTTTCGCGCAGCTCAAGCGGGAGTTCTGCGCGAACTTCCAGGGGAACTATGTGCGCCCCCTGGACTCCTCGCAGTTGTACACTGTCCGGCAAAGGACTGGGGAAACCATCAGAGGCTTCTTCAAGCGCTTTGCTCAGGTGAAGAGCAAAGTGGCCCATGTCCCTGACTCTACGGTCATCGAAGCCTGCAAAAGCGGCATCCTCCCTGGGGAGCTCCACCGAAGGCTCTCCCGGAGCTGCCCCTCTTCCGCCAACGAGCTCTTCAACGTACTCGAGAAGTACGCTCGGGCAGAGGAAGATGACATCTGGAAGAAGACCCAGGGAGTTCCCGCCCCCGCCGACCGGGGGGCCAGGGATCCCCTCAAGCGCCATAGACAGGGGGAGCGTTGCGAGCCACGGCCTCGGGACAGCTTTGTCCTCGAGGGCGGAGGTGGCTCGCGCTACCCCCCGGGGGACAACCGCCCCTTCCCCAAGCCGAAAGGCCATGGGGGAGGACAGTCCTCGTGCGGCCGGGTGTCACGTCTGCCACGACAGTGACATCACCTGTGAGGAGCCCAGCTCGGTGCAGCTGGTCCCTTAAACCACTTGACTTCCCAGGATGAGTCAAACACAGGGATACATTGAAGCAGCAAAATAATACAGTAGTCATAATTGTATGGCCGTCAGGCCTTAGTACAAAACGAGGTACAGTGCCTTACAAGGCACAAGGGTCTAACCAAAATAACACATCTAGTCGGCGGAAGCTAGGCCCAAAAGCAATCCACAGGAAACAGAGGTTGACAGCAAACAGCACCACATCAGGGCTCCGGAGGAAACTGCTCATCTTCTCCTGGGTCTGCAGCATCTTCGGGGTATCCTCCAAGGTCGTAGAACGCTCCATCTATGGATGAGTTGTTGCAAGGGTGAGTACTTACGTACTCAGCAAGTCATAGGGAAGGTAGAGATACATACATATATATATATATATAACATGAACCTATGCTATTGGGGAAGGAGCGAAAGGTTTTTCAAAATACATTTCTTTCTCTTTTCTTATTCAAATCCCGATCATACCCATGGCAGTAAATAAATCATATTGATGGTGATACATATATCCCATATCCAAGGCGATATATCCTCATATCACATTATCTTTATTCAAGTCTTTCAATCTTATACTCATAACAGTATTTCGTAACTTAGGGCATAAATCCACATGCCTCTTAGTTATCACATGCTTACTAGATTATGGTATTACCGCGACACGTCAACACATGACAGTCCACGGCAACGCCCCTTATCGTGACAACACATGCCACTTGGGTAATCTTGAGCTAGCAAATTTTAGTTTATAAAACAATACTTGTGTCACACCCCATGGATTTAATCCACCGCGGCATACTCCTAAAACTCGGGAGCACGAAGTATTCGAATACATTTTTAAACTCTGCAGAGATGTACCTCTTTTTAAATCCACTTTTTCACTCGACTTCCAAGTCGGGCCAACTCCATGCGACTTATACGCATTTGACAAGGCCGAGATCACACAACGTTTTTGCAGTCTAGTATTAACAGTATCCCTGCCAGGTAAATGGACAATACCGTCCCAAGTACCGTTGTGCGTCCTCCCCACTGCCTTACATCCTAGCCTGGGTCTATGTTCCCGCAGGACACATAACCTCTTTTGATTACAGTCGCGCACGACTTAATCTGGCGTAGGGCGTCTTCCTTCTTTACACCTTATCCTCTCATAATTTTTTTGATCTCACATCACTCATGGACGAACTGCGTCCCACCAGTTTCCACGCGAGAAACCGGATCGACAAGCCATGCAGGGAACTGATAATACTAAGAAAGCTACTAGGTTGCGCCTGTCCCATACCAGGTAGGTGGTTGGTACGTTTTTCATGCCACTAGACGCATAACACAAGGTTCTAGTCCTTACATGCCAGTGACCAGATCATACCACAAACCATGCACCTTCAGTGCCTACACATTCTGTGCAGCCAAGCACCTCCAGTGCTACCACCATTCCATACCAAAATACTGGTCACGGCTAGGGGTTCTACTTCATGAATATAAATGTACATGTTTATACTTTTATTAGTTCGTGGCTTGCTATCTTATCGAGTTCACATTTCTCAAGTATTCAATCTATCACTGCCATAATATCATTGATCTCAACACATGCAATATTAACGAAATATCTACTCATGGAATAGCATAGCAACTCATAAAATATGGGTTTCAATATGTTCAAAGTATGACTTGCCTTCCGCGTCGTAAGTATCAGCAGTCGATGACGGTTCAGCGACAAGATCTTCAACCCCGGACTCTTGCTCTGAACAAAATCAAACAAGCAAACAGGCATACCATCAATCCTATCCTTACTAATCCATTACATGCAAAGATGCAAGGAGAAAATACTCTGGTGATACAAGGTTTTGGAAGCGATTTGAGTTTAACCACGGTAACTAGGGTTAAGATTAGTTGTTAAGGTTTACAAGGTTCCAAAATATCAGGGTGATATCAAGGTGGTGACTGGTTCGCCCAAAAACAGCGAATGTCTTTATGTTGGCATTCGGTTCAAGGCATCGACATAAGGTCAATGGGTGATAGAGGGCTCAACTCAAGTTGTGACAGTAGAGAAAAGTGTAGATCACAACATCAGGAGTCTAAGGGACAAAGTTATTTCCAAAGTGCATGGCTGGAGGTGGGTGAAAAGGCTCAATGCCACTGGCTGACACAGGCTGACAGTGCTCTAGAATGGCATTGACATGGTTTGAACAGTTTCCAGTGGCCATTGTAGGTTTTGATTCAAGCATATGGTGCACAAGGTAGTGAGGCAGCTATTTGACAAAGAAATTTCTGTTTTACATGACCAGAGGTGGGTGAACAGGGCTAATGCCACTGGCTGACATAGCCTGACATAGCCTGGCATAGGCTTGACACGGCCAGAACTAGGGTTAGCCATATCTTTTGACTCAGGGCTCCAAATGATGCACCACTTTGTCTGGTGGTTAGGCATTTGCAACAGGAACAAATGTCTCAACAGGACCTAGGGTAGGAGATGGCCGGAAAGTGATGAAATCCGGCGAAGAACACGGTGGCCGAGCTGTTCTCAACAGTTTCTGGACAAAACTTTGGCATGGCGATACCTCTTCATCTGGGCCGATCCAGGTGTCGAGCTAGAAGGAAAAAATGCTCATGGGGTCGAGGCACATCTACTAGACAAAGTGGTTGGGGTTGAAACGGCCGGGAACAAAATCCGGCGACCGGAGCTAGGGAAGAAGACACAAAATTTGGGTATGTCTGTTCTAGGGCAAATAAACTTAATTCCTTGCTTGAGGATGGTCTCTGGGGCATAAGTAAGCTAGGTGTGAAGCTAGATTGGCTGGGGAAACACCAGAGAAGCTTAACAGCGAGCCCCCGTTCACATGCAAGGTGCAAAGTTGGGGTTTTTCATATTTTAGCAAATTCTTCGATTCTGGTTGCTTAGATGTGTTCTAATCAGTCCACTGATTATGTTTGATTACAGGCTCGAGAGCTAATTTGACTTGGTTAAGGATTAATTGCTCGCCGGAGTTGCTGGAGAGAAATGGAAATTGCCGGCGACTGGAGAGGTTTGAAGTCAATTACATGCTCGAGTATGATGAGGGAGGTAAGAGGAGCTTACTGAAGTAGCTGGAATCGAGGAGGAAGCAGTGTAGAGGCTTGGCACCGTGAGCCTCTTCTCGAGCTCGCCGAAGAAGACGAAGACGACGGCGTGGTTAGGGATTTTGGGTGGTTCCAGTGTGAGTGTCTTCGTGCTGGGCTGGGGCGGCTTTTATAGGCACAGCAAGGGGCTTGCAACGGCTGGAATTGCACGGGGAAGTGAAGCTCGAATCGATGGCGAAAAGACCGGTCGGGCGGGACAGCAGCGAAGCGACGCGCTCCAGCGGCCGTGCCGGCTTTGCAGGCTGGCGTGCGCTGTCCCGGGTGATGCAACGGCGAACTGACGGGCTCCTCTGGCATGCTTGCAACGTGGCACAGAGCTTCTGCAGTGGCTGCAGCGATGGCGTGCGTGCGCGGGCAAAATTGGAGATGCTGGTGCGGCCGCGGTGGCTCCACGGTGGCGAACGACGTGCGCACACGTGGCAGGAACGCGGTGGCAGGGGTGGCGACCACGGGGCTTCACCGGCGACGAAGCTCCCAGCGTGGCAGCGCGGTGGTCGCGGTCGTGCACAGCTGCTGGTTGTGCACAGTGGCCTGGTCGAACCAGGGACCAAATTGCAAGGATTCTTATTTGAAATCTGGACTGATTTGCAATTTCTGTCTTAGAGATGGTTAATTTGAGGATTGATTTCATGGCTGAGTATAACATTTCTATTAGTACTCATTTAGCTCAAATTTGGAGAAAGTTTGATAAGATTTGAGGGATTTCACCTATTTTCGAAAATAGGGTAAAATTAGGGTAAACTAAATCTAGATTTTGTCGATCTCGAATTCTGGTGATTGGAGAGAGATTTTGAAGTCTGATCAAAAGGGAGATCTGTATCAAATAGTATTTGGAAGGTGTTTCCTGAAGAAATTCTGGAGTTGGAAATGATTCGTGGATTTTAGCCTTTTCAGGCTTCCAGGTAAACAGAAAAGGACCTATTCGCAGTAATATTTGGACTAAACTGCGAAAAGTGTTTAGATGAATTAATCTGGCTCCCAACTTTTTGAAGTGAGTTGAGGATGAACCTAGGAACATATCCCAGGGGTTACTTGAGTCTGAATAGGGTTAAATCAGAATAATTCAATCATCTGGAGACTGGGGTACTTAGGGTAAATCTGGATTTTCCTATTTTCGAAAACAGAGAGAGACTTAGGTACTGGGAGTTAGGGTCAGAATTTGATCTGGCTCCTGAAGGCTTTTATCCTCAGGGTAATTGGTAGGTTAAATCTGGATGGTCAGATCTTGATATGGATCTACAGGATAGATTTGGAGATTTTAGGGTTTGGGAGAGATTAGAGTTCAGCTGATCTGGCTACTACTACAGAGATACATGCATGCAGGGTTTTTATGCAAAACTTTTCACCCCCTAAACTAGGGTGTTACACCGGGAAGGCCCCGCGGGGAGAAGGCGGGAAGGACCGTGGTGCAGCTTCTACAGGTCCAGTACCCACGCTACCCGAGACTGCAACCTGCTACTACAGCACTTCGTGGCGTTCCTCGACCCGCGCGGGCAGGGGGGGGACTCCGGCCTCCTCGCTCCCTCGGCCAGCTGTTCCGGCCCTTCCCGCTCCCGCGGGGGGTCAGCAGACGCAGACGCAGGAGGGGGAGCCTTCTGAAGCTCTCCCCTTTGAAACTTCTCAGCGCCACATCAACGTCATCGTGGGAGGGTTCGCCTCCGGGCGGGAGTACGCACGCGAGGTTAAGGTTGTGGGGGTGCTACACGCGTCCCCGCCACCTAAGTGGTCGGACGTCCCCCTCACCTTCACGGCGGTAGACGCGCGAGGGGTTCGCTTCCCCCACGACGACGCGCTCATTGTCTCCGCGACAATCTACAACTGCCACCTGGCCCGTGTCCTTGTGGACAGCGGGAGGTCCGCCGACGTCCTATTCCTGAAGGCCTTCAAAGAGATGCAGGTGGATGAGAAGCTCCTGCAGCCCGCAGCCGGGCCCCTACAAGGTTTTTTCCCGGGGAAGGCGATCCACCCCGTGGGCAAGGTAGATCTTCCTGTGACGTTCGGCACCTCGGAGAACTACCGGACTGAGCTGGTCTGCTTCGACGTAGTGGACCTCCCCTCCTCCTACAACGCGATAATGGGGAGGACCACAATCAACCGACTGGGGGCTGCCACCCATCAAAACTACCTCTGCATGAAGATCCCCGGGCCGCATGCTGTGATCAACATCTGGGGAGACCAAGACATGGCCAATGCTCTTTACGAGCGCGCTGCAGCCACAATCGGAAGTGTCAACATCATTGAGGCACCCGGGTGGGACGTCTCCGCCTGGAACCAGACGCAGCGGCGATACCTGCCGCGAGTCCCATGCTCAAGCCGCGTCCAGAAGGGGGCCTCCGGGAGGTCCTGCTGTCCCCAGAACCAGCAACGTCGCCGAGTACGAGGCTTTGCTCCTCAGGTTGCGCCGCGTGTGTTCCCGGGGGATCCGACGCCTCCTACTGAGGGGAGACTCTCAGCCCGTAGTTTGCGAAACGGACGAGCCTTACCTGTGCCATAACGCAAACCCTAGTCTTTTATTTGCAGGAGGTGCGAAAGGTGCAGAGGCACTTCGATGGCACCAGGGGGGTACCCCGTTCCAGGCCCATTCCCGGGGCCGGGGCCCCATTTCATGCCGGGGGTTTTCCCTACGCCGGGAGCCAGTCCCGCCCCTTGCGTCGCGTTTAACGCACCGGGGGCGGTCGACAGAGCAGCTCCCGTGCCTCAGTGGACATCGCCCCGCGTCGGCTCCCCGGTCCCGGTGTCGCCCTACAGTCAAGTTCTTGTACTACTCTGATACCACAATTTTGCCGCATCCCACCCTCACAGGGGAACACGACTACTCCCATGGGGACCCAGCTCACTGCAGCTGATCCCTTACCCTTTGACTTCCCAGGATGAGCCAAACATAGGAGTATATTGCATCAGTTCAACTTGCATTACATTGAGCAGTATGGCCAACTGGCCTCATTACAACATAATAAATTACAAGCCATCACGGCGTAAATAAGTTTGGTTGCAGAAGAACAACTACTCGGCAGAAGCTGAGTGAACCCCCACGGCAAGAAGTTGAAAGCAGAGCAACACTTTTCAGAACATGGGTGGAACTGACTCTCTTCCTTCAGGGATCCAAGAAGTTCTCCAGGCCTTTGTCTTGATCAGGGACATTCCATCTATTGGATAGTGAATTGCAAGGGTGAGCACTTACGCACTCAGTAAGTCATAGATAAGAGTAGATACATATAGTAGAATGATATGAACCTATGCTATTTGGGAAGGAGGGAAGGTTGCAAAATACTTTTTCTCTTTCCAAATCTATGGCAGTGCTCATCATGACATATCATTAATATCTTTTATAAACTCTTAGAAGTACTACCATAGCACGACAACACATGTCTGCCCATGTTAGCACCTCATTTCATGACAACACATGTCAAGCACACATGAGCTAAGTCTAGCCATATTTTATTTAGAAAACATACTTGTGTTACATCGACGTGGATAGGATCCACAGCGCGCAGGCTCCTATAGACCCGGGAGGTCGGAGTATTCGAATACGTTTTTAACTTTGCAAAGGTGTACCACTTTAATCCACCAATCACTCAGCTTTCAAGTCGGATCAGCTCCATGCGACTTTTACGCATGTGACAAGGCCGAAGTGACACAACAGTTTACAATCCTAGCATTAACAATTCCCTGCCCGGTAAATAGACAGTTAAGTCTCAAGTACCGTTGAGGGTCCTCCCCACTGCCTTACTTCCTAGCCTGGGTCTATGTTCTCGCAAGACACATAGCCTCTCTTGATTACAGTCGTGCACGACTTAATATGGCATAGGGCGTCTTCCTTCTTTCCACCTTTTCCACTCATGATTTTTCTGAACTCACATCACTCATGGCCTTCTGCGGCCCACCAGCTCTCGCAAGAAACTGGACCGACAACCATTGCAGGGAAAGGCTAATACTAAAGAAAGCTACTAAGTTGCGCCCGTCCCATAACCGGGCAAGTGGTTGGTACGTTTTTCATGCCGCATAGAAGCACAACACAAGGTTCTAGTCCTTACATGCCCATGACCAGTGCATTCGACAAACCCTGCACTTGTCAGTGCCACCACCATTCCATACCAAACTCTGGCCACGGCAAGGGTTCTATTTCATGAATATACATATATACATATATATTAGTTATGGCTCACGGTTTGATCATTTTATAAGGAATCTCCTCATCTTTTGTCGGCATACAGCCTAGTACTGCCATATCATACCTTTGTCATTTCATCTAATGCAATACTGCTTATAATCAAGGCAATGTCTTAACAATTCATAAAATATAGGTTCAAGATGTCCAAGGATATGACTTGCCTTCCGCGACGTAAGGTACAGCAGTCGATGTCGGGTCTGACGAAATCTCTGTACTCAGGCTCTTGTTCTAATCAAAGATCAAACAAGCAAACAGGAATCACAATCCATTAATAATCTATATGCAACATGCAAAGGAGAAATACTCTCGGCGATACTGGAACAGGTAAGCTTGAAAGCTGGATTTGAGTTAATCTTGGAGATTTATAGAATTAGGGTTGAGGACAAATGCTAGAGACTCTCAGGGTTTCAAAGCTGCAATATGGACATCAAGTCCGCGGCTATTTTGCTCAAAAACGACGAACGTCAAAAGTCGACCTTCGGTTCAGGGCTCTGACATAGCTTCAGAGAATGCTAGAGAGTTTATCTCAGGGTGTGGTAGTTGGATAAAATGTAGAACATAGCTCTACAAGTTCAATGGACAAGGTGGTTTTCAGGTTGCACAGCCAGAAGTGGTTAAACATGCCCAATGCCATTGGCTGACATGAACTGACCAGGGCTGGCATCATCAAGGAATGGCATTGATGTGGTTTGGATAATTTCCAGTGGGAAGAATGTGATTTGATCAAAGCATTAGATGCAAAATGTAATAAGGTAGCTATTTGACAAGGTGGTTTTCACAGGAAAGTCCAGAATTTAGGCAATTTGCAAAGTGGCCCCTGGACACATAGAGTTGAATGTCAGTGCACGGCCAGATGCTAGGGCTTGAGTGTTTGATCGATCGTTTTGAGCTTTGCTTCGCCAACTATGTCTAGGAGGTAGGCGAAGACAACAGGAATCCAGTGGTGGAGGTTTCAGGAACTAAGGTGGTCGGACGGTGATGAACGGCGATGAGAAACCACGGTGCCGACACGGCAAGACACAGGTACTGGACAGATCTTGGCATGGCTATATCTTGTGATTTGGCACAACATCGAAGGGCGATGCAGTGGAGTGATATGCTCAGTAGGTTGAGGCAAATCTACAGGACAAAGTAGATTGAACAACGGCGATGAAATGACGGCGAACGGTGAGGTTGAACTCGTCGGTTTTCAGAAACTAAGGTGAGCTACGGTGGCCACGAGCTACAGACGATGAAACTCGAAATTGGTTGAGGATTAACGCTTCTGGGGTGTTGCTGATCATTCTCCCGCGAGGAATTGGGTTGCAATCAAATACTGGAGCTCGCCGGCGTTGATGCCGGACTCGAAGAAGACGGCCACTGGGGCGCCGCTGATACAAGGTAGCTCCGGTCAATTTGGTTTAGCTACACGATCTACGGAGTTCAGGGATCACAATGCTACAGTCAATTTGGTCGGAGGTGAAGCTATTCGGGCCGGCGACGTGAACAGCTCACGGTGGCGCGCGAAAACAGGGGAAAGGCTCCATCCGAGCTTCAATTTGAAATCCAACAGCAAGGGCTTGGAAGGAAGGATCTACTGATCAATTGCTTTTACTAAAAGGAGTACTAATTTTGGCTTAATAGGGTTACAAGGCTGGAACAGGGCAAAAGCAAATAACGGCGATTGCCGGCGACAGGAACCACCGAAGTTCAATTACTTGGTACAGCACAGAGAGGTGAGGCAGAGACACTCACTGGCGAATTTGGATGGGAGGTTGATGCAGCGAAGCTCCCTGTCGTCGTTCTCCCCTTCGGGGGCTTGCCGGAGACGAAGAAGAAGACGAGAAGAAGCAGGAGGAAACGAGAGTTGCTGGTTGTGGTGAGGAGTGATGCTGCTGCGAGCTATGGGGGGGCTTAAATAGTGGAGTATGGGGATCTCGAGACTTGGAGCAATCGGGAGGATATCTAGCTGGTTGGCTACGGTGGCGGTGTTCAGCGGTCTCAACGGCTTTTCACACGGTCATCGCGTGCTCTGGCAGGTGCAGTGGTAAAGTGCCTGGCAGCTCCGGCATGGAAGCAATGTGGCACAAAGCTTCTGACATTGCTGCAGGCGAGCGCGCGCGCATGCGAAGGAAGGATTTGGGCGATGCTGGTGCTGCTGCAGCGCTGCTACGGCCAATCTGGTGCGCGCATGTGGCGACGGGGTTGCGGTGAAGCTGGCAACGGCGAAGCTCCACCGGCGGTGAGGTTCGCGGTGTAGTTGCGCTGCTGGTCGCAGCTGGGCCCGAGGTCAATAATGGCACAGCCCGTGGTCAAGGCTTCCTAGTCGAAGGTGATGCTGCTGGTCGAAACAAGAGGTTGGACTCGATTGCAATTTCAGTTTTCTGATTTGGACTAATCTGTAAAATCTGAGATATTGAAGATTATGGTTGATTTCGACTTCACAGATTTGAAGGACTTTATTCAACGGATGATTTGAGAGAATACCTGATGAAATCTGGGAACTCTTGATCAAATTTGAACTGAAGCGAAAACAAGGTAATTAGGGTACCTTAAATCTGGGCTTTGTCGAGATCTGGAAATCTGAGACTTAGGGTGGGATTTTGATGTTCTGACAAAAGGCGATTTTGTATTGAATAGCATTTAGGAGGTATTCCTTGAATCAAAGTGAGATCTGGAGTTGATTTGTGGCTTTTAGCCTTTTCGGGCTCTTGGAAATTAGAAAAGGACTAATCCGCGATATAATTTGGACTAATTTGCAAAAAGGGTTTAAATGATGGAATCTGGCTGCCAACTTTTTGGATTAAGGTATTGGCATGCCCATGATTATAATCCAAGAATAATTTGGTCTAGATTTGATTAAGATTTGGTTAAATCTGAATTCTGAAACTCAGGGTATTTAGGGTAATTAGAATATTCAATTAATTCTTGTTTTCGAAAACAGAAAGAGATTGATAAATCTGGGAGTTAGAGATTGAATTTGATCTGTCTTCTGAAGGCTTTTATACTCAGGATAGATAGTAGATTATTTCTAGATAATCTGATCTTGAATTGGATCTTCATGATAGATTTTGGGATTTTCGGGCTTACTATAGATTAGAATTGAACTGATCTTGCTACTTCTAAAGAGATACATGCATGCATGATTTTCATGAAACGGAATTTTCACCCCCAAAATCAGGGTGTTACAAATCTACCCTCCTTAAAGAAATCTCGTCCCCGAGATTTACCTAGGAAAAGATAAGGGGGGGGGGTACTCTTGCTGAAAACTTCTTTCTCCCAATTGGCTTTTCGTTCTAAATGGTTCTCCCTCTGAATCTTGCATAACTTAATCTTCTTCACTCGTCAGTGTCCCGAATTTGTATTGGGTGCTTGAGATTTGAAAAGTTCTTCTCCAAAGATACTTCGTGAACTTCTACTCGGTCGGTTGGTTCTCTTCAAAACACTTCCTGAGTTGCGAAACATGGAATACATCATGCACTCCTGCTAATTATGAGGGTAACTCCAACTTATAGGCCACTTCTCCTTTTTCTCTTAAGTATTTTGAATGGTCCAATATACCTAGGAGATAACTTCCCTTTCTCTTGTAATCTTCGCAATCCTTTAAAAGGTGTGACTTTAAGGTAGACCAGATCTCTTTACTTCAATTGACAGCTCTTCTCCATCAGTTGTTTGCGTAATTCTTTTTGTCGAGACTATGCTATCTTCAGCCTTTCTCTGATAAGCTTTACACGACCTTCTGCTTTTTCCACTATCTCTAGTCCTATGGTCCTTCGTTCTCATGGCTCATTCCAATGTAATGGAGTTCTGCGTTTTCATTCGTATACAGCTTCAAACGGTGCCATTTGTAAATTAGATTGATAGCTATTGTTATAAGCAAATTTTGCAAGTGGCAAGCATTTATCCCATGATGTTCCATAATCTAGTATGCAAGTTCTTAGAAAATCTTCCAAAACCTGATTTACTCCTTCTGTCTATCCTCCTGTCTGAGGGTGATATGCAGTGCTAAAATTCAATTGAGTTCTTCATGTTTCATGGAGTCCGCTCCAAAATTTTGATGTAAACTGTGCTCCATTATTTGAAACGATCTTCTCAGGGGTACCATGCAGTGTTACTATTCTTTGCATATGCAACTCAGTTAATTTACTCCCATCGTAGTTCTCTTTTAAACTGGGATGAAGTGTGCCATTCTGGTGAGTCTGTCATATCCTCCTTAAGTTTTTGGGATAAAATCCATTCTGATTTCTTCACACTTCCATAGTGGTACTGACAAAAGTTGTAACTTCCTGGCTATCCTCTGATGTTTTTCTTTAACTCGCTGACAAGTATCATAGTTTGCAACGTATTCTGCGATCCCTTTCTTCATATTATCTCACCAAAATTCATTTTTCAAGTTCCGATACATTTTAGTGCTACCCAGGTGCATTGAGCACGAGGTTTTATGCGCCTTATGGAGAATTAATTCCTTAAGGTCTGTGCTTTGAGAAACACAGATCCTTCCCCGATACCATGCATTTTCCTGTTTGTTGATTTTAGTAAATCCTGAGCTTTTCCCAACTTGATTTGGCTCTTAATCTTGCAAATCTCTTGTAAGCTTTAAGCCTTCCTGCTCAAGGCATCTGCTGCTATGTTAACCTTTTCGAGATGGCAGTGAATACTGAGCTCATAGCCCTTGATCAATTCTAGTTACTGTTGTTGATGCATGTTGAGTTCTGTTTTTGTGAGAATGTACTTGAGGCTCCTATGATCAGTGTAGATTTCACACTTGTTTCCAATTAAATGGCGTCACCATATTTTCAACGCATGAATGACTGCTGCTAATTCCAATTTATGTGTGGGATAATTCTCCTCATGTGGCTTCAGTTGATGTGAAGCATAAGTCACTACTTGGTTTTTCTGCATCAACACACAGCCTATCCCTTTTTGCTTTGAAGCATCACGATAAACTACAAAGTCTTCCTTGCTATCTGGCAATGTGAGGATTTGTGTTTTTCCAATTTCTATTTTAGCTTCTGACAGCTTTCTTCATTCTTCGCGGTTCATTCAAATTCAACGTCCTTCTTTAGCAGGTTAGTGAGAGGTTTGGCAACTTGGTGGAATCCTTCAATGAATCTCCTATAGTAGTCTCTCAAACCTAAGAAATTTCTAACTTCTGGAACTGTAGTGGGCTGTTTCCACTCTTTGATTGCAGTAATCTTAGGTGAATCCACCAAAATTCCTTCTTCAATTAAGATATGTGCAAGAAATGCAATCCTCGTTATCCAAAATTCACATTCGTCAAACTGGGCACAAAATTATAGTCTTCCCAAGGCTAGGTGCAGATGTTGCTCATGTTCCTTCGGGATCTTGGAGTATATCAGAATGTCATCTACGAACACCATGACAAACTGGCCTAGAAAATCCACAAACGTGTTGTTCATGATATTCATGAAAGCGGCTAGGGCATTTGTTAAACCAGATGGTACTACTGTAAACTCATACAATCCATATCTGGTAGTGAAAGCGGTCTTTGGTATATCTTCTTCCTTGATCTTCAATTGATGGTATCCAGACTTCAAGCCTATCTTGGAAAATACTTTAGCCCCTTGAGGTTGGTCAAACAAGTCATCGATCCTCGGCAATGGATACTTGTTCTTTATGTTCACCTTATTTAAGGCTCGATAATCCACGCACATATGTAGAGCTCCATCCTTTTTCCTCACGAACAATACTGGTCTCCTCATGGTGAAGCACTGGGTCTGATGAATCCTTTGCTTCCTAAATCTTCCAATTGACTCTCGATCTCTTTCCAATTTGTAACTGGCATCCGATAAGGTCTTTTCGCTATGGGTGTCGCTCCTGATTTAAGCTCAATAGAGAAACTCGATATTCCTATCGGGTATCATTTTTGGGAGTTCTTCTGGAAACACATTGGGGTATAGTTGCACCATGGGTACTTCTTCTAGGCATAACTTCTGTAATGCTTGAATAGATCCTAGCGGTTGCTTGGCTGACGAACTTTTCGCATAGAATAGGACTTTCTTCCCTTGGCTACTGACAAGGTTTATGGTTTTCTTCTCACAATCCACTAGACCTTTATGTTGGGACAACCAATTTGTGCCCAATTTAACGTCTAGACCTTGCAGTTCTAATACCAACAGATTTACTGCGAATTCTACCTCTTCTATACTGAAGGTTACATCTTGACAGATCGAGTTAAATGGTTGAATTGGTGCAGATACTCTGTGACGGTCTTGTTTCCTTGAATTAGATTTCGAAATTCCCAGCATTTGGCAGCTATGACATCTGCGGTTATGTGAAACTTCTGGAATTGTTCCATAAATTTCGTCCAAGAAATGTTATCTTTGTCCAGATGAGTTTCCTGGTAATTCATCCACCATACGGCTACAGCTCCTGCTAACTGACAGAACCTTCTCTCGGTTGTTACATCGGACTTTTTCTAGTTTCCCCTTTTTTTTTTCCTTAACCAATCATTGGTGATCATGTGGTCGGTCGTGCTTGAAAATGTCGGGGAACAAGTCTTCTGGAATTTTACCAATCTGGCGCCTACGGTAGTACTTTCTGTGGCTCTGAGAGGTAGTCTTTGAACTATTTGGGCTAGCAGTTGGGTATTGGCTGTCTGGGCTTCCTGACTGTTTTACTCTATAGACAAGGATTTCTTGCAAACTTGGCTACTCTTCTTGAGACGGGTTGGAACTCTGGGCCCTTTGTCGAAATAAGGATCCTTTCCTCACAGGATCTTCTTGCGGACTTTGCTCTCTTTCTCCTTGGCTGTTCCGGGATCTCCTTGTGTTGATCATGATGGTTTTGGAAGGGAATCCAGGCAGATCTAAACTAACTACGAGATAACTAAGACACTAGTGCAGAAATTAGTGCAACTATATTAATGCATAAAATACTTCGATATTCTGGCCTTTAGCCATAATACACAAGTTAACCATTGCAAAAGCAACAGCGAAGCACAAAAGCTACCAAGAGCATTCAACAGCTCTTATCTACAGCATCTCCCGGCTAAACCCCCTTAACGGTCGACTAATTACCCCAAGAATTGAACTATGCGCTGAAACAACGTAGTCCAACTCCCAAGGCTCTCGACGAAATTTTAGAAAAACCGAATAAGATTTTTGAAATCGAAATTTCTAAAAGCTACAAGGTTCTTTTTTTTTCAAAAATAGAGTTTTCGGAGAAATAGTTCTTAGATAAATTACGCCGTCCTGGCGCAGCCAATTCCTAATGGTGTCGCCCTACAGTCAAGTTCTTGTACTACTCTGATACCACAATTTTGCCGCATCCCACCCTCACAGGGGAACACGACTACTCCCATGGGGACCCAGCTCACTGCAGCTGATCCCTTACCCTTTGACTTCCCAGGATGAGCCAAACATAGGAGTATATTGCATCAGTTCAACTTGCATTACATTGAGCAGTATGGCCAACTGGCCTCATTACAACATAATAAATTACAAGCCATCACGGCGTAAATAAGTTTGGTTGCAGAAGAACAACTACTCGGCAGAAGCTGAGTGAACCCCCACGGCAAGAAGTTGAAAGCAGAGCAACACTTTTCAGAACATGGGTGGAACTGACTCTCTTCCTTCAGGGATCCAAGAAGTTCTCCAGGCCTTTGTCTTGATCAGGGACATTCCATCTATTGGATAGTGAATTGCAAGGGTGAGCACTTACGCACTCAGCAAGTCATAGATAAGAGTAGATACATATAGTAAAATGATATGAACCTGTGCTATTAGGGAAGGACGGAAGGTTGCAAAATACTTTTTCTCTTTCCAAATCTATGGCAGTGCTCATCATGACATATCATTAATATCTTTTATAAACTCTTAGAAGTACTACCATAGCACGACAACACATGTCTGCCCATGTTAGCACCTCATTTCATGACAACACATGTCAAGCACACATGAGCTAAGTCTAGCCATATTTTATTTAGAAAACATACTTGTGTTACATCGACGTGGATAGGATCCACAGCGCGCAGGCTCCTATAGACCCGGGAGGTCGGAGTATTCGAATACGTTTTTAACTTTGCAAAGGTGTACCACTTTAATCCACCAATCACTCAGCTTTCAAGTCGGATCAGCTCCATGCGACTTTTACGCATGTGACAAGGCCGAAGTGACACAACAGTTTACAATCCTAGCATTAACAATTCCCTGCCCGGTAAATAGACAGTTAAGTCTCAAGTACCGTTGTGGGTCCTCCCTACTGCCTTACTTCCTAGCCTGGTTCTATGTTCTCGCAAGACACATAGCCTCTCTTGATTACAGTCGCGCACGACTTAATATGGCATAGGGCGTCTTCCTTCTTTCCACCTTTTCCTCTCATGATTTTTCTGAACTCACATCACTCATGGCTTTCTGCGGCCCACCAACTCTCGCAAGAAACTGGACCGACAACCATTGCAGGGAAAGGCTAATACTAAAGAAAGCTACTAAGTTGCGCTCGTCCCATAACCGGGCAAGTGGTTGGTACGTTTTTCATGCCGCATAGAAGCACAACACAAGGTTCTAGTCCTTACATGCCCATGACCAGTGCATTCGACAAACCCTGCACTTGTCAGTGCCACCACCATTCCATACCAAACTCTGGCCACGGCAAGGGTTCTATTTCATGAATATACATATATACATATATATTAGTTATGGCTCACGGTTTGATCATTTTATAAGGAATCTCCTCATCTTTTGTCGGCATACAGCCTAGTACTGCCATATCATACCTTTGTCATTTCATCTAATGCAATACTGCTTATAATCAAGGCAATGTCTTAACAATTCATAAAATATAGGTTCAAGATGTCCAAGGATATGACTTGCCTTCCGCGACGTAAGGTACAGCAGTCGATGTTGGGTCTGACGAAATCTCTGTACTCAGGCTCTTGTTCTAATCAAAGATCAAACAAGCAAACAGGAATCACAATCCATTAATAATCTATATGCAACATGCAAAGGAGAAATACTCTCGGCGATACTGGAACAGGTAAGCTTGAAAGCTGGATTTGAGTTAATCTTGGAGATTTATAGAATTAGGGTTGAGGACAAATGCTAGAGACTCTCAGGGTTTCAAAGCTGCAATATGGACATCAAGTCCGCAGCTATTTTGCTCAAAAACGACGAACGTCAAAAGTCGACATTCGGTTCCGGGCTCTGACATAGCTTCAGAGAATGCTAGAGAGTTTATCTCAGGGTGTGGTAGTTGGATAAAATGTAGAACATAGCTCTACAAGTTCAATGGACAAGGTGGTTTTCAGGTTGCACAGCCAGAAGTGGTTAAACTTGCCCAATGCCATTGGCTGACATGAACTGACCAGGGCTGGCATCGTCAAGGAATGGCATTGATGTGGTTTGGATAATTTCCAGTGGGAAGAATGTGATTTGATCAAAGCATTAGATGCAAAATGTAATAAGGTAGCTATTTGACAAGGTGGTTTTCACAGGAAAGTCCAGAATTTAGGCAATTTGCAAAGTGGCCCCTGGACACAGAGAGTTGAATGTCAGTGCACGGCCAGATTCTAGGGCTTGAGTGTTTGATCGATCCTTTTGAGCTTTGCTTCACCAACTATGTCTAGGAGGTAGGCGAAGACAACAGGAATCCAGTGGTGGAGGTTTCAGGAACTAAGGTGGTCGGACGGTGATGAACGGCGATGAGAAACCACGGTGCCGACACGGCAAGACACAGGTACTGGACAGATCTTGGCATGGCTATATCTTGTGATTTGGCACAGCATCGAAGGGCGATGCAGTGGAGTGATATGCTCAGTAGGTTGAGGCAAATCTACAGGACAAAGTAGATTGAACAACGGAGATGAAATGACGGCGAACGCTGAGGTTGAACTCGTCGGTTTTCAGGAACTAAGGTGAGCTACGGTGGCCACGAGCTACAGACGATGAAACTCGAAATTGGTTGAGGATTAACGCTTCTGGGGTGTTGCTGATCATTCTCCAGCGAGGAATTGGGTTGCAATCAAATACTGGAGCTCGCCGGCGTTGATGCCGGACTCGAAGAAGACGGCCACTGGGGCGCCGCTGATACAAGGTAGCTCCGGTCAATTTGGTTTAGCTACGCCATCTAAGGAGTTCAGGGATAACAATGCTACAGTCAATTTGATTGAAGGTGGAGCTATTCGGGCCGGCGACGTGAACAGCTCACGGTGGCGCGCGAAAATAGGGGAAAGGCTCCATCCGAGCTTCAATTTGAAATCCAACAGCAAGGGCTTGCAAGGAAGGACCTACTGATCAATTGCTTCTACTAAGAGGAGTACTAATTTTGGCTAAATCGGGTTACAAGGCTGGAACAGGGCAAAAGCAAATAATGGCGATTGCCGGCGACAGGAACCACCGGAGTTCAATTACTTGGTACAGCTCAGAGAGGTGAGGCATAGACACTCACTTGCGAATTTGGATGGGAGGTTGATGCAGCGAAGCTCCCTGTCGTCGTTCTCCCCTTCGGCGGCTTGCCGGAGACGAAGAAGAAGACGAGAAGAAGCAGGAGGAAACGAGAGTTGCTGGTTCTGGTGAGGAGTGAAGCTGTTGCGAGCTACGGGGGGGCTTAAATAGTGGAGTATGGGGCTCTCGAGACTTGGAGCAATCGGGAGGATATCCAGCTGGTTGGCTACGGTGGCGGTGTTCAGCGGTCTCAACAGCTTTTCACACGGTCATTGCGTGCTCTGGCAGGTGCAGTGGTAAAGTGCCTGGCAGCTTCGGCATGGAAGCAATGTGGCACAAAGCTTCTGACATGGCTGCAGGCGAGCGCGCGTGTGTGCGAAGGAAGGATTCGGGCGATGCTGGTGCTGCTGCAGCGCTGCTACAGCCAATCTGGTGCGCGCATGTGGCGACGGGGTTGCGGCGAAGCTGGCAACGGCGATGCTCTACCGGCGGTGAGGTTCGCTGTGTAGTTGCTCTGCTGGTCGCAGCTGGGCCCGAGGTCAATAATGGCAGAGTCCGTGCTCGAGGCTTCCTGGTCGAAGGTGATGCTGCTGGTCGAAACAAGAGGCTCGACTCGATTGCAATTTCAGTTTTCTGATTTGGACTAATCTGTAAAATCTGAGATATTGAAGATTATGGTTGATTTCGACTTCACAGATTTGAAGGACTTTATTCAACGGATGATTTGAGAGAATACCTGATGAAATCTGGGAACTCTTGATCAAATTTGAACTGAAGTGAAAACAGGGTAATTAGGGTACCTTAAATCTGGGCTTTGTCGAGATCTGGAAATCTGAGACTTAGGGTGGGATTTCGATGTTCTGACAAAAGGCGATTTTTATTGAATAGCATTTAGGAGGTATTCCTTGAATCAAATTGAGATCTGGAGTTGATTTGTGGCTTTTAGCCTTTTCGGGCTCTTGGAAATTAGAAAAGGACTAATCCGCGATATAATTTGGACTGATTTGCAAAAAGGGTTTAAATGATGGAATCTGGCTGCCAACTTTTTGGATTAAGGTATTGGCATGCCCATGATTATAATCCAAGAATAATTTGGTCTAGATTTGATTAAGATTTGGTTAAATCTGAATTCTGAAACTCAGGGTATTTAGGGTAATTAGAATATTCAATTAATTCTTGTTTTCGAAAACAAAAAGAGATTGATAAATCTGGGAGTTAGAGATTGAATTTGATCTGGCTTCTGAAGGCTTTTATACTCAGGATAGATAGTAGATTATTTCTAGATAATCTGATCTTGAATTGGATCTTCAGGATAGATTTTGGGATTTTTGGGCTTACTATAGATTAGAATTGAACTGATCTTGCTACTTCTAAAGAGATACATGCATGCATGATTTTCATGAAAAGGAATTTTCACCCCCAAAATCAGGGTGTTACAGATTCCCCCTTTGCGGGTCCCGGATATTACAGGGGCTTACCCCTTTCCGGTCCTGGTCGTCGCCTTGAGAGGGCCTTTCGCCTTAAGGACCTTGTCCTCAAGCGCATTAGGCCCCCCAAGCCCAGGGTAAGCTCCCCCCCAAGTGGGAGGGCCCCTACAGGATCTCCACGGTCCTGGGCTCGGGGGCTTATAAGCTCTCCAACCATCATGAGCAGGAGCTGAAGCACACGTGGAACTTGCGTTTACTTACGGGCCTGTCCTTTCCCCCGGAGCGGTCACGCCGGAGGGGGAGGAGGGACACTGTATTTTCCTCCCCTTTCGTGACTTCGCAGGGGGAGCCCCTGTACTTCATTTTGTTAGCAATACATAGGTCTTGCTCTTCAATTGTCTCATTGCAGGTTCTTCTCATTACCGCCCCTAACAGCGATGCCCTCCCCGCAAGGACGCCCTTCCAGTGAGGATGCCCTCCCCGTGAGGAAGCCCTCCCCGTGAGGATGCCCTCCCCGCGAGGAAGCCCTCCCCGTGAGGATGCCCTCCCCGCGAGGAAGTGGGCTAGGCCCAGCAAGTCCCTCCTGTAGGGTGGCTTACGATCAGCCCTCGTGGACTGAGGGAGTAAACGGCAACCCGGTCACAGTGGCCGCAGTAACGAGTCACTTTGGGAGACTAGTCCCCTGCCCAAACACTCAAGACCCGTTTTCGGGCACTTCCTCCTCCGAGAGTAGACGCTCCCCCCAGCGGGACGTCTAATGGCCTTCTTGGATCTATCTTCCTCCTCTGGGAGTCGACGCTCGACGCTCTCCCCAGCGGGACGTCTAATGGCATTCTTGGATATTTGGTCCCCGGCAACCTTATTCTCGGCTCCCCGTTCTCACGGCGACCGGATGATTGCCTCCCGGCGACTTTATTCCCGGCTCCCCGTCCTCATGGCGACCGGACGATTGTCTCCTGGAGAAGTTACGGATTTCTCGGACACTTCTTCCCCGGAGACCCTATTCCTGGCTCCCCGTTCTCATGGCGACCGGATGATCATCTCCTGGGAAGCTCGTCTCCGAAAATCTCATCGGGTTTTCTTGGATGTTTCTTCCACACGAGAACTTATTCCCGGCTCCCCGTTCACTGCGACTGGATGATTGTCTCCCGAAAGGTCCTTCCCTAAGAAACCTCGTTTTAAAATTTTCTAACTTAGAAAAATTCCTATGCTACAGGTTGTTTTCACCCCGGGGGCCTTGTTACCCCCACAGCGCGCGGAGCTACCCTCCGGCCCGCTGTGGGCGGGGGGGATAAGGAACCCCCGGGTGTCGACCGCAACACCCACGAGCAAACTTAGCTTATTCTTGTTAAGATGAGTCGTCCGGACCATCCAAGAAGAAAGAATAAAAAGACAACAAAAGCAGCAACAGATTTATTCATCATGAAACCCGGAGGACATCTTCCCCCTCCGGTGGGCTTCGGAAATGATACAACCCGGGTCCTAACCCGGGGGATTCTCTACGTCCTAAGGCCCCTACGCCTAGTACTCTCAGAGGCTCTCCGCTAGCTCCCGGGTCAAGTCCCGGTACAATGCTCGCACGCGGCGCTGAGCGTCCCGGAGCACATCTTCGGGCTAGAACTCGTATCCCGCCGGTGGAAGTATCCGGAGGGGAGGTATCATCCGGAACCCAGGTCGCGGAGGCGACAATTCGGCGCGATGATTGTCAAAGTTGTCCAAGTGCCCCTCCAGATGCCACCTCTACCGGATCGGCTCTCGAACGCTGTCCCCGCCGCGCTTCCCGGAGACAAGGCTTAGCAAGATTAAAGCCGCTTGGGCGTCCCCCGGGGAGCCCCTCCCGGACCTTCACCCGGGGGCAACCTCCCGGGAACCCTGGTAACAATGCCTTCAATTCAAAGACTTAGGAAAAATTCTAACTCCATTGCATTCAAAGTGTCCGGGGCTTCTTCTAAGAAGCTACCGGGATCAAAAGTCCTAAGAAAATAAAAGGGCCCTAACTAAGACCCGGGGGGAGGCTCATACATGTTCATTGGCGTCCTCCCCCCGGGGGGTTTCCTCCGAGGCCGGGGCCGGAGCGTCCACCGCCGGAGGCGCCGGTACCGGCAATCTCGCCCGGATGATCCGGTCGTAGAAGCCCCCGGCGAGCTGCTCCACCTCCCGGCGTGAAGGCTCGAAGAACTCGGGGAAGCTCCGCGGGATACGGTCCCCGATCGCTCGGGCGCCCACTCCCCTGTGCTCGACGAGCCCGACCGCGGCCGCAACGGCGGGAATCGCCTGGCCCCGAGCCCGGGCGTTAGCCGCCTCCGGGATGATGGAGACCTGCGTATTGAGAAAACGCACGGCCTCCGTGAGGGTCGCCGAGGGCACCTCCAACTGCTCCCGGAGCCTAGGCTTACGCCAAGGCTCTGGAGGGCCAAACGGACGGAGCGGCCCGCGTCCGCCACCGCCCGGATGCTCGATTCCTCGAGCTCCCGGAAGGCCTCCCTCCTCGCCTTCGCCTCCTCTCGGAGGCGGCGATTCACCGCCTCCGAGTCGAGAACTTGGGCCCAGACCCGGGCCAGCTCCTGGAGAGCTTCGTCGCGCTGGCCCAGGAAGGAGGCGGCCCTGTCCTCCGCGTCCTTGAGCAGCCGGATGACGCGCTGCTCGACGCCCCAGGTAATCGCCATCCCCTATAAATTCTAGAGTTAGAAAAATTTTCAATTGTAGGAGCCAAAGGAAAGCGATAGTCGCTTCGGGTGAATACCTGGGCTTGGACAGACCGGAGCTCCGCGAAGCGATCGTGGAGCGTCCCTCCCGCAACGAAGGCCTGGACCTTCGGGGTCTGCAGGCCTTCCGCGTAGCGTTCAACCACCCCTGCGGAAAGCAAGGGGGTCTCCCGCCCGGCGCTGGTCTGGCCGCGGCCGGTGGCAGGCTCCCGAACCTGGGCGCCCGGCGTGACCTCGGTCGGGGTGGCGGTCGTCGTCGTCCTCGTTGCGGAGGTGCCCCCCGAGGAAGTGGCCGAGGAAGTCCCGGAAGGGGTCCCTCGCCGGGGGGCGACCATCAGACCCTTCCCCTTCCCGGGCTGGAGGGCCCCCGGGGCCCCCACTTCCGGCGGGATCTCATAGACCGAGGGGCTCTCCCCCTCGTCCACGGGCCATTCCATCCGGGGAGGCTAGGCCTCCGCGAACCTCACCTCCAGTTTCTCCGGCTCCAAGGGGGCCGTGGGTGGTGGCGGGGCCGCTACCGATGGCGGCGACGGGGAGTAGTTCGCCGAGTTGGAGGCCGCCCCGTCCGCGGCCGGTTCCTTCCCCCGAGCCTCAACGGGGCTCTTCGGGGGAGGGGGTGTTGTCTCCTTCCGTGCCGGCGCCCGGGCGCGCTCGGTCTCGGGGGTCTCGTCTCGGGGCTTCGCCGGAGTCACCGCCGGCGTCGTCGACGGGCCGGGGGTCTTTTGGACTCTAGCCTTCCTAGGCTCAGAGCCCCCGGCTGCGTCCTTCCCCCGCTTATGCAACCCGGGGGTGGGGAGGGGCTTCCTCTCTGGGAGCTTCAGCCCATAGCCCTCAGCCACCAGGTTCCCGGGAGGACCCTCCCCCACGAGGCCCACGACGCGCTCGTGCTCGTTGGCGAAGTACCACCCGAGGAGGTTCTCCGCCTTCTCCCGCGCCGCCGGGTACGGTCGGACTACAAGAGGTAAAGAGTTAGTCAAATTTTCAAAAATTTGTAAATGCGATGCAGCATGTTACCGGGACCTACGTCGGGTCACCGGCTTGACCGGAGGCCGCTGCTCCGGGCCCATGCCGGTCCCCCTCCTCCTGCGGGCAAAGGGGGAGATCCTCAGGAGCATCATCTCCTCGGCGGCGTCCCGTATAGAGCGTGTCTTCCAAGAGATGATCAACTTGCCGAGGAGCTCGAGCTCCTCGTCCGTCCACACCGGAGGCTTCGGCGCGGACGACCGGCTGGAAGAGGCGGGCTCCGGGGCGTATGTCACCCCGTCGTCCCGGACCCAGAGGTAGAACCACCTCCGGACCCAATCGCCCCAATGGTCCCGGGAGGCTGCCGCCGGGTAGTCGGCCACCTAGGACGGTAGCATCTGCACCATCACCGAGCTGAAGGGGCACTTGGGTCCCCCCTTCACCAAGTGGGAGCTCCGCGCCGCCGGTTCGTAGAAGTACCAGAAGAAGCGTAGGGTGCGCTCCCTCCCGGTCGCTGTCTCAAAAATCCAGATGAAGATGCCCATCCGAACGAGGGCGTTCGGCGTGAGGTGGTTGAGCGCCAGCCCGTACTCCTTCAGAAACTCCCGGAGCATGGGATGCACCAGGAACCGGAGCCCCGCCTCCAGGAAGGCCTCGAAGGCCACGACCACTCCGGGCCTGCGGTGGGGGGCTCCATCTTTCTTCACGGGGACTCAGATGTCCCCGTCCGCGACGACGCCGCGCTCGACCATGGACTCGGCGTCCTCGGCTGTAAACTCAGACGCCCTGAGAAAGTCCGGACTGACTTCCTCCGGGGGCACCTCGGTCGTCTTCGCTCGACCTTTCGGTGCCATCAGGTTTGTTTTCTTTTGGTGGTTAACTTTTCAGGAGGCTGCTGCTAAAGGCACCGGACGCTCGCTATCGTGCGCTAGCTACCGGAGAGAGCTACTGGGAGAGAGCTACCGGGAGAGCAAAAATCGCTAAGGCTATGAAAGCTTGGAATGAACTTCCAGGCCCCCCCAGGCCCTATTTATAGGGACGAGTCGAGGTCTAGATGAGCTCCACGTGGTACCCCGCGGAGCAATCTGGACCGTTGAAGTTCAAACTGTGCGCGGGAAATGAAGGGACATGCGCGCGAATCGAGGCACCGGATCGAACCGCGAGCGCATTTATAAGCGTCCGGCACAGAAACCGAAGCATTACGGCTCCGGTGACTTGGTCCGAAGATTTTCCCGGTGACGTGTACCATACCCACCGGGGACTCGAGCATCGTCCCCGGGGGGCATGGGGGGCTGCTGTTGGGGGAAATCTCCGCGGCGCTAAGTCCAGGTAAGTCGTGTCCCATTGGCTCGGAGACTCGGCCTCCGGGGCCTCCCCGGGCGCTGCCTTTTGGCTCCCAGGACCAGGCCTCCGGCGCCGTCCCGGGCGCCGCCATTTGGCTCCCGGGACCTGGCCTCCTGCGCCGTCCCGGGCGCCGCCAATGGCCTGGGGACGTGGTCTCCGACCTCTCCCCGGGCGCCGCCTTTTGGCTCCTGGGACCTGGCCTCCGGCGCCATCCCAGGCGCCGCCATTGGCCCGAGGAGGAGGTCTCCGGCCTTTGCCCGGGCGCCGCCTTTTGGCTCCCGGGACCAGGACTCTGGCGCCATCCTGGGCGCCGCCATTCGCCCGGGGACGTGGTCTCCGGGGCCTCCCCGGGCGCCGCCTTTTGGCTCCCGGGACCAGGACTCCGGCGCCGTCCCGGGTGCCGCCATTCGCCCGGGGACGTGGTCTCCAGGGCCTTCCCGGGCGCCGCCTTTGGGCTCCCCGGACCAGGCCACCGGCGCCGTCCCAGGCGCCACCATTTGGCTCTAAGGGACCAGGCCTCCGGCGCCGTCCCGGGCGCCGCCAATGGCCCGGGGACGTGGTCTCCAACATCTCCCCGGGCGCCGCCTTTTGGCTCCCGGGACCTGGCCTTCGGTGCGTCCCGGGCGCCGCCATTGGCCCGGGGACGAGGTCTCCGACCTCTCCCCTGGCGCCGCCTTTTGGCTCCCGGGACCTGGCCTCCGGCGCCGTCCCGGGCGCGGCCATTGTCCCGGCGAGGTGGTCTCCGGCCTCTCCCCGGGCGCCGCCTTTTGGCTCCCTGGACCAGGCCTCCGGCGCCGTCCCGGGCGCCGCCATTTGCCACCTGGGACCCGACCTCCGGCGCCGGTCCCGGGAGCGGCCTTTGGTCCGGGGACCTGGCCTCCGGCGCATGTCCCGGGCCTTATCGCCCTTCTAAAGGTAAAGTTCGAGTTGATTTGTCACGTGCAGGTCACGCGAGGAGCGCCTCGGGAATCAGCGACCACATGTCAAGCATCCAAGACGTTTGACCGGGAGAAGGACGTTCCTACCCTTCAATCCGACGGTGGCTTCCGGGGTAGTTTAGGCTTTTTGCTTATTTTTGGGGCTATAAATAGCCCATGTACCCCTCTGTTGTAAAGGATCGGTTCACTTTTATTGGAATAGCTAAACTGACAGGCGTGCTCCGGAAGCCTCTCCCCCGGAGATGCTCCCCTGGAGAGAGCATCCCCAGCCGACTCCGGTCGGGAGGGCGTCGACAGGACTAGGGCCCCCACCCGGACCCGAACCTGTATAAATCCTCGTGTATTTTCTTGTGCTTGTCCGGCGGGGGAGGACCGGTCATCCGGTCAACCCGCGCCGCGTAATCTTCGCTAGGATCATTCTCAAAACCTGTCAGGGTACGAAAACCGATAGTAGAAGGGTGTTTTTTACCGATAGAAGAAAGATTTTCTGTACTAGTGGTCCTAATTGAAATTGAAAGGTCTTCTACATCAAGCACTGGTAGGTGGAACCAGCATTCTTGAGCCCAAATGGTATTTTGACATAACAGTACGTGCCAAAGGGTGTGATGAAGGCAGTTTTCTCTTCATCTTCCTTTGCCATACTAATTTGATGGTACCCTGAGTAGGCATCCATAAAACTCATCAGTGCGCAACCCACTGTTGAATCAACCAATTGGTCAATATGGGGAAGGGGAAATCATGCTTCTTGCAGGCAACACTGAGATTGGTGTAATCGACACATATGCACGACTTACCATTAGATTTCAAGACCATGATCGGGTTTACGAGCCATTCAGAATGGTTTACTTCAAGAATAAAGCCAGCCTTCTGGAGTTTATCTAACTCTGAATGGATGGCTTCTCTCCGATCAGAAGAAAATTACTTGAGCTTTTGCCTTATTGGGCGTTGTCCAGACTGAATTGCTAGCCTGTGCTCAATCACTTCCCTTGGGACTCCAGCCACGTCGGATGGTTTCCACGCAAACACATCTGTATTAGCCTGGAGGAAAGAGATGATCGCAAGTTCCTATTTTCTCTCCAGTTCTGACCCAATTTGAATAGTTCTGGTTGGGTCGTTTGGGAATAAGGAAACTTGTTTAAGTTTTTCGCCTGGTCAAGGAATTACCTTGACTGAATCTATCCCTTTAGCCTTGGTCTCAAGAGCCGTATTCTGACTACCCTTGACCGTGATCGCGCCTTTCGGTCTTGGCACCTTGACGCACTGCATAATGCGTTGCTGCCATGAATTTGGCAAGCGATAGCTTACCAAGAATTGCATTGTATGCTGAATCAAAATCAATTACATCAATAGTAACCAATTCTGTTCAAAAATTCTCTGGTTCTCTGAGCATTACCGGCACTACAATCTGGCCGATAGGATTGTACAAAGGACTAGGAATAATCCCAAAAAAGGTTGAACCACAGATTTAATTCTTGAACAAGGGATTTGCATCTCATCAAGTGCTTTTACAAAGAGTAAGTTGAGAGAACTTCCTCCATCGACTAAGACTCTGCCCACTTTTGCATTGCTAATAGTGGGGGATATGACCAAAGGAAATCGCCATGGTCGCGACAATCCCTTGGGGAAATCTTCCCGGCTAAAGGTCAGGGATGTCTCCGACCAGTAGGGGTATTGAGGCTCTCCTGGGGGAGCTTCAATATTATTAACCTCTTGGCGAATAGATTCAAAGTGACGCTTGGAGATATAGGACGAAGAACCACCAAAAATAACATTAACATGATTACTTGGTTCCTGATATGGCATGTCCTCATCTCCATCAGCGTCCTTATTCCTGCTAGGTTGCCTTTTTTCTGGTATGGTAGGCATAGGTGCATTACCATTGTAGAATTGTTCCAAGTACTTTAACCATGTTTGGCAATTCTTGAGATCATGTCTTGGGACATCATGTAGTGGAAACCACCTCTCGTTTCCCTGTGGGTTAGTCTGTTCTTCTGCTTGGTCGCTGTTGCGTCCACCAAAATGAGATTTATTATTCTTGTATGGAACCTTATTACCTTTATCTTGTGGTCACTTTTCCATGTCCGCGACCTCTCGAGAGCAGTTTGTTCCATCCTTTTTCGCCTTTTGTTCTTCCCATCCATAGATGATTGAGACTTCTTGTTAGAATTATCTTTCCTTTTGGAGTCTAAACCAGGTTGGGGTGGTAAATCACCCTTATCAACCATTCTCTTCCACTCCACCACTTCAACTGCATTGCAGTAGGGATCAGCCATGTCAAAGAGTTTTGACAGTGATGCTGGTGGGTAAATGTTGAGGTCCTCCGTGAATCTTCGGTATCGAACGCAATGTTTAATGGCTCTGATTTCCGAATTGTCAGAGATGTTGGGGATAGTATTTCTTACCCCCACAAACCTCTTCAAAAACTGTCAGAGTCTCACTTGAGGTCTGGTGTAAACGATGAAGATCATCTTCCTTTCCAACTTTTTCGTAGCAATTTTGGACATTGCTAAGGATAGCATGACATTGCATCTCCCAATTATAGATGGATCCCTCCGGCTGATTGAAAAGCCAGGTTCATGCCGGACCTTCAACGATAGTTGGCAAATAATTTACCTTCACTTTTTCCTTTCCACCTGCCGCCTGGATTGCAATAACATTCGGATGGGTTTTGCGTCCCATCGAATCACTCGATCATGCCAAGCTTAAATTTGTCAGGTGAGACCACTGGTCGTAATCTCGATGAAAAAGCCTTGCAATCAACATATGAAATATGTGGTTGCCAATAATTGGGACTATTTCCATGGTCGTGGGAAGAATGAGCATGAGGAACCTCATGGCGTGGTCCCAAGCAGGAGCGTACCTTCTCATGGTCACAGTTGTGGAAACATTCAGTCCTTTGGGCTTTGTCACGACCACGACGAGCATGGTTGCATCGTCCCCAGCTATAATAAGCCCTTTCCCCTTCCCAGGAATAGGTTACTAACTGCGACAAGGCACTTGGAGTCACATCTGATGCTACTCCACCAAGATTTCTGCAACGACTCTTGCAAATGTTACCCCGTCATCATTTGCAAAGCCAGCAGGAGGGTTGTGTAGTGCCTCCACTATTACACGGATGCACTCCTGTGTACTTCTTCTGGGAGCCAGAGGAGTCTTCGCCATTATCACCTCAACTATTGGAGAACGCTCTAGATCTGTGAGTGGTGTTTGGTCGCGCTACGTCCGCTAGGTTGTCGTTGGCGGGACGTTCCAGGGCCGAGGTCACAAATAGCGTTCTCATCAAGACATTGTGCAAGGCGCAAAGTTTCATCTTTGGTCTTGTGAACTTATTCTTCCCATTGTCTGCAAGCTTCATCTACTTGCCGTTTGCGGTCCCCCTCTTCCCTAGCAAATCGTAGCTCCGGGGTCTCCTCAGAAAGTCCAGTGACTTCCCATAGAGTTGAGACCGCAGACAGAGAGAAAATCTCCTCTTTGTCTGAGTCACACTCAAAGTTGAAAAGGGAATGCAAATTTTCTGGAGCAGGTTCTTCCATACCCAACGAACGGTAATCGCTGGGGCCATCCATATTTGATGTAGAAGCATCGGGATCCTCAACACCTGCGTCGGTAACTGCAATGAGTTGTGGCGCATACTCGCCTTTGGATGTGGCAAGGCTCATAGAGGTGAGTAAGCTGCTTTCTCAGGCTCTTGGTCGATAGAAATGACCAGAGCCAGTGAAGAATTCCCCTCGGCACAAGGCTTGAGAGACGCATCGATCTCTTCCATGGGAACGGTGTCTTCATCCATGATATCGGTGTAGTTGGCAAGATTGAAGTCGTTCTCGGAGTCATATGCACAAGGCGTAGGATCCATAAATACGAGAAACCTTGGAAAAGATGCAAAATGTCATGTTGTTCCCCACGGTCAGCGCCAGCTGTCGACGATTGGGACAATATCCCAATCCGAACTTACACAAATTTAATTTTTTTAGTAGGGGGACAATATCCCAATCCGAACTTACATTGTGTTTATACAGGTTCGGGCCCTCGTAGTCTGAGTAATAGCTCTACTCTTGGTGGATTCTCACTATCAGAATAATGGATTACAAGGTATATAATTTCTATATCAATTGATCCTCTCTTATCTATCTAATTCTCAACCCTTCTTATATTTTGCCAAAGGGCGTCAGTTCCTCAATGAAGGGACACTTGGTGAATATCTATAGTTGTTGTACAGCGGTTGCAGGCGGTTGTTGTTCGCCGGTTATAATGTGCGGTTATGGATAACTGCACATCCATCCTCATCTTACCGACGGTTATCTTCTCAGTAAAGAGAAACACGTATTATCCTATGAGTAACAAAATATAATGGTCATAGTGCGGTTATAGTTGATGACAGTATAACCGCATAACCCTTAGTCCATGGTCAGTAAGATAAGTCTTCACCAAACCTTCCTTTCTTGATTTGAAGGCGCTTCCAGATTTAATAACTCTCTTAATGTTTGGTCGCGTACATCCTGCAACCATGTATTGGGGATTACCATATCTCTGCGACCAGGGTGACCGCGGGTAAATGTCTCCGCGATCAAAGTGATCGCTAGTAGTGTAACATGTGAGAGCACAGACTCTGTGACAATAAGCATTGTGACCACAGAAGTCCACGACCTCAATCACGGGATAATCATCCGCGATGCGCCTTCATGTTTGGTTGACAAGATGGTCCGGAGTATGTCCAGAAGATCGTGGACTTATCTTATTATCTCTCTTCGTGGTCTCCTGTGACCATGGGACGGCAAATAACTTGAGTTAATCTATAAGATCTTGGACTATCTTGTAACATCCCTATTTTTCACTATCTTTTCTGCTTACGAGTCAGCATATATTCTTTGGAATCCCTGTTGCCACTACCTTAACCTAAAAAGTTGGCAGCTGAACTTCATTCCCCAGATCATTTTCACATTTCAGTCCAAAAGTGTTTCAATTTAGTCCTTTTAAGAAGTTTCAGAAAACCCAAAAAGGCTAAAAGTCCCAGATCATCTCCAAATCCAGATCTGATCAAGTGATTACCTCTCTTTCATTTTTCTGAACATTTTCCCCTTCTAGGAGAATTCCAGAATCTCAACCAAAACCCTAGTTTCAGCCTCGACAAAAGTTTCAAACCCTCATTACCCTGTTTAGCCTAATTACCCTGTTTTCGATTTTTGCCAAAACCACCAGATCTTATCGGATTTTACCATTTTTCCTTCTGGATGAGTCTAAGACATTTTGTAGCACTTAGCTGCAAAGTCAAAGTTCAAATCAGCCCTTCAGATCTCCAAAGTTACAAATAGGCTCAAATTCCCGAGCCAAACCTTCACAGTTTAGTCCAAACCGTCACAAATCAGTCCAAAGTTTCCAACCAGGTCCCTGTGCCGTTTTCGACCAGAGCAGTTCGACCAGTGCTCGTTCGACCAGCGCCCCGCCATTTGCCGCGCCGTTGAACTCGCGCTGCCACCTTCACGGCCACGTAGCCACCAACCGCGCACAACTGTACCGCCACCGTGGAACGCTTCAACCGCACCGTGCCGTGTTCTTCCCCGCGCACGTGCGTCCCTGCTATTGTCAGGAGCTCCACGCCACATGGCTGCCATCCCGGAGATCATCGTCTCGCCTCCCTGACGAAACCCCGATTTCGCGCGATGCTCCGCCTCTGGCAGAGCCCCGCCATGTCCCAAAGTACCTCTATGACCGCCCCAGTGCCAGAAGGAAAATCTCCCCGGCGATTGCTGCTGCTCCCGAGAGCTTCACCCCACGGCTATATAAAGCCCCCCCCTTGCCCAGCGTTTCTTCACACACCACCGTAGTTGAACACCTTAGCCTCCACCACCAGAGAGCAACCGAGTTCTCCAGCGCCGCCGTGAAGACTTTCTTCTCCGGCGAGTTGCTTCTGAGGCCACCGATGCCAGCTTCGCCCGAAGCTTCTTTCTCCAAACCAACGCCACCAGTAAGCTCCCTTCATCCCTCTCTTCGTACCATAGCATCTAATTGGCCCCCGGCGAACCCTAGCGCCGGCGATCGTCGGAAAACCCAAATGCCCTGTTTCCTCAATGCTGCCCGATTCAACCCGAATTAATCCTCGTGCCAATGATGAGAATTGTCCAGCACACCCATTTGAGCAAGCCTACAAACTTAGATTTCAAAATTGAGCAGCGATCATAGCCTTTCCGAAGTTTGCGCGCCATCAGTGAACTGGTCCTCGTCGCCAAGCTTCTCCGGCCACTCTCCGGCCGAATTAACCCTGCAAATAGCCCCCTCACCTCACCCTCTCACTCCCTGAGCAATGAATCGACTTCAAACCCTTTAAACCGAAAACGCCCAATTTAGGAGTCATCTTCTCCAGCGCCGGTCGCCGGAATTTTCCCCCGGCCGATCTAGCTCCGCACACTTTGTCCCTTAGATAGATCTCAATACCCTGAGCAATATTGTCTACTAGCTCGACTTCTGAATCGACCTGAATCAAAAGTTATGGTCATGCCAATGTTGCTGTCCAGTGGTTCAGTTCATGTCCAGACCACCGTGTTTGCTCACCGGATTTGGCCACCCTCCGGCCACTTTCAGCCTTTGAGCCTGTTGAGAGTTTTGTAGCTGTTATCAATGCCTAAACCCCAGACAAAGTTTTACATCAATTGGAGTCCTGAGTCAAAAGTTATGCAATGCCCTAGTTTCTGGCCATGTCTAACACTATGTCAGTGCATGTCCACCAGTGGCGTTGGATGATTTATACTTGTTACTTTGAGCAATTGAAATGCCACTTTGTCCAGTAAGCCTTCTTAGCCATGTTCTACAACATTCCCTACAATCACATCTCCAGAAAACAGACCTAGAACCAATTTAGGGCAATGTCAAGCCATGAGCCGAATGTCAGCCCTTCGACATTCAAGTCCTTTTGAGCCCATCTCTTCGACCAGTGTCAAGTGACCTTGTCTAAACCATTTCCCTGCATGCATGATGTATTTGCGTATTATTTTCGAGTGCTTGTATACTTATATAGTATGTATGTGTTGTTCGTACCTGCCGTGGAACCAGACGTTGAAGGAGCAGAGGAGATCCCCGAAGATTCATTTGAGCAGCTAGACCCATCACTGCAAGGCAAGTCTCAAACCCTTGATCATGTCTAGCCTATTATTTTGAAATGAAGTATGTTATCTGTTTTCAAGTATATGCATGCCTTAGATTCAAATAAGAACTATGTTTCAATAAAATGATTAGATATGACCTAAATGATTGTAAAGCCCCTTTTGACATTGAATACCCCTGCACCCTTGTTACCCTAGATTATCATGCTTAGGCTATGCTATGCTTAAAGATTATATGATAAATGTTGAATGGTCACATATGAGAAAAGCATGTTCAAAACCCCTTGTGTGAAAGAAAATGTGATTGGAATCGATAGTGAGGATGGTTTGATTGGATGGTGCTGTGTGCGCACTGGGAATGTGAAAGACTCCTCACTAGAGATTCATAAGGACTAGAACCTTGTGTTGTGCTTCTATGCGGCATGAAAAACGTACCAACCACTTGCCTGTTTATGGGACGGGCGCAACTTAGTAGCTTTCTTCAGTGTTAGCTTTTTCCTGCAATGGTTGTCGGTCCAGTTTCTTGCGAGAACTGGTGGGCCGCAGAAGGCCATGAGTGATATGAGTTCAGAAAAATCATGAGAGGAAAAGGTGGAAAGAAGGAAGACGCCCTATGCCAGATTAAGTCGTGCGCGACTGTAATCAAGAGAGGCTATGTGTCTTGCGAGAACATAGACCCAGGCTAGGAAGTAAGGCAGTGGGGAGGACCCACAACGGTACTTGAGACTTAACTGTCTATTTGCCGGGCAGGGAAATAGTTATGCTAGGACTGTAAACTGTTGTGTCATCTCGGCCTTGTCACATTGGTAAAAGTCTCATGAAGTTGATCTGACTTGAAAGCCGAATGATTGGTGGATTAAGGTGGTACACCTTTGCATAGTTTAAAAAGTATTGGATACTCTGAGCTCCTAGGTCATGGAGTCTGCGCGCTGTGGATTCTATTCACGTCGATGCAGCACAAGTAGCTTTTGGAAGATTTTTCACAAAATCTGAGTAAAGTGGTGACTCATGAAAGACCGCCACACATAACATTTCTGAAAACCTAGCTTAGGATTTTACAAATCTCGGTTTCGAAAATAAAGACCCTTTGTTCAAAGCTGTATGTGAAGATCTATTATATATACATATACAAAGCCAAAGAGCTATTCTTTGAGAAATTTCCCCCTCATCTATATATACATGCATTGTTACTTGGGACTTGTTGAGCACCATGTGGACAATGTGCTCACCCTTGCTTTTACAAACAAATTTAGAAGAAGGATTCGTCGACCCTGAATCTTACGGTCTTGAATCCAATGTGGAACAAGAAGAAGAAACTGAAGACCAAGCTTGATAGAGGGTTATGTACCAAGGTGGAGTCAGATGTGGAGAAGGCCTGTACACCGCTGCTGCAGAAGAAGAAGACTGATGAAGT
Source organism: Pharus latifolius (assembly GCA_019359835.1). NCBI lineage: Eukaryota > Viridiplantae > Streptophyta > Magnoliopsida > Poales > Poaceae > Pharus > Pharus latifolius. The sequence continues at coordinate 34,785,025 of CM033323.1, read as the reverse complement.
CTTTTTGCTTATTATTGTGTTTCATTTTGTGCCGACCTTTGTGTCGAAAACTCCCTAATTTGTATCAACATTTAAATGCGTCATTTTGGCGCTAAGTTATTGTAATGTTGGTCCTTGTGATCAGCACTTGTTTTTAATTACTCGCATTTTTATATGATGCATCCTTTTGTTGTGAGCTGCAATGTACATTTTCTGAGTGCAATCCACCTGGGCGGTTGCCACTGGAATCCTCAAATGAGGGTCCCACAGAACTTGGTATCAGAGCAGAAGACTCGACTGTAGGTCGTAACCCTTAGATAGACTTTGGCATCCCTAGAAGAAAAGTTCACTAGTTCTTTGTCAAAAATTTGTTTGCGAAAACCTATTTTCCTTAAGAAAAATGTTATTTTCGCTTTTTGGAAAAAGGCTTTAGACTTCTCTTTAAACTCATAGATGCCTTTCGTTCTGTCTTCAGATGGCTTCCGACAGGAGATACCTTCATGGAGACGAGCTTGGATCATGGGCACTGTTGCTGTGGATGATGCTGCAATTTCTTGGAGCACGGGACAGTCAGATGCCAGTGTATTGTGTCTGGCAGGATGAGATCAACGGACGACCCATAGGTTGTCGGGCCTCAGTGATTGTCTATGAGATTCCCGAGCACGGGAGAGGCTCAGTAAGACGTCAAGCCCGCAGAGAAGAAGAGGAGGATGCTATCTTAGACACTGCCCGTCGTGCTGTAGGTTCCGTCCGGCAGATGTACAGCGACTACCTTTCTGATTCCCCCTACCACTTCGTGCCTTACCAGGTCCCCGGATCAGAGTACCAAGTTGTTCTTCCGTCCAGCGACCAGGAGAACGCTATTCTGACGAAGACTCGAGACGTCGTTCGCGCTTCGGAGATTGGATACACCCGCCTACTTCGAGACTACGAGCATGTCCGCGATGACCGCCACTACCTTGAGGGCATGCTTATTCGGGCTCGTGCAAGTCTCCGAGAGAAAGAAAGACAAATTCAAGAAATGGCTGAATCAAGTGGAGAGAAGGACCTCGAAGCTGCAGAATCAGTGGTCAAGAAGAGTCACCCAAAGTTGAGGATCACCGCTCGCAAGAAGGTAGGAAACTTGAAGGAGTATCTCAGCCGTTTCATGCCTGCGTCGCGTGGCATAGTCATCAACGGTCAGGCGATCGAGCTTCCTTGCACCGCACAGAAGGAGAAGACCCCCGAAGGAAAAGGGAAGGAGACTATCAACATCGACGACGACAAGGAGGATGATCCGATGGATGCAGATGACGATGAGGAGGAGGATCCCGAGGAGGTAGAGCCTTGTGATTCTTCTGATGATGCTGAGGAGTGACTGCAGACTTCCTTTGATTCGACCTTTTGTGCCTAACCCAGCAGACGTTAGATTTCCTTTTGCAGTTGTTTTAGTATGATTGATGTATGCTGGTTGTTAGAGGAGCTCTGTAAGCCGATGAGGCTAGAAGCTTTGTATCTTTTGAAAAATTGATTTATGAAAGTCATTTTGCATATCCTTACTCTTATCTCTTGAGTTACATGCCAGCACTCTGCTAGCATCCCTGTGAATGATTCTTTCTGAATCAATGTCTCTATTCTTAACCTCCTGTTTGAGTACGATGGTTAACACACGAGCAAGACCCCAAGAAGGAGAGCTAGAGGGAAACCCTAGCAATGCAAGGGCTACACCCGGAGCGAGAAGCCGCACCAACCCAGATAGACCAGGATCTTCGACGGTGCCACAAGGAGGTGACATCAATGATGTACTGCTATGGATGGAGCGAAACCGACAGGAATCAGCAACTGTACAGAACCAAATTTTGGGACAGTTGATGCAACATATCGCATCTGGACAAGCTGAAGGATCCACAACGGGTGCAAAGTTAACTCACTTTTAGAAAACACGGCCCCCAACCTTTTTGAGTACAGAAGACCTTATAGTAGCCGACGATTGGCTGAGAGACGTGGAAAGGAAGTTGAATACTGTTAGGTGTAGCGATGAAGAAAAGCTCTTGTACGAATCGAACCAACTAGCTGGACCCGCTTCTGCTTGGTGGGAGAATTACCAGACTGTGCACACCAACAGAGATTCGATCACCTGGAACGAGTTCAAGGAGGAATTCCGTAGATACCACGTCCCAAAAGGCGTTGTCCAGGCAAAGCGCCGAGAATTCGTAAATCTGCGACAAGGGAATAAGACCGTGAAACAGTACCTGCATGAATTTATTCAACTGGCAAGGTACGCCCCTGAAGATATTGCGACAGAGGAAAGGAAGATCGACAGGTTTTGCGAAGGACTACAAAACTCCTTGCAATACCAGCTATCATCTCATGAATTTACGGACTTCCACGTCCTGATAAACCGGCTGCTTAAGATGGAGGAGAAAAGAGGAATAATTGAAGAAGACCGAAAGAGGAAGGCTTTGCCCAACTCTTACCAAGGAAGTGCTAGTCGAGGGAGACCAATGCCTACTTACCGACCAGCCTTCAGACCGCCTCAAAGACCCCAAAGGCCTGCGCCTACTGCAATAGCACAATGTACTGGATGTAGAGGAAACCACTTCTTGAAAGATTGTCCCATGAAGAATGAAGAATGCTTTCACTGTGGAAGAAAGGGACATCTGTCGCGCCCCGAAACTGGGACAACGACTCCTCCTGTAGAGACCTAGCTCGCTGCAGCTAGTCCCTTATATGCATAGCATACACATACCCTTGACTTCCCAGGATAAGTCAAGCACAGGAGTATATCATATTGCAACAGAGTCACTTACAAAATATTTAAGCAGTGTGGCCTGCTGGCCTTAATATTACATAAGAAGATTACAATGCCTTCACGGCATACATGGTTTAGCAAAATAACATCTACACAGCAGAAGGTAGGTGACCCACCCACAAAGAGAAGTGGATGGCAGAACAACACACATCAGGGAAATGACGGGACTGACGCTCCTCCGTCTGGATCCACGAAGTACTCCATGCCTTCGTCTTGGTTGTAGAATGCTCCGTCTACTGAATTGTAGGTTGCAAGAGTGAGCACTTACGTACTCAGCAAGTCATAGGTAAGAGTAGATACATGTAGTAGAGATGATATGAACCTAGACTAGTCAAGAATTATGGATGTTTGTAAAATAATCTTTCTCTTTCCTGGCTCAACTCATGGCAGCACCTTTCTATAATATAATATCGTCATTCATGTTCACTAAATTATAGCACTACCGCGACACGTCAACACATGACCGCCCACGGCAGCACTCCTTATCATGACAACACATGTCATTTGGGTAATCTTGATTTAATATATTTTATTTAGAAAATAATACTTGTGTCACACCCCGTGGATTTAATCCACCGCAGCAGACTCCTAAAACTCGGGAGCACGAAGTATTCGAAAACATTTTTAACTCTGCAGAGAGGTACCAATTTACCCGCAAGATATTCCACTTTCAAGCCCATCCTATCAGAATGATTGGACCCCTGACTCACTTCATACTGTGAGCGGCAAGGTGGAGATAACAGGAACTTTTGTTATGTTTCACTTACAATTCACCCCTGACCCTGTAGTTTTCTTCACACAAACCGCAGTTGTGGCGGGCTATACCCCCACCCATAAGCCTCTTCCCATTACTGGGTCAACGTGCTTGATCAAATCACATTCAGTGATACGTGGAGGAGCTGAACCCCGTGAGTTTAGTGTATTACTTTCCATCTCATGCAGGGGTTTCATGTACGATTCACATAAGTACTTGTTCAGGCCTGTCCCATACCAGGCTTGCGGTTAGCACGTTTGTTCATGCCACTAGACGCACAACACAAGGTTCTAGTCCTTATATGCCAGTGACCAGACCATCCACAACCCTGCACCTTCAGTGCCTGCACATCCTTTGCAGTCTAGCACCTCCAGTGCTACCACCATTCCATACCATTTTTCTGGTCACGGCTAGGGGTTTTATTTCATGAATATAAGTATATACATATATATAATAGTTCATGGCCCAAAACTTGTTTATTTCACATTTCACAGATAACCAGTCCAGTACTGCCAATTCATAAATCAACCATTTCCAATCTTTCTCATGCAATATTATTTATATTCAAGGTTATGTTATACCAACTCTTAAAATATAGGTTCGAGATGACCAAGAATATGACTTGCCTTCCGCGTCGTAAAATACAGCAGTTGATGTCGGGTCAACAGTGAAGTCCTCGAACTGGGGCTCTTGATCTGCTCTCCAATCAAACAAATAACCAATAATCACAATCTTTTCAATACATTATTATACTATATGCAATAATGCAAAGATGAAGTCTTGATGATTCTGAAATGATTAGATTAGTTGTTCAAGGTTTACAAGGTTCCAAATGTCTCAAAATATCAGAATAGTATCAAGGTTGCGACTGGTTCGCTCAAAAACAGCGAACGTCTTTAGGTCGACATTCGGTTCAAGGCATCGACATAGGGTCGATGGATGATAGAGGGGCTATCTCAACTTGTGGCAGTAGAATAAAATGTAGAGCACAACTCCACAAGTCTAAGGGACAAGGTTATTTCCAGTTTGCACAACTGAAAAGAGGTGAAAAGAGCTAATGCCACTGGCTGACATGCTCTGGCATTGATCGTGACATGGCCAGAAACTGGGGCTTGCCATATCTTTTGATCTAGAGCTCCAAATGATGCACCACTTTGTCTGGGAGGTAGGCATCGGTAACAGGAACAATTCATTCAACAGGATCCAAGGCTGAAAATGGCTGGAAAATGATGAAAACCAGCGAAGAAGTTGACTGGCCTGGAGTACCTGCAGCACAAACAGTGCAGCAACTAGGGCATAGCCATAACTCCTGTTCTAGGCCGAATTAGGGGTCGTGGTAGAAGACAAAGTTACTCAAAATGGTCCAAAACATCTAGATGGCAAGGTGGTTTGAGTTGGAGTGGCTGAATTTAGAAGATATTGGCTGGAGGAAGGATGAACTCAATCCTGATTTGGGTATTTCTGTTCTAGAGCAATTGAACTCGAGTCCTTGCTTGAGGAGGGTCTCTGGGGCATAACAAAGCTAGGTGTGAAGTCAATTTAACTGGAAAATCACCACAGAAGCTTGACGGCGAGTCCCAGTTTGCATGCACGGTGTAAATTTGGGGTTTTCCAAGTTTTAGCAAAATTGGTGATTCTGGTTGCTTAGATATGTTAAGCTAGGTTTACTGATCCTATTTGATCACTGGCTCGAGAGCCAAAAGGGCTTGGTTAGAGTTTAATTGCTTACTGGAGGTTTTTGGGGAAACCGGCGATCACCGGCGACAGAAGGCAAGAGAACTCGATTCCAAGCTTAGATACACTCAAGAGGGGATGGGAAACTTACTGGGAGGCTTGGATTGCTGAGGGGAGCAACGAGTGAGGCTGGCACCGAGAGCTCCGGAAATGGCTCGCTGGGGAAGAAGATTTCACCGCGGAGCTGCGAGCTTAGGTGGTTTCTGGCGCTGGGTGAGGATGCAACGGCTACAGAAGGCTTTATATAGGCACGGGCGAGGCAAAAGGGCCGACAATTTGGAGTGTTGCTGCCACGAGGTGACTTTGAAGCGACAGGACGGGGTGGTGATGGCGAGGCGACTGACGGCGCGGCGTTGCAGCTTTGCAGCTGGACGGTGCAGGTGCAGGCGACGAAGGCAACGGCGAGGAGACATCTAGCTCGAGCATGGCTGCGACGTGTCGAGCGTTCTCTGCGGTGCTGCGCTGCTGCAGCTAGCGCGCGCGCTGTGCGCGGTGAAAACTGGCAGCGATTGCGCGGTTGAGGTGGCTTCCACGGTGGCGAACGGCGAAGGCACACATGGCGGCAGGGGCACAGGCGACTGCCACGGCGGAGTGAGCACGGCAGCTGGTCGAGGTCGCGCACAGGAGGTTCTCTGGTCGTGAGCAACTGGTCGAACAGGGACTGGAAAAGAAGGCTCGGGCTGATTTGCAATTTTGAAACTTGCTCCAGGGACTGATCTGCGAGGAAAAGTTTGAATAGGAAAAGGATCTGATTGCAAATCTGAAGATCTGGAGGGCTGATCTGAAATCTGATTTCAGGAATGAGTTGCATAAGATTAATGGAACTCATCTAGCCAAAGTTTGACAAGATCGGGCAAGATCTGGAGGGTTTCGACAAAAGTGGGGAAAACGACTTTAGGGTAAAACAGGGTAATTAGGGTTTCAAAAACGGCGAGGGTCGAAACTTAGGTTTAGGGCAGGTTTTGGAAATTCTTCCAGAAGGGAAAAATGTTTAGAATAGTGAATGGGAGATATTCACTGAATCAGATCAAAGTTTGGAGGTGATTTGCAACATTTTACCTTTTCAGGCTTCTGGAAAATCTGGAAAAGGACTGATCTGCGATAAGAGTCTAGATGATGAAATCTTGCTGCCAACTTTTGGAGTTAGTTGAGGATATACCTAGGAACATATTCCAGTGGATACTTGAGTTTGGATAGGGTTAAATCAAGATAACTCAATTATCTGGAAACTGGGGTACTTAGGGTAAATCTGGATTTCCTGTTTTCGAAAACAGAAAGAGACTTAGATACTGGGAGTTAGGGTTAGAATTCAATCTGGCTCCTGAAGACTTTTAGGTTTAGGTTAACGGATAGATCAAATCTGGCAAGTCAGATCTTGACTTGGGGTCACAGGATAGATTTTGGAGATTTAGGGCTAGAACAGAATAAAGCTGAGGCTGATTTAGTTGATCTAGAAGAGACATATGCATGCATGACTTTTAAGAAAGAAACTTTTCACCCCAAACTCAGGATGTTACAACATCGCAGGAACACTTGTCCGCTACAACACTTGCCATCCAATGTTGCCCGAGCACAAGCTGCAAGACCCCCTGTTCCAACCCAAGGCTTCGCTAGAAATGCTCCACCCTCCAGAGGAGGAAGGTTCCAAAATGGCCGAGGAAGAGGAGTACCTGCTGCAGGTCGCGGAAGACTCAACTACACAACTGCCGTTGAAGCAGGAGAAGCATCAGACGTCGTAATCGGTAGGATCTTTATCCACTCTGAACTTTCAGTTGCATTATTTGACCCTGGTGTTACTCATTCCTTTGTGTCAAGACCTTTCGTGCTCAGAAATAAGTTGCCAGTATCTGCATTAGAGCTCCCTATCTTAATTCAATCCCCTGGAGCTCGAATGCCTGTCAACTCTATCTATAGAAATATCGCCTTTAGTATTGGCAATCTAGGATTCCTAGCAAACCTGCTAGTTTTGGACCTTCAAGGATTAGACGTCATCCTCGGAATGGATTGGCTAGCCAAGCATAAAGGCCAGATGGACTGTGAAAAGAAAGCAATAACCCTGACGAATGCTGAAGGAAAACAAGTCACATTCCACGCAGAGAGATCAATAGTGAACAACCGAGTGTGTAGTTTGAACAGCTTGGAAGGAGTTGAGTTTGAAGGAGTTCCAATAGTAAATGAATATCCAGAAGTTTTTCCTGAAGAGCTTCCTGGAATGCCACCAGATCGGGACATTGAGTTCTCAATCGAATTAAAACCCGGATCTGCCCCTTATGCAAGAAAGCTTGCGCGTATGACAAGTGAAGAACAAGAAGAATTAAGAAAGCAAGTGGAAGAATTGGAAAGAAAGGGATTTGTTAGAACAAGTTCCTCACCTTGGTGAGCCCCTGTGCTTTTTGCTAAGAAGAAGGACGGCAGTATACGACTTTGTGTCGACTACCGGAAACTGAACGATATGACGATCAAGAACAAGTACCCTTTGCCAAGGATCGATGATCTCTTTGATCAACTAAGAGGAGCGAGGATATTCTCAAGGATCGACCTAAGGTCCGGATACCACCAACTGAAGATTCGAGAACAAGATATTCCAAAAACTTCATTCATAACAAGATATGGATTGCATGAGTTTACCGTGGTGCCATTTGGTTTAACGAATGCACCAGCAGTGTTCATGAATTTAATGAACAAGGTTCTCATGGAATTTCTGGACAAGTTTGTCATTGTGTTTGTCGACCACATCCTCATCTTTTCGGAGTCAAAGGAAAAGCACGCACAACATCTTAGGATGGTGCTGGAAAAGTTAGTAGAACATCGACTGTATGGCAAATTCGATAAGTGTGCCTTTTGGTTAAATGATATTTCATTCTTAGGCCACATTATCTCTGGCAAAGGAATCTCAATGGATCCGTCAAAAATTCAGGCTATCATGGAATGGAAACAACCGGAGACAGTGACTGAAGTAAGAAGTTTCCTAGGATTAGCTGGATATTACCGGAGATTTGTCAAAGGATTCTCCAAGATCACAAAGCCACTCACCAGACTACTGAAGAAAGATGTTTCATTCGACTGGACAGAAGGATGTGAAAAGAGCTTTGAAGAGTTGAAGAAGATATTAACAACCGCACCTGTCCTTACGTTACCAGATAACAAAAAGGATTTTGAAGTCTACTGCGATGCATCAAAGCAAGGACTAGGTTGTGTCCTTATGCAAGAAGGGAGAGTCGTAGCTTATGCATCAAGACAATTGCGACCACATGAGGAGAATTATCCAACTCACGACTTGGAATTAGCCGCCGTCGTACATGCGCTAAAGATTTGGCGACACTATCTACTTGGAAATAGATGTGAAATCTACATGGACCACAAGAGTTTGAAATACATCTTCACCCTACAGGACTTGAACATGAGACAGCGAAGATGGCTAGAGCTGATTAAAGATTATGACCTTGGAATACACTACCACCCTGGAAAAGCAAATGTAGTAGCTGACGCCTTAAGCAGAAAATCCTACTGCAATCAAGCACAGACATTAGGAATACCACCCCAATTGCTTAGAGATTTCGAGAAGTTGAATTTAGAGTTTGTTGAACAAGGAACCATCGCCGCATTAGCAGTGAAATGCGAGCTGAAGGACAAAATCCGAAAAGCTCAAAAAGTAGACCAGAGTATTCAGAAGAGGAAAGAGGACATGAAATACGGGGATGTGATTGACCTTCGTGAGGACGAAGAAGGAATTTTGTGGTATCATAACCGAATCTGTGTTCCAGAAGATAAGGAAATCAAGAACATGATACTGCAAGAGGCCCATTGTACCCCGTACTCTATTCACCCAGGTAGTACAAAGATGTATCAAGATCTAAAGGATCGGTTTTGGTGGAAAGGAATGAAGAAGGAAATTGCCAAGTTTATAGCTTCTTGTGACACCTGTCTAAGAGTGAAAGCAGAACACCAGAAACCTGCAGGACCGCTGCAATCCCTACCAACCCCGGAGTGGAAATGGGATGAGATTGGAATGGATTTCGTAGTTGGTTTACCAAGAACCCAACAAGGATACGATTCTATATGGGTCATAGTCGATAGATTAACGAAAGTGGCTCATTTTCTACCAGTAAAGACGCAGTACACAACGCAAAAACTGGCAGAAATATACCTTACCAGGATTGTCACGCTACATGGAGTACCAAAAACAATCGTCTCAGACAGAGGAGCACAATTTGTATCAAGATTTTGGGGAGAGTTACAGAAGTCCCTAGGAACGAAGTTGAAGTTCAGTACAGCTTACCACCCGCAAACTGGAGGTCAAACAGAAAGAGTGAACCAGAGTTTAGAAGATATGTTGAGAGCGTGTGCTTTAGACTATGGGAATTCTTGGGAACAATTTCTACCGTACGCAGAATTTACCTACAACAATAGCTATCAAGTGAGTCTACAAATGGCCCCTTATGAAGCGCTTTATGGAAGAAAGTGCCGTACGCCACTATATTGGACCGAAGTGGGACAGAAACAATTTTTCGGACCGCAATTAGTAGAGGATGCCACAGCTCATGTGAGGATCATACAAGAGAGATTAAAAACGGCCCAGTCTCGTCAAAAGAGTTACGCCAACAGAAGAAGGAGAGAACTATCCTTTGAGATAGGTGATTACGTATATCTCGAAGTGACACCCTACAAGGGAGTTCGACGATTCCAAATAAAAGGAAAGCTAAGTCCGAGATACGTAGGACCATACAAGATTTTGGAAAGGCGAGGAGAAGTAGCATACAAACTGGAGCTACCGCCTGAATTAGCAGGAGTTCGTGATGTCTTTCACGTATCCCAACTAAGGAAATGCTTGAGAGAACCAACGGAGCAAGTGTCTCCCACAGAAACAGAGGTTCAACCAGATCTGACATATCAAGAATACCCAGTCAAGGTGTTAGAGGTCAGCGAAAGGAGATTAAAATCAAGGACCATAAAATTCTGCAGAGTCCAATGGAATAACCACACCGAAGAAGAATCGACTTGGGAAAGAGAAGAAGAACTGCGTCAGAATTTTCCCTACCTGTTCTCAGACTCATTGGAATCTCGAGGACGAGATTATTCCTAAGGAGGGTAGATGTAACATCCCTATTTTTGACTATCTTTTCTGCTTACGAGTCAACATATATTCTTTGGAATCCCTGTTGTCTCAACCCTATCTTGATCTTAGGTATGCCACTACCTTAACCTAAAAAGTTGGCAGCTGAACTTCATTCCCCAGATCATTTTCACATTTCAGTCCAAAAGTGTTTCAATTTAGTCCTTTTCAGAAGTTTCAGAAAACCCAAAAAGGCTAAAAGTCCCAGATCATCTCCAAATCCAGATCTGATCAAGTGATTACCTCTCTTTCATTTTTTTGAACATTTTCCCCTTCTGGGAGAATTCCAGAATCTCAACCGAAACCCTAGTTTCAGCCTCGACGAAAGTTTCAAACCCTAATTACCCTGTTGTCGATTTTTGCCAAAACCACCAGATCTTATCGGATTTTACCATTTTTCCTTCTGGATGAGTCTAAGACATTTTGTAGCACTTAGCTGCAAAGTCAAAGTTCAAATCAGCCCTTCAGATCTCTGAAATTACAAATAGGCCCAATTTCCCGAGCCAAAACCTTCACAGTTTAGTCCAAACCGTCACAAATCAGTCCAAAGTTTGCAACCTGGTCCCTGTGCCGTTTTCGACCAGAGCAGTTCGACCAGTGCTCGTTCGACCAGCGCCCCGCCATTTGCCGCGCCGTTGAACTCGCTGCCGGCGAAGTCCCTCGCGCTGCCACCTTCATGGCGACGTAGCCACCAATCGCGCACAACTGTACCGCCACCGTGGAACGCTTCAACCGCACCGTGCCGTGTTCTTCCCCACGCGCGCGCGTGCCTGCTGTTGTCAGGAGCTCCACGCCACATGGCTGCCATCCCGGAGATCATCGTCTTGCCTCCCTGATGAAACCCCGATTTCGCACGATGCTCCGCCTCTGGTAGAGCCCCGCCATGTCCCGAAGTACCTCGATGACCGCCCCAGCGCCAGAAGGAAAATCTCCCCGGCGATTGCTGCTGCTCCCGAGAGCATCACCCCGCGGCTATATAAAGCCCCCCCCCTTCCCCAGCGTTTCTTCACGCACCACAGTAGTTGAACACCTTAGCCTCCACCACCAGAGAGCAACCGAGTTCTCCAGCGCCGTCGTGAAGACTTTCTTCTCCGGCGAGTTGCTTCTGAGGCCACCGGTGCCAGCTTCGCCCGAAGCTTCTTTTTCCAAACCAACGCCACCAGTAAGCTCCCTTCATCCCTCTCTTCGTACCATAGCATCTAATTGGCCCCCGGCGAACCCTAGCGCCAGCGATCGTCAGAAAACCCAAATGCCCTGTTTCCTCAATGCTGCCCGATTCAACCCGAATTAATCCTCGTGCCAGTGATGAGAATTGTCCAGTACACCCATTTGAGCAAGCCTACAAACTTAGATTTCAAAATTGAGCAGCGATCATAGCCTTTCCGAAGTTTGCGCGCCACTAGTGAACTGGTCCTCGTCGCCAAGCTTCTCCGGCCACTCTCCGGCCAAATTAACCCTGCAAATAGCCCCTTCACCTCACCCTCTCACTCCCTGAGCAATGAATCGACTTCAAACCCTTTAAACCGAAAACGCCCAATTTAGGAGTCATCTTCTCCAGCGCCGGTCGCCGGAATTTTCCCCCGGCCGATCTAGCTCCGCACACTTTGTCCCTTAGATAGATATCAATACCCTGAGCAATATTGTCTACTAGCTCGACTTCTGAATCGACCTGAGTCAAAAGTTATGGTCATGCCAAGGTTGCTGTCCAGTGGTTCAGTTCATCTCCAGACCACCGTGTTTGCTCACCGGATTTGGCCACCCTCCGGCCACTTTCAGCCTTTGAGCCTGTTGCGAGTTTTGTAGCTGTTATCAATGCCTAAACCCCAGACAAAGTTTTGCATCAATTGGAGTCCTGAGTCAAAAGTTATACCATGCCCTAGTTTCTGGCCATGTCTAACACTATGTCAGTGGATGTCCACCAGTGGCGTTGGATGATTTATACTTGTTACTTTTGAGCAATTGAAATGCCACTTTGTCCAGTAAGCCTTCTTAGCCATGTTCTACAACATTCCCTACTATCACATCCCCAGAAAACAGACCTAGAACCAATTTAGGGCAATGTGAAGCCATGAGCCGAATGTCAGCCCTTCGACATTCAAGTCCTTTTGAGCCCATCTCTTCGACCAGTGTCAAGTGACCTTGTCTAAACCATTTCCCTGCATGCATGATTTATTTGCGTATTATTTTCGAGTGCTTGTATGCTTATATAGTATGTATGTGTTGTTCGTACCCGCCGTGGAACCAGACGTTGAAGGAGCAGAGGAGATCCCCGAAGATTCATTTGAGCAGCTAGACCCATCACTGCAAGGCAAGTCTCAAACCCTTGATCATGTCTAGCCTATTATTTTGAAATGAAGTATGTTATCTGTTTCCAAGTATATGCATGCCTTAGATTCAAATAAGAACTATGTTTCAATAAAATGATTAGATATGACCTAAATGATTGTAAAGCCCCTTTTGACATTGAATACCCCTGCACCCTTGTTACCCTAGATTATCATGCTTAGGCTATGCTATGCTTAAAGATTATATGATAAATGTTGAATGGTCACATATGAGAAAATCATGTTCAAAACCCCTTTTGTGAAAGAAAATGTGATTGGAATCGATAGTGAGGATGGTTTGATTGGATGGTGCTGTGTGCGCACTGGGAATGTGAAAGACTCCTCACTAGAGATTCATAAGGACTAGAACCTTGTGTTGTGCTTCTATGCGGCATGAAAAACGTACCAACCACTTGCCTGTTTATGGGACGGGCGCAACTTAGTAGCTTTCTTTAGTGTTAGCTTTTCCCTGCAATGGTTGTCGGTCCAGTTTCTTGCGAGAACTGGTGGGCCGCAGAAGGCCATGAGGGATGTGAGTTCAGAAAAATCATGAGAGGAAAAGGTGGAAAGAAGGAAGACGCCCTATGCCAGATTAAGTCGTGCGCGGCTGTAATCAAGAGAGGCTATGTGTCTTGCGGGAACATAGACCCAGGCTAGGAAGTAAGGCAGTGGGGAGGACCCACAACGGTACTTGAGACTTAACTGTCTATTTGCCGGGCAGGGAAATAGTTAATGCTAGGACTGTAAACTGTTGTGTCATCTCGGCCTTGTCACATGCGTAAAAGTCGCATGAAGCTGATCCGACTTGAAAGCCGAATGATTGGTGGATTAAGATGGTACACCTTTGCATAGTTTAAAAAGTATCGGATACTCTGAGCTCCCAGGTCATGGAGTCTGCGCGCTATGGATTCTATTCACGTCGATGCAGCACAAGTAGCTTTTGGAAGATTTTTCACAAAATCTGAGTAAAGTGGTGACTCATGAAAGACCGCCACACATAACATTTCTGAAAACCTAGCTTAGGATTTTACAAATCTCGCTTTCGAAAATAAAGACCCTTTCTTCAAAGCTGTATGTGAAGATCTATTATATATACATATACAAAGCCAAAGAGCTATTCTTTGAGAAATTTCCCCCTCATCTATATATACATGCATTGTTACTTGGGATTTGTTGAGCACCATGTGGACAGTGTGCTCACCCTTGCTTTTACAAACAAATTTAGAAGAAGGATTCGTCGACCCTGAATCTTACGGTCTTGAACCCAATGTGGAACAAGAAGAAGAAACTGAAGACCAAGCTTGATAGAGGGTTCTGTACCAAGGTGGAGTCAGATGTGGAGAAGGTCCGTACACCGCTGGTGCAGAAGAAGAAGACTGATGAAGTCTTTTTGCTTATTATTGTGTTTCATTTTGTGCCGACCTTTGTGTCGAAAACTCCCTAATTTGTATCAACATTTAAATACGTCATTTTGGCGCTAAGTTATTGTAATGTTGGTCCTTGTGATCAGCACTTGTTTTTAATTACTCGCATTTTTATATGTTGCATCCTTTTGTTGTGAGCTGCAATGTACCTTTTTTGAGTGCAATCCACCTGGGTGGTTGCCACTGGAATCCTCAAATGAGGGTCCCACATATCCCACGATCTCTCTCTGTGGTCGCGAACGACCACAAAAAGGTATAGTCAGATAACCGGGTAATACTCTTCGTCATAATTGGCCTGACAGGGAAGATTGATGGACTCATGTGGGTAAAGTGGTGCCCCTCTGCAGAGTTTTAAAAAATATTCGTGTACTCCATACCCCCGGACAGGGGTATGCCATGGGTAGTAACTGTATAGCAGAATATTATTGAGAAATTATACTGAAATGGGCAAACGGGAATGTTTTGCCCGGATTCAACTCCTGAGTTACTGAAATGCTTTCTACAATTATTTTGCTAATTATTTGTTTTTCAATTCGCTATAGAAATGTATTTGTGAAACTTATTATTCTATGCCTCATAAACTATTCAATTGGACAATTCCTCTCATGCATCGGATCAATTCTTATATAGAGACTTGCTGAGTACTTTGTACTCACCATTGCTTAATAACAAAAGTACAGTTGAAGAGAAGCTAGAGATTGGCGAAGCAAGACCACATAGTGTTTAGAAGAGTTACGTGCTACACTCGAGTTTTGCTTGTGCAATGGTCCCGAAGAATGGATAAAACTAATTTTATAAAATCTAAGTAGATGACCTTGCTAGCCTTTGTATGACGATGTGTATTAAGGCCTGATGGCCATATATTACTTTTGTGAATGAACTAATTTGAGCTAGCTATTTGTTAATTACTCTGTGCACGACTACATCCTGAGAGTCGGGGTAAATGCACACCCCGGGCCTACTGTGACGAGTGGGTCCCTCACAAAGTGGTATCAAAGCCCAGGCTCCCTCGACTATAGGATGTGATCCTTGTAGATCGAACTTGTTGGCATCTTAGTGAAAAACTATTTTGGAATGTACTTGATTTACCAAAACCTAATTTGATATGGAAAATAATTATGTGTATTTTTAATTTTAATTTTAATTTTTCCTTTACTGTTTTGTTTATAAAATCTTTTGATCTATACATAAGTATCAGGTATTAGTGTCACGTTAGTATAGAAAATTGAAGGT
This sequence comes from Pharus latifolius, assembly GCA_019359835.1. Lineage (NCBI taxonomy): Eukaryota > Viridiplantae > Streptophyta > Magnoliopsida > Poales > Poaceae > Pharus > Pharus latifolius. Next base: position 34,769,673 of record CM033323.1, on the reverse strand, counting down.
ATAGTGTATGGATGACGTCAAGTAGTAAAGTTTTAGGTAAGAAAAGACCATTAAGTGTTCGAATGCTCCATTTTTACTCAAATTTTCTTAGACTTAATTTGGTTTTATTGGGATCACTGATTTCATTTTGCCGCATTTTTATCTTTGGTTTTATTTTCAATCTTCTTGTCTTATAATGGTTTTAATACATCTTTATTTGACTATTCTTTTGCATCGATGCATCATGCTGGAGCTATTTTTCACTTGAATTGCCCATTTTTCTTGAGAATTTGTGAATTTGTTTTGCTCCAAGAGCGAAAGAGCCTTTACCTATTAAGGGGATGGAGTCGACTGTTGGTTAAGATTAAGTTATCTAGAAGTGTATAGCATGTCTTTTGTTTCTTGAGCATCAAATTTTAGTTGTAACGACGATAGATTGACCAAGAAATTGTTTGGTTGCTCACTATTATAGCCCATATAGGGCTTGAAAAAATTATTTAATTAGTTAACAATTTTAACCAAGCATCAAACTTCAGAAATGAAATTTCCATTCCTTTACCTCCTCTACACTCTTCAACCTCTCTTTTTGAGTCAGTCGAATCTCGAGGATGAGATTCTTTTTAAGGAGGGTAGAGTTGTAACATCCCAAAAATAGGGACTAAAAGTTTCGTTTTACAAAAACCTGATCCTCAAAATTCCATTTTGTCTTAACTCTAAAAAGCTTCTAAAACTACCCTCTAAGAAGTTTTAACCAAAATATAAAATTATTTTTCAATTAGTTTGAAGGTATTTCTTTAAATGTACTTGTGCATATGTGCACAAACATGTGTATATATGCATGTATACTTATTTCATTAAAATACTCCCAGCTAGACCATAATTCAGATTATATTGAATAGATAGGATCCCCTATCTATCTTATACAGATTTTTCTTTAGCGTCAAGACCAAACTCAGATCCTAAAGCCCAGAAACTAACCCTAGCTCTGTTTTTGAAAACTAAATTCTTAATTACTCTAATTAACTTTTTCGTACTTGAATTAGACCAGTTCCAGAAAAGTTTTCTCCTGGATTTCTCTAGAATCCTAAATATTAACATGCTAGAAGACCATTCCTAAAACTTCTCAGCTAAACAAGTTCATTTCATCACTTTTTACGATTCAATACAAATTTCATTGTGAATCAGTCCTTTTTCGACTCAAAGGCCAGAAATGACAAAAATCTCCAGATCACCTCCAAATTTCAATTCAACTGATCGACTATGTTCTTTCTGCTATTTTATACAAGTTTCCACTTTGTACCAAGTTTAGATTCAGTCCCGAAATTCAGTTATTTATGTTTTCGACCGTTTTAAGTAAAAGTACTATTCACTTTTACCCTAATTCTGTTTTCGTTTTGGTCTTATATTCAATCTGAATTTTTACTCTGGACTACTTTAACCTACCTCACATGTGAACTTTTTATATCGGAATAAATTCAAACTTATCTCCAGACTATGGACAATTGCAAATTAGTCCAATCAGCTTTTATATTTGCAATTTAGTCCTTTTAACAAACTATTTTAATCAGATGAATTCAACTAGACTTTTGAATCCATCCCTCAATCACCCTTTAGACTTTACACTCACACACGCTTGCTTCAAGTCAACAGGAGCAGCAACACTTCCACATGTCTTCTTCCTCTAGCCAGCAACTGCTACACTGTTCTTCGCAACAGCTGTCCATCTTTGACCCCCTCTTTCTCCCTTCAATTTTGTTGACAGTCTGGTATATATGCACATACAGCAATAGCAACAGTGTTCTCTTCGCCTCCCTTTTCTTCTTCTCCTTTTTCCCCTCCAGAGGACCAAGTGCAACAACATCTGAAGCAACCGAGCAGAAGAACCAACCATCTCACTCCCAATCTCGGTGAGGATTCTTCTCACACGCCCTTACAATCATTTTATAGTAACCTAGCTACTGTTCTTCTCCTTCTTCTTCCTCGGCGGACAACCAAATTGACCCGCACTGTCGTCATGTTGACTCCGCCCATCACCAACTGATTCCTCTTGATTAAACTCTTCCTATACCTCACTCCAGATCCCAGCCGCGTCCTTGTGAACTCCAGTGCTACCAATCACCACCAAATAAGTGGTCGATGCCATAGGATAAAATGCTCCTCTCCTCAGATAATGTCATTATGTTCAGAAAGATTTCAATATCCATCACGAGCCAACAAAATTGTATGCTTCCTGCGCCATCACTGCCGTGTTCTCGTCGCCGACCTACACCACTGTTCCTCTGCACCTAGATGTACCAATCAACCCAAATTAGCTTCAAGTCCACACTAATGCCATAGAAAAAGCACAACACTTGAATTGAGTAATTTTACTCCTCTCCAGCGTACCGCCATCGTGCTGGGCCGTTGCCGCCGGCCATCCCCAATGACGCCACCTTGTCCAGCACGCGTGCCTCAACCTACTGAGTACATTAGTTCACTAACTCACCTCCTGATACTGCACAAAATGTGATCTAGCTCTATGTCAAAAATCTGTCCAGAAGTTCTACTTCACCGTGTCACCACCGTCTTCTCCGGCGCTGTTCGTTCGCCCTAGTGCTCCAAACCACCTAGATTGAGTTCCTGTCGCCCTCGCCTAGCTCCCAGACAAAGTTGGCGCAGCCATCGAGGCCTATCGCACCAGCATGTCCATGCCTTAAATTCCAGCCAATGCCACCCTAATGTTAGCCTTTGTCAGTTCAGTGTCAACCAATGGCATTCAATCAATTTAGCACTTTTATACACACCAATCAAAATCCACTCTGTCTACCATGTTCTTAGACTTATGTTCAACATTTTCTTCAACTATCATATCGCGAGAAAACCTCTTCTGGATCAATTTTCAGCTATGTCATTCCAGACGTATGTCGATCGTTGACATCCGAACACTGCCACATTCGTGTCCAGTTTGGAAACTGACTTCGCCCTAGTGTTTCGACCATCCAATCAAAGCCCTAACCATGTTCTAGTACTCAAGCCTTGAAGAAAATCCTAGAAGGCTTGATCAAACCTTGTCAGTCCGCATTCAATGTCGTTCTCCTCGACATTCCTATGTCATTTGCAACCTTAGAAATCTCAGATTAAAAATGCATCCGCGTCACCTTGTCCGCTTTGCCTTTACTTTACATATATATAATCTGATCATCCATCCAAACACCAGATAGAAGTTTCTTTGTTTTCCAAATCAATTCCTACACCGATCACATTGTCGACCGTACCCAGATTTTCCCCAATCATGATTCTTGAACTTAACCTAAAATTCAGCTTAAACCAAACTTATCTAACAATCTTCGACCATCCTTTCATGCGATCTAGTAATCTAAATCATATCACTATCCCAGCATCCAACCCCATGAACACCATCAAACATAAATGTATGTATAAACAAATATACTAACTATTATTTTTATTTGCTTATTAATTGCCGTCTAAATAGATCCCAAGTGAGGCAAGCACAAGAATGTAAAAACCCTAGTAGCTCTTTCAACTGGACTTCATGAAAGGCATGGCAAGTCTCAAAACCTTGATCATATTGTTGACCCATATTTCTAAGCTACTTATTTTGATGATAAATGTATTAAACTATATTTGCTCATTAAGAAAAATACTTTTAATAATCTTATGTAGATATTGACCTAAATTTGAATTGCCATGCTTGATTGATCAAATAAAGAATTCCTTGATGCCCTAAGAATATAAATTATAATAGACAACACTAGTACAGAAATGCAGTCTACTAACCCCTATCTTCTGTCGGTTATTAGCGATTTAGTTGAAAACCGATAGAAAATGTGCCTCGAGGTCATAAAAGGCCATCAGGTTTATTTTTCCTATCGGTTTGTAAGAAACTTCCCGATAGAAGATGCAGTATGATTTACTCTAGCGGTGATGAACAAATTTCCCGTTAGAAGAGATGCATAAGTACTGACGGGAGAATGTTGTGCGCCGATAGGACTAGTCGACTTCTACAACTAGATTTATTCTATCGGTACTGTATGAATATACCGACAGAGTATATTAAAAATTCCTATCGGCAATATGTAGTGCGCCGATAGAACCGTTGGCCTTCTACAAATATTTTTATTCTATCAGTAATGGATTCTTGTACCGTTAGAATATATAGAAAATTGCTTAGAATTGTTCGTCTCAAATAGTTTTATTCTATCGGTAATGAATGTTTATACCGTTAGAATATAGCAAAAATATCTTAGAACTATTGGCCTTCTACAACTTGTAATATTCTATCGGTAATGAATGTTTATACCGTTAGAATATAGAAAAAATATCTTACAACTGTTGGCCTTCTACAACTTGTAATATTCTATCGGGAATGTACGTACACACCGATAGAGTATGTACAAAAATTCCTATCGGTAATATGTATTGTGCCGATAGAACCATTCGCCTTCTACAGATGTTTTTATTACTAACGGTATGCTGTTTTTGTACTGATAGAAAATATATAGTTGTATAAATACACGGGTATGCCTCTTTCATTCTCACAATTCATCTGGGGCTCGTAGTCGTAACCCGTAAGCTCCATGAATGGCCGGCGCACCTCTACAGGGGACCGCTGCACCTCCGCACCTCCATCGACGCCCTCTAGACTTCGGCATCCCAAGGAAGGTACGTAAAATTTCTGCAATATTGTTAGATTATTCTAATCCGATTATGGCAATAATTATGCTTTTTTTGTATCCTTCATTTTGATGTGTCTTCTTTTCAATATGATTATGATGTGTTCAGGTCCTTGGATGATGCTCGTGAGGGGCAACGTATTTCACAGTTCTTCATCGCAGTACGCTGCCTACGTTGGCTTGTTGGTGAAAGAAACGGTGAAGATCACCGTCGAGAGCTGGGAGGACGTGAAGGGCGAGATCTTGGTTGGCTCGGTCGAGAAGATCCTTAAGCCCGGCGTGTTTCTCAAATCAGGACCTGTAGAAAGCATCTTACATTTTTTTGCATGCACCAGCTTGTGGCCAGATGCTTACCTGCTTGGAGAAGAAGAATTGTTGTTATTTGCACAGCCATTCTACACCATCACTACACAGAACAACATCTTGGAAGGTAGGTTCTTTTTGTTAATGGAGTTGAGTTGAGTTGAGTTGAGTTGATCGAGTTTCAGTCTGAGGAAATCACCAATACGTACAAATGTATGTCGACGGCAGTTCCAGCTCCTCGGGCGTCTTCGAACTGAACTCCTACGGTTAAGTCCAATGTGGTTCAGACATTTGCTGTTTTGGATGAATGGATTTGTGATGTATCAGGTCTAACTTGTAGTCGGTAGTTGCATTGTGGCAACCTGCAAAGGTTCTCTTTTATGTAAAATGTATGGGCCACTGGGTCCTCGTCGTGATCTGTTGTTAATTTCAGACGTGGCTTTTCTAATATACATCGAATGTGTGAATTGTTGTATTTGTATATTGTTGTATATTTGTGTATCATGTATTGCTAATTGGGACATGAACTTGAATGTGCAGGGAGTATTTGTGTATTTAATTGTATTGGTAGGTAGGTGTGTATTTGTACTGCTGTTTCAGACATGCACTTGAATTTGTGAACTAGCATGTGTATGTTTGTACCTGAATTTGTGAACTGGCATGTGTAATTTCTTTGGCAAGATGAAGTCCCAAGTACCTAAGAAAAGTATTTTTGTGTCTCCTAGTTAATCCACAAATTAGCATTTCTTGAAATATATTGCTTTATCTTCTAGTTAAGATCCGTTTGATGTTAGATCTATTTGATGTAAAATATGTTTGATGTTACATTGATATGATTCCATGAATGTGAGAAATGGCATGTGCATGCATGTTTGTCCCAGTTTGGTACCAGTACCTCCTCTAACAGTAAGTACATATATTTACCGATAGGAAAACACATATATTTGCTCAGTCATGCATATTCTAACGGTAAATACACATATTTACCGACAGAAAAACTCTTGCTCGTGTGTCATGCATCATCTAACGGTTCGTACACATATCTACCGATAGAAAAACTCATGTACGTGCTGTGTCATGCATGATCTAACGGTCAATACACATATTTACCGAAAGAAGAAGTCCTGTACTTGCTCGGGAATGTACATTCTCTAACGGTATGTGTGTGTTTTTACCGATAGAATATGTGAGCAGCAAATTACCTAAGTTAGTCTAACGGTTATTTCATGTATTTACTGTTAGAAAAATGTCCATTATAAGGAAAACCCCACTTGTGCATTGCTGTGCTGCTCTTTAATTTGTTCTGTTGCACTCTGTGTCCCTCTGTTTGTGATGAAAGTTCCAGCTACACTGCTAGGGTGATCAGCGCAGGCTGGAGGGAAGTTGATTGCGCCCCTCTCATTAAGGTACGCTTAATCGTCGACACTTATCTCTCTCTCCCTCAAGATCTCCCTTCCTCTCTACTTGCAAGCTAGCTGTATTGTGTAGTTCCAAGTTTGTAGCTCTAAGCTTGGGAGCTTGGTAGCTCGAAATGCGTCATGTTTTAGGAGCTAACTAGCTTGTATTGTGTAGTTAGCTAGGTTAATTAGTGTTAATTTCGTCAGGCTAGGATTCAACACATGTATCTGTTGTAAGAGGCTGTCCATGTACATATACATAACTTAATCGGGCAGGTTTCATGCATGGCTTACTCGTTAAATTTTGTTAATTGTAGATGGACAGGAAATATTGGATGTATGGAATAAAACGTACTACTCTTGAATATTTGGATGGTGTGAATGAGTTTATTAAATTTGCTGAGCAACAAAAGGAGAGGAAGGGAGAGAAAAATATGCTCTGTCCTTGTACAGATTGTATGAACTTGAAGAGGTTTAGCAACTCTGATCAAATTAAGAGTCATTTGATTCGTCGTGGTTTTAACGCGCGATACACCCGTTGGATATGGCATGGCGAAGATCCTGAGGAAACAAGCACCACTACTACCAATCAGCACGACTCGGATGTGGATTGCAATAATATCGATGATCATCCCAATTTTGGTAATGTTCATTCCGATGTGCACGTAGATGATGATGATGACAATCTAGATGAGATGTTACGTGATGTAGAGGAAGATTACAACGAAAATGACTTCTGTGAATTTGAGAAACTGATTGCTGACTCTGAGAAGCCTCTGTTCCCTGGATGTGCAACATTTACAAAACTGTCTTCTGTGCTGAGATTATATAACTTGAAGGCAGGAAACGGTTGGAGTGATAAGAGTTTCACGGCACTATTAGATCTTCTAGTGGACATGCTTCCAGAGTGAAATGAGTTGCCAAGATCTACTTACCAAGCCAAAAAACTGTTGTGTCTGTTGGAAATGGAAATCGAAAGAATACACGCATGCCCAAATGATTGTGTGTTGTACCGTAACGAGTACTCCAGTTTGCATGTTTGTCCAAGATGCGGCGCACCGAGGTATACGCGTAGGGACCGGATTGACAGTGAACGTCACGAGGTAAATAAAGAACCCCCGGCAAAAACTGTGTGGTACTTGCCTGTGATACCTAGATTGAAGCGGCTGTTTGCAAATCCGAAAGTCGCGAAGCACTTGCGTTGGCATGCTGAAGCCCGAAAACAAGACGGAAAACTGAGACACCCAGCTGATTCTATTCAATGGAGAAACATCAACAGAACATTTGCTGAGTTCGGCGGCGAACTTAGGAATGTAAGGTTCGGGCTGAGTACAGATGGTATGAACCCACATGGTAATATGAGCAGCCGGCACAGCACTTGGCCGGTTCTTTTATGCATCTACAATCTTCCTCCTTGGTTATGCATGAAGCGCAAGTACATCATGATGGCGTTACTAATCTCAGGACCCAGACAACCCGGAAATGATATTGACGTGTTTGTAGCGCCTTTAATCGAGGACTTACAGAAATTGTGGAGCGAGGGTGTGCAGGTGTGGGATGCATACAAGAAAGAGAATTTCATCTTGCGGGCGCTGATATTTTGCACCATAAATGATTTTCCGGCCTACGGCAATTTGTCGGGGTATAGTACGAAAGGAGCCAAGGCTTGCCCTATTTGCCTAGATGAAACGGAGAGCATGTGGCTGCGAAACTGCCGGAAAACAGTGTACATGGGTCACCGCAGGTTTCTTCCAGTGCATCACACGTACCGTAAGAAGAGGAAATCATTTAACGGGAAGCCTGAGAAGGGATCAGCTCCAGTGTTTCTGACCGGTAAGGAGATTTACTCGCGCGTGAACGACATCAAAGTTGAGTTCGGTAAGCATTCTAAGCCTCGAGAAAAAAATGTTTGGAAGAAGAGATCGATTCTCTGGGATCTACCGTACTGGGAGCACATACAAGTTCGACATTGCATTCACGTCATGCATGTAGAGAAAAATGTCTGTGACAGTTTGATTGGTTTGTTGTTGAACATTCCGGGAAAGACAAAGGATGGTGTGAAAGCTCGTCGTGACATGGTGGAAATGGGGATAAGGACTGAGCTTGCACCTTCAGAGAATGGAAAGCGTACATACCTCCCTCCGGCCTGCTATACGTTGTCCAAGAGCGAAACAATAGATCTCTGTCGGTGCCTGCACGGTGTTAAAGTTCCATGTGGGTACTCCGCGAACTTGAAAAAACTTGTGTTCATGAAGGACCTAAGACTGGTTGGCACGAAGTCCCACGACTGTCATGTCCTGATGTCACAAATGCTTCCCATTGCTATCAGAGGCATTCTCCCAGTTAAAGTCAGAGAGACAATCACAAACCTATGTTATTTCTTCAACGCAATATCTTGCAAGGTAAGTATGTGCACTCGTACTATCAGTTCATTACCTCCATCTGTGGAGCTTAATTAGAAGATTTTTTTGATATGAATATTTGGCGCAACTGTGTCCTCGTAGGTAATTGATCTGGATGGATTGGACGCTTTGCAAAGCGACGTGGTTACAACTCTTTGTCAGCTCGAGATGTATTTCCCTCCATCCTTTTTTGATGTTATGGTCCATCTGATTGTTCACCTTATCAGAGAAATTAAGTTTTGTGGACCCGTGTGCCTGCACTACATGTATCCATTTGAGAGATTTATGGGTGTATTGAAGGGATACGTAAGGACTCGTCGTCGACCCGAGGGGAGTATCATGGAAGGTTATGCTGCCGAGGAGGTGATTGAATTTTGCACAGATTATATGGCCGGGGTTGACCCAATTGGCGTTCCTAGGTCCCGACACAAGGGTAGGCTTCAGGGAATCGGAACGATTGGATTCAAAGCTATCGTCCCCGCTCGTGATGTGTACGCAAAATCACATTTTTGGGTCTTACAACACATGACGGAGGTCGAGCCATACATACACGAGCACAAGGTAATGTTACGGTCACAGAATCCTTCGAAGTCAGACATTTGGGTCAACAGAGAACATAACAGGAAATTTGCTGAGTGGATCCAAGAAAGAGTCACGCGAGCTGCCGAGGGCTCCGTAAGTGAAACTGTGACATGGTTGGCTAGAGGCCCAAGATTCACTATAGGGACTTGGCAGGGGTACGACATCAATGGTTATTCATTTTACACAAGAGCTCAAGACGCCAAGAGTAGCACGCAATATAGCGGAGTGACACTGTTTGCTATTTCCGAGGATGCCAGGTCAGTAAGGGTGCTGAACTCATATTACGGTGCTATTGATGAAATATGGGAGCTCGATTACGGATTACTTAAGATTCCCCTGTTTCGATGCCAATGGGTCGAAATCCCTCGAGGTGTTCAAGTTGACAATTACGGGTTTACTCTCGTCGATCTTGGTAGAGTCGGACACCAAGACGATCCATTCATACTTGCAAAGCAAGCCACACAGGTATTCTACATCATTGACCCGCCCAATCCAAACTTGCATGTTGTCCTCCACAGCAAGAGACGTATTGTTGGGGTCAAAGATGTTGTCGACGAAGAGGAGTATAACCAATTCGATGAAATACCTCCATTTTTAGAGGACATTCAATCTATCCGTACTGAAGATATCGATGAAACAACGTATCTGCGAGATGACCACGAAGAAGGATTATGGGTTGAGAACCATTGATGATTAATTTCTATTTCAGGGATAAATGCCAAGCAAACAGCCCACAAGTTCTGCAGCAAGGTGAGGAACTTATCATTAATACATCATGCAGTACATTTTTCTTTAGAACTTAATGATAAGCTAGTTCACAGCATTAATACATCTCAATTTTACTCCACAGCATGAGTTCTAACATGTACAGTACCTTTATCCTGTAAATACTTAATTCTTCCCTTCAAATAGCACTTGCAAAAATCTCATCGCAGCCTCTTGCTTCTTCAAATTAAGTTCTGCAAAAATCCCTTTTTTCTGACGGTATTTTGTTATTTATACCGATAGAAAAGGACATCCGCTACTTTCATGTGTCTCAGGCACTTTTCTCAGGCACTTCAAAACTTTTCGAAAAGATTACTTTTTCTATCGGTATTGTTCTATTTTACCGTTAGAATAAATTCGTTAGTCTCACGGTATTTGTTGTCTGACGGTTTTTTCCTATTTTTACCGATAGAAGAATACTCTGCCACTTTGAATTCTCAACCGTGTCGCCATGTGTCGCCTTGGAAACTCTATAAGTTCCTCGCCATGTGTCGTGGTATTTTGTTGTTTTTCTAATTCTCGAACGGTTCGACTCCTCATCTTCTCTTTCACAATGGCAACCTCCATGGGATCGTCAGCCACGCCCTCCCCAGTAAGAACTCTAAATCTCCTCGGTTTACCCCTGTATTGTTAATCCATGTTCAGTTCATTCTTGACCTGTTGATTTGCATAGGGAATGGTAGCCGTGGAAGATACTGCCAAAGTGAAGGCCGACCTGAGGGCCCTCCAGGAGGAGCACAAGCTCCTTACAGACAAGCACACTCAGCTACGGCTTGACCTTGACGATCTCTTCCAGCGCATTAAGCGCATGAAGACGGATGGTGACAATGCTAGGGCGAGGACGAGGCGTCTTCGCGAGGAGAAGAAAGCCGCGGATATGACCATCGCAGGCTGCGGTTTGACTATGAAGGATACCATAGCGAAGCTGAGGGAGGTCGCAGGCCTTCTCGACGCGGTAGTAGTTGATCCTAGGGACAACTTATCGCTAGAGGAGTCCTGCGTCCTGGCTGCAAGTCTAACTGACTCTATTCTACATGCAGCCAGGGCTAAGACCACCCCTTGACCTAGCATTTTGGGTTTTATTTTTTTTTGTAAGTGATAAAACAACAATGAACGAACAATTTCTTTTTATGTCAATTTTCCAATTTTCCGGCTATCTTCCCTCTTTCTTTATCATTCTGCAGCTTTCAACCACGGTCTGTTTGATGTTAAATTGTGTATACCTTTTCATTACTCTGACGGTATTTTGTTGTTTTTACCGATAGAAAAGGGCACTCAATACTATAATCTCAAGCACTTAATTAAAAAATTTTTCTGGGGAAAATTGGTCTCATGGGATTTTATTGTTTATACCGATAGAAAAAAGCATCCACTACTTCAAATATTTTTCCGGGAAATTTACTTGTTCTATCAGTACTATTTTGTTATACCGATAGAAAAGTACATAATTCTATCGGTATCATTTTGTTGTACCGATAGAAAAGTTCCTCCACTACTTTATTACTCGTACACGGCCCTTGGGTTTCCCTCCACTCGAACAGTTCCACCTTAGAGCACTGCGTCTCTTCGAGAGCGAAGAAAACCACAACCTCGGCCGTGACCACTCACTTCCTCTCTCCCACACGACGATCGCCGGCTGGACACTGGTTCGCCACTGCCACCGGTTCTTATTTTCGTCCTTCGCCGGCCGCCGCTGCGTTCTACACCACCTCTCCATCACCAGAACTGATCGCCGCCATAAATACCCTAATTCGTTGTTCTATTTCCAGCATCTTCCTTATTTGATCCTAGTGTTTTGCACGTACTAATTCTTCGAGTTTTGCAGTTACACTAGGGTTCCCTATTGTGTTGGATTATGTACATTCCGCAGGCAATGTTGATTTAAATTAGGGTTTACATAATATGTTCCAGTGCTGTAATGAACCTGTTTTGAGATTTTAACTTATCTATACTACTGTATGTGTGATCAATTGTATCCAACTTCCATGTAATGCACATTATATGTTGGAGGTGTTCTTACACATATTCTATAGGCAACTCATGTGTTTACTGATAGAAAATATTTCTGCACAAGTAGTAAAACTTAATTTGGATCTAGAAGGACATGAGCCATGCAATGTACTAGTTTGGTTGGGAATTTTTACTCACTTGGTATGAATATATGGCAATGTGGATGGGTCTTCGATGTATATGTTTCAAATGCCTATACATGACTTTTCCCAACCTAATAGATGTGAAGTCCTGATGACTCACATACAGGCTAAAGATTATGCACAGTGGCACTTAGATGCTTGTGTGCATATTTACGTGTGAAATAATAATGCTGGCCCATGAATATTAGTATAGCAAATCATCGAGAATGTTATGTGATGACAGTGAATGGTGGCTTGTCAACAAAATTCCATATGTATACAACATTGTTATGTTTTATCGGTATCTCACGGGTTTGCCGATAGAAAAATTGTCTTCTGTGGAGGTAATTGTTATGGTCTATCGGCAGCTCATGTGTTTACGGATAGAAAATATTTCTGAACAGCTCAGGAAGTAATTTATGCATGTCTTTCTTTTTGTATTATTTTTCCTTTTGCCGCCCTAGTTAGTCTCCAGTCCTCGACTGAGTTATGGAACTCCAAGGCGAATTAATTGCCATATGGTTTGTTGATGGTTTTGTAGGGGAAGACATGTCATCGTCTTCATCGGATGGTACTAGTGGTTCGACTAGGGCCAACCCCATCGTAACTACTGAAGATGCAGCTGTTACATCCCAGCGCAAGAGGGTGGGGCGAGGCGCGACGACGTTGGGGCGTTTGGCCAAACGCACGGATCTTTCTTGTGAGTTCAACCAATTTGAGAGGCCGATTGGAAAGAATGCTGGGAGGTACGCGGCCTACGTTGGGCTGTTGGCGAAAGAAAGGGTGAAGATCACAGTCCAGAGCTGGAAGGACGTGACGGCAGACGAGAGGGATAGGTTGTGGGCGGAAGTGAAGGTTAAATTAACTGAAATCGCTGAACTATTTCGTAATCACATTCTCTTGGCTTATACTAAAGTTTAACTAACTCGTGATTAATTGTATGCATTTTTCAGAAACAGGCTAAGTGGAACATCCCCGACGATACACCTAGGATTGCCTGCTTGAAGGACATGAACGGAACATGGAAAACCTTTAAGAGCTGGCTCGTCAGTAACTTGCTCGCTGCGGGGAAATCTCCTTGCGAGAAGTACCCCTTCATATCGGAGGAGGTATGGGAGGAATTCACCAAGCAGAAGGGGACTGAGGAGTTCAAGGCCCTTAGCGAGAAGAATAGGGCGATCCAGAAGAGGAACGACCACCCGCATCGGCTCGGATCCCAGGGCTATGCGGGGAAGGAGGAGCAGTGGAAGAAGGAAGACGAGCAAAATCCTGTCATCGACACCCCTGAGTTGCCGCTCTCCGAGATCCGGGATGAGAGGTGCAAGCGATGGTGGAGGGGGAGGGGGTCCGTGTCGTCCACGGGGTCTGTGCAGTTCACAACCCCTGGGGACGCCGACGCGAATGGTAAGTTGGCTAACCTTGTAAACTGTGTGCGCACAAGTGTATATAAGGCAATTTGTCTCACAAGGTACCTTTAAATGTAACAGATCTCTTTTGAGAAGGAGGCAACGGAGGGATTGTTTACCCCGCAGAGGGAGAACGACATCCTCACCCGAGCTCTAGGAAATAAGGAGCATCCCGGGCGGACACGGGCTGTGGGAGCCATTGTGTCGTGGAAGGCCGGTTTCGTAGATCCGTCTCCACCGAGGAAGAAGGCCCGCTCCTGGAAGGAAAAGGAAGCTGACCTCTCCGATAAGATACGGGCTGAGGTACAGGAGGAGATACGGGCGGAGATGCGGGCTGAGATACGGGCTGAGGTGCAGTCTGAGGTGCAGTCTGAGGTCGCACAAATGAGGGAAGAGTTTGCACGGTTGAGAGAAGCATTGCTGGCCAAGAGTGCATATGCGGATCCCCAGGACGACGGTACCCCGTGGGGTCGGATAAGCAGTTGCGCTTCGAAGGTACTCGCGGATCCAGTGGATCTACTTGAGGTACTGCAAGCCTTCATCTGTGCACTTAAGTTGATGCCACTCCCATTCTGTTAGAGTTGTTTCGCTAACCTGTTTTAATTGTTACAAATTTGCAGAAGCCGGAGGGCTGCATCCTATAGAATGACGTAGGCGCCGGGCAGGAAGTGGTTGGACACGGCTTCGTATATCCGTCTGGGCCGGATGTCCGGGTCCACTGTGTACCTCTGCGGTTGGGTTTCGCAAAGGTACAGGTGGACATGGCCATGCCGGGCTACAACGATTCTCCGTTGCTAGTCCCAACAGAGGAACTGCAGACATTTGCTGAGGCAGTGGGCTCCTACGTACAGTGGCCCAAGAAGTGTCTTGTAATACAACCGGTAAATCCTACACATTTTAGATTACATCCTACTCAGTACACTCAACTTGCATAATCTAACATACATGGTCATTAATTGAAGTGGCCTACCGCTGGGCTACCAGGGGACTGCGCCCCAGCTCGGGGCATGAGGCCCGATCTCGGGCGACCCTGGACACATCAAAGACGGCCTCAACCCCACCCAGCGCATCCACGCCTTCACCTCGGAAGGAAGCCGCCATCACCTCGCCCTTGCCTTCGAAGGTACGAGCTCAGTGCCCGGCAAAAGGCAAGGGCAAAGGCAAGGGAAAAGGGCGACAGGGACAGCCGGAGAGGTTCAGGAACAGGTTCCCACTCATGTCGGAGGCAGCTTTGCGCAAATTGGATCGATCAACTAGAGACCTCCACGAGTGGTACCTACATCGAGCTCGGCGCAATCTGAACTTCTTAGTTCCCTACAGGCCTGGGCAGTTCCACCGTGAGCCCGGGAGTATATCCGTGGCACACGAGGATCTGTTCGACCTCTACAACTGGTGGGAGCTCGATATGTCCATCATACGGACTGGAGTCCTGTGAGTTTGCTGATGCTATGTATTGCTGTTTTCTAACTCTATTTGCTAACTCTGCATTGTTGTAGTTCATTTGAAATGTAGTAACTTTCTGTGCAATACTAATGTCGTCCTTTGCATGCAGGTGCATGTACAGGCTAGCATCGGAGGCTGCGTGTGACAAGGTGGGTTTCCTCGACCCAGAGAAAATAAGTCTCACGATGCTAGAGCACGACGCCGCGCACGCTGAGCTGTACATATCCAAGACGCTGATGGCGCAGCAGGACAAGGAGTTCATTCTGGTGCCGTACCACCAAAGGTTAGTATATTTCGTACTAATTTAACTCGATCTTGTATGTTACACCTGAGATATACTTTGAGCTAGCGGTCCTCTTTTACGTACAATGCAGGGGCCACTGGATCCTCATCGTGATCTGTCCGCCGAGGAACGAGTGTACTACCTCGATTCGATGCGTGACAGATTATCGATCGAATATGTGGTCAAGGGGAATATGGAGGCGTAAGTAACTTATATGTTTGATTTAAATTTTCACCTCACTAGCTAATGATAATACATTAACGGGCAATACTAACTGAAATGCAGGGCTTTTGATAAATATGCATCCGCTGGAGGGAGGCATGCCGCACCGCAGGGCTCCCTACTAGCTTGGAAAGAATATGAGGTACTCACGAGACTTTTTGTTTATGCTTAATTAGTTTATGGAAACAATAGCTAACATGTCTTCGCATATGCAATTATCTCAGTGCCATCAGCAGCCGCAATCGTGGGAATGCGGGTTTTATGTGTTGCGCTACATGTACGACCTAGTGCAGACAAACTTTGCCCAATTCCCCGAGGTAAGCATCGATAGCTAACTCAAATTTGAAAATTGGGTGTCACGTTCTAAATTAGGAAGTTAGTTACTAAGTATTCACACATGCTTGCAGATCGCCATGTCGAAAGACTCATACGAAAATGCAAAGATTAGAGATTTTTGACAAATCTGGGCTCAATATGTCATGGAGGAAGTTGCGCCCAACCATCCGCCATGATAATTTTCTCTTTTACGTGTACTCTGTGCATAGACTATTTATATACATGTGAATAAATATATATGTCAATATATGTCCACATTGGATTGCAATTTGTATTTGTCCATATATATGTGAATAAATGTGAATAACTGTCTAATGTGTCAATCTGTTCTGTGAATTTACCCTTTTTGCATCTGTACTGTATTGTGTATCCAATCTATAATGTATTGCATCTGTACTGTATATGTGAATGTACTGTATTGTGAATGTAAATAACGTACTGTATATGTGAATTTTCTATCGGTAAATTCATTCACAGCCGACAGACTACTACAAATTTTCTATCGGTAAACTCATCCACAACTGAGAGACTACTACCCATTTTTCTATCGGTAAACTTAAATTAACCGTCAGAATAGTGTGACTTTTCCTGCCGGTGAACTCATCCACAACCGAGAGACTACTGTAGTTTTTTCTATCGGTAAACTTAAATTAATCGTCAGAATAGTCTGACTTTTCCTGCCGGTGAACTCATCCACAACCGAGAGACTACTGTAGTTTTTTCTATCGGTAAACTTATAATTAACCGTTAGAAGAGTGTGATTTTTCCTGCCAGTGAACTTATACACAACCGAGAGAGTACTAAGATTTTATCTATCGATAATCTCATTTCCAACCGAGAGAGTGCTACACTTTTTTCTGTCGGTAAACTTTTAATTAACCGTTAGAATATGGGTATTTTTCCCAACGCTAAAGGTCAGACGACGACGGGTTTTCTATCGGTAAAATCATAAGGTGCCGATAGAATAGTAATATTTTCCTGTCGGTAATCATGTAATTAACCGTTTGAATTGTGGTACTTTTCCCACCGTTATCGTCAGACTACGACAGGTTTGCTATCGGTACACTCCTAATATGCCGATAGAATTGTTAATTTCTTCTGTCGGTTATTTACCGATAGAAAATGTTCTGTCTTGTTCTATCGTGTCTATCTCTATCGGTACGAAAACCGATAGTAGAAGGGTTTTTTTTACCGATAGAAGAAAGCTTTTCTGTACTAGTGCAACTAATATATCATTGAGAAAGCAAGAGTAAAATAACTCAATAGAGTAAAAAGAATCATGCTTTTAAATATTATTATCACATGTGAGAGGCTATGAATGGATAGATGGAACAATTGTGATTGGACTCAAATGGGAAGATGGATAATAGCTTGCATGCGAATAAGGAAATAACCAATTGTGCTAAACAACCATGGGCATATTAACGTGCCAACCACATGATCAAGTAATTGAACTCTGCCAGTAAACTACTACGTATCGATTTTATCCCTGTATGGTGGTCGTTCTCATTTAGGTTCCAAATTTTGAGATATATGGACCTTAATAAGTTTAGTCACTTAAACTTATGGCCTGAATGGGTGATTGGGGGAGATGTGAGGGGAGAGATCGTTCGGTACTCTGACCTTCAATACTATGATAGCTGGGTGTGAAGTGTACTTCTCAGATGCATGACAGGAATTGTCCAATTGAATAGTTTATGAGGCATAGAATAAGAAGTTTCACAAATACATTTCCATAGTGAATTGAAAAACAAATAATTAGCAACATAATTGTAGAAAGCATTTCAGTAGCTCAGGAGTTGAACTCGGGCAAAACATTCTCGTTTGCCCATTTTAGTAAAATTTCTCAACACTATTGTGCTACCTAGTTACTACCCATGGCATACCCCTCCCTGTCTAGGGGTACGGAATACTCGAATACTTTTTAAAACTCTACAGAGGGCACCGCTTTACCCACATGACTACATCAATCTTCCCTGTCAGGCCAGTTGCATGCACAGTATTGCGTGTGACTAGATTGAGAAGACAAGGCTCTCAAAAACTTTGTATTAATTTATATCCCTGCCTGACAGTTGGACCATATTGGTCGTTCTTGTCGTTGTGAGGTATATATAGAGACTTGTTGTGTACTTTGTACTCACCGTTTCTTAATAACAAAATTACAAATGAAGAGAAGCTAGAGATTGGCGAAGCAAGACCACCCGGAGTTTCGAAGGGTTACATGCTACACTCGAGTTTTGCCTGTGGAATGGTCCCAGAGACCAGATAAAACTAATTTTATAAAATCTAAGTAGATGGCCTTGCTAGCCGTTGTATGATGATGTGTATTAAGGCCTGACGGCCATATATTACTTTTGTGTTTAAACTGATTTGAGCTGGCTATCTGTTAATTAGTCTGTGTACGACTGCATGCTGGGCAGTCGGGGCAAGTGCACACCCGGGGCCCACTGCAGTGGGTGGGTGATGAAACACAGGGTGCTCGATCTTCCGTCAGGTAGATGATAAGTCGATTTGGTGGAGATCTTGACGTTGACGATCCGGCTTCCGATCAGAACTGATTGAACCCAGCAATCGCTACACCACTGCTCCGTTGGTTATCAACCGTGCCAAGACGCGGTTGACCTCGCCAAGAAGGCTAATTCCTGCAAGTGAATCGTGAGCACAAGCAAAAACGTAGAAGAAGCAATCTGGAAATTGCAAATCAAATTGAATTAAGCTCATAAGTTGGGGTTCCACAAACCGATCTACGGCAAAACTGCAAAGGCGGAATAATCTAAGCAAAACCCAAGTCACCTTGTGATGGCTACAGAGTATGTATATGAGAGAGAGCGAGAGGTGGCGGCTAGGTTTTAGGTTGAAGCCTAATTAAGATACATGGGCCGAAGGCCCAAAAAGAGGTGACGCAGCACCAGCCCGACTCTGTCTCGTGCGCACTGTTTGGACGATTCCTGGTGACTTAGAAAGCGTTTGGTGGCAGGAAAAGATGCGTCGGAAAGCTTATCTCCTATGCGTTGGAAAGCTTATCTCGTAAGCTTTCCCGTGAAGTGGTAGAACGTCGAAAACGGACTTTGTATGTGGCCTGGACGTCTGTTTGAAGACAGAATTGTCGCTGCAGTCCGAACCATCGTCCATCTCGGGATCAACTCAAACTTTGGCTCGTCTCGGTGCATCGTGACATCCTCGCTGATCCAAACCATGATTCCTAAGTACAAGAGCAATATCATTAGGTAGTAACTCACCCTCTACGGTAGTTTCACATAAACTTAGGAACAAACTCACTTGGTAATTTAGCTGACGTGCGCGTGCCCTTGTAATTGGTCCTTGTACAAGCGGTGTTGGAGAAGTTGACGCATCCATAGGAGTAATGTCCTCATCATCCTCCCTTTCTTGAATTGGAGTCGTCCTCGACTCAAGCTCATCTTCTTCTCCCAAGTATGGGCACAAATCTGAAACGTTAAAAGTGGGGCTAACCTTGAAAGCTGCGGGGAACTCAAGTTTATAAGCATTATTGTTTATACGCTCTAGCACCCTAAAAGGACCATCAGCATGAGGCATCAATTTAGACTTTCTTAAGTCAGGAAAGCGGCCTTTACACAAGTGTAGCCACAAAAGATCTCCAGGAGCAAATATCAATTCTTTTCTACCATGACTACCAGCAATACGATATCTTTCATTCATACGTTCAATATTCTCTTTTGTTGTCTCATGCAGTTTCAGAATAAACTCAGCACGTTTCGTAGCATCTAGATTGACCCTTTCAGATGATGGAAGAGGAAACAAATCAATTGGGGCACGAGGATTGAAACCATACACTACCTGAAAAGGACTTACCTTGGTAGTCGAGTGTAGTGCACGGTTGTAAGCAAACTCCACATGAGGAAGACACTCTTCCCACAGCTTCAGGTTCTTCTTCAAAATAGCCCGCAACATCATGGACAATGTCCGGTTCGCAACCTTTGTTTGGCCATCAGTTTGGGGATGACATGTAGTAGAAAACAACAATATGGTCCCCAATTTGTTCCATAAAGTTCTCCAAAAGTGGCTCAAGAATTTTGTGTCACAATCTGAAACAATAGTAGAAGGCATACCATGCAAGCGAACAATTTTTTTCAAAAATAAATCGGCAATATGAGTAGCATCATCATTTTTATGGCATGGAAGAAAATGCGCCATCTTGGAAAACCTATCCACCACAACAAAAATACTATCCCTCCCCCTCTTTGTCCTAGGTAGTCCTAAAACAAAATCCATTGAAATATCCTCCTCACCCTCTATTACCTCACAACGCAACATGCCTTTCTGAAGCTCTTGATAGTACTCCGCTACCGACTTGCTACCCTGTTCTAGGCACTATAATTTTTTATGCAAGTCATGCGTAAAGGAAGGAGG
Source organism: Pharus latifolius (assembly GCA_019359835.1). Lineage (NCBI taxonomy): Eukaryota > Viridiplantae > Streptophyta > Magnoliopsida > Poales > Poaceae > Pharus > Pharus latifolius. The sequence goes on along the minus strand of CM033323.1, from coordinate 34,749,361 downwards.
AACAAATCTATTGCTCATATGTCTCTTAAGCATCTCCCAAGTTTCAAGTTGTATGCCAGCATTTACTAGTTTGTTCCACCAGATAATTGCAAAGTCTTTGAACTCACTAGTCGCTTGTCTAACTCGATGAATTTCAAGAACTAAATGGGAGTTAAATTTTTGTTCCACGGTCATTTCCCAATCTAGGTATGTTTCAGCATCATATAAACCAGAAAAAGAAGGTATGGTGAACTTAACCTTAGCGAAAGGATCATCATTGCGAATGTGATTGTTAACATTATTATCTCACATACCTTGATGATTGGGGCTCAGTCGCTCCTATAATTGTGCATCTCGTGCAACTCGTCGTATGGCGGCATCGTTGCGGTGAACCCCCACGTTGGACTCCTCATCGACTTCATTGTCTTGTTGGATCGTTGTTCCATTAGAAGTTTGTCGTTTCTCCACATTCTCCACCCTGCCAGCAAGATCAGAGATACGACGATCTAGCCTATCGATATTGTTCTGATTGTCTTGTTTGTCCTTCAGGAACTTGTCCATGAGCTCTTGGATGCTCTTGTTGAGGGCCTTGTTCATATCAAGAATGAGCTTACGAAGGTCATCCTCCTCAGTAGCAGCTCTAGCTCTGGTTTGCGGTCCTGTCATGGTTAGTAGAAACAAAGATAACACAAAGTATTATCCCTATAAACTACTAGGTGGTGGTATGTGGATTCACTCGCCCTCAAGTGTCTTACCACGTTCTTGCAAGGATCTTACCAACACTGCAGAAGGTACAACCGGTGGCTGGTTCGTGATACCATGGGGCGTGAGTGAGGCGATTGCAAGGCTGAATCCTGTTCTGATAAGAAGGTGGAGCTCGGAAGTCAATTGTATATAAGCAAAGGATTAGCAATAACCGAAATCAGATAACAAAGTTGAATAAATGTCCAAAGTAAGTGTCAAAGTTGCTGGCCTAAACGCGTTCCCAAAACTAGTTCAAGCAAGCAAAGTGATCGGTACAGGCGATGGACATGAAAGGATGGAAGCACTTCTGATTTTTTTTTTTGCTAATCTTTCTTTTTGTGCAGCTCTTTTTATTCACTTGCCTTTTTTCCTTTTTTTTGACAAGAGTGCTGCAAAAGATGGATGACAACTCCAAATTTAAGAATTACGCACAAATCCTATCACAATACTCACGGCAATTTAGCAAAGATGCTATGTAGAAACTTCCAAAAATAATTTGGGGCTCTTAGAGACCTCAAACACAAAAACTTATAACTAGGAAGTTGTAGCTATTTTCTTTGTCATCAATTTCAATATATGGAACACCCAATTTGGGGTTCGGAACTAGGAGATATGGCCCCCGAAGTACAGGCTGTACAGATTACTCCGAGATGAAACAGATTAACTTCCAACTCGATTTTCGCCACGAATATGGAGTTTCTGGAATTTGGTGCAATGAACAAAGATGTAGATCTCTTCAAGAGATACAATTTATAATATTTAATCTCCCAAATTGGTGTTCAGAGAACAAAGATATTGTCTTTATAAAAACAGCAACGCAAAAGGGAAATCCGAACCGATTGCGACTCGAATTTGGTTTCGGTTTAGGATTGAGATTTGATACTCGACCTAGACCAAGAACATGAATTGACCAGCAATACGATTGTGACCACGAACACAAATTCAAAAATGCAAAACTGAAAACGAAAATTGCAAAAGGCTCAAAGTGGTTTGGACAGCGGAAGACTATGATCACAAATTTTTTTTTTTGTCTTTTTCTGGACTCTAGGTAGAAGATGAACGACGAACAGAGGGGATACTTGACGGGCAACCTTGGCTCTGATACCACTTGATGAAACACGGGGTGCCCAATCTTCCGTTAGGTAGATGATAAGTCGATTTGGTAGAGATCTCGACGTTGACGATCCAGCTTCCGATCAGAACTGATCGAACCCAGCAATCACTACACCACTGCTCCGTTGGTTATCAATCGTGCGAAGACACGGTTGACCTTGCCAAGAAGGCTAATTCCTGCAAGTGAATCGAGAGCAGAAGCAAAAACGAAGAAGAAGCAATCTGGAAATGGCAAATCGAATTGAATTAAGCTCACAAGTTGGGGTTCCACAAACCGATCTACGGCGAAACTGCAAAGGCAGAATAATATAAGCAAAACCCAAGTCACCCTGTGACGGCTACAGAGTATGTATATGAGAGAGAGAGAGGTGGCGGCTAGCGTTTAGGTTGCAGCCTAAGTAAGATAATGGGCCGAAGGCCCAAAAAGAGGTGACGCAACACCAGCCCGACTTTGTCTCGCGCGCACTGTTTGGACGATTTCTAGTGACTTAGAAAGAGTTTGGCGGCAGGACCAGATGCACCGAGACGAGCACAAGGGTGTAGAATGTCGAAAACGGACTTTGTATGTGGCCTCGACGTCCGTTTGAAGACATACGTGTCGCTGTAGTCCGAACCAGCGTCCATCTCGGGATCAACTCGAACCTTGGCTCGTCTCGGTGCATCATGACATCCTTGCTTATCCAAACCATGATTCCTAAGTACGAGAACAATATTATTAGGTAGTAACTCGCCCTCTACGGTAGTTTCACATAAACTTAGGAACGAGCTCACCTAGTAATTTAGCTGATGAGCGCGTGCCCTTGTAATTGGTCCTTGCACAAGCGGTCTTGGAGATGTTGACGCATCCATAGGAGTGATGTCCTCATCAGTGGGTCCCTCACACTGGTCGTGCTGCTAAAGGAGTCTAAAGTGGGGTGGAAGGCGGGTGGTTCTACACCCGCATTCTTGGTGGCGACCACTTCTACTCCTGCAAGCGTGCGAAGAACAACAAAAGTTGGGACATCTCTCCAATCCTCAAGGAGGAGCACATTACCTAGATTGCCTTGAACAAGTCCTTGCATGAGCAGGGCTTGATTGGTTGTCGAATAGTAGTGAGCTTTATTCATCTTTGCAGTAGCCCTCTGTGCGCTCGAGATCACCTAGCATGGCAGTACTCCGGAGATTACATCTCAACCAGGGACAACAACAAAAGTAAGTATTTTGTCTTCTTTACTTGTAAGTAGTACTAGTCGATTAGCACAAAGTTGATTGTTTAATCATTTTGCAAATTGAGTCAAGTTCATGATGGGCCTCTATAAAAAAAGCATCAAGGGGCCTCCTAAGGACATTTTGCCAGCCTAATTGATGCTCCTGAGGAAGTGAAGGAAGCAAGGAGACAGGTAAATTCTTAACTTAGCCAACCAATGACCACTAGTTGTTTGTTATTTTTACTAACTCAATTGTTCTTCTGTTTTGACAAGCTTTGAGAACTGAAAAGGCTCTCCCAAAGAAGGAGACTACTAAGAGAAAGGCGAAGTCAAGTTCGCCGATGGCCATCCTCATGGAGGAAAGCCAGAAGATGAGGAAGTTGGTTAGTCTTTGTGACCAAGAAAAACTCTAGATGAAGTCTAAACCATCCCGCATTGCACCATCGTCATCTCCGAGCACAATGCCAACACCTGAGGAGGTACCAGTTTTGCCATCAAGTGCACCTAGAGAGGGTGCACAGATGGTGGCCCAAACAACGGCAACAACCATGCCTAAGTCTTTGGAAAAGACGAAGGCTAAGGTGGTCAAAACTTTCACCACCTTTAATAAGAGCCCCTCTTGACTAGTCCATGCCATAAATGTTCAAACAACAGATGGTGGAAAGAAGGAGTCCATTTTTGAGGGAAGCACTGGGGTGCTGCACTTCAAATTTAACATGGGAATTCGATTCCCAATAGCAGCTAGGTAAATGTCTTTTACCTTCCTATTACTTTATTGGTCGAACTCCCTTTAAACTTAAGTAATCCTTTGATGTCCAGGTCGCCTAAGCCTCAAGTTCAAGAAGCTTCGACCGCAAAGGAGGCTGCTGCAATGAAGGAAGCACTTGGTACTCCTTCAACCAAAGAACCACTACCTCAACCAGAGTCGAAGGCAGGGACTCCTCCCACAGAAGCTGTAGTGGACAAGGTGATCGAGGTGGCCTGGTTGTGAAGTCAACCTTTCGCAACCATCCCTCCTACCCCTAGTCTAGAAATTCCAGGAAAAATTCTAGAGGAATATCACAAGATGTGGAACAAGTTTTCCTTTTGAAGTCAAGAAAAATTAGAAGCAGATAAGAAGATATGAAAAAGAAAAATTTTGAAAAACTAAAAGTTCCAAATTTTCTGGTTTTGAAGGTAAAGGTACCTAAAAACCCATTCCAGGGACTTCTGAAAATTTTGAAATGAATTGGAAGAATATATCAAATATTGAATATCAAATTTCATGAAGAAACTTCCTTCAACACATTAGACAATTTGGAAATACAAAAATTAAAAATCTACTGAGAACCACGAAAACTCAAAAACCATGCAAATGTAGAACAATGGATGAAGATTGACCTGAATTTTGGATGAGATTGAAGGAGTAGAAGAGTTTGAAAATTTTTTTTAGGGTTTTCGTTCGTCGAAATTTGAGATTACATTTGGGGATTTTAGAGATTAGAAAAGTTGTGGAGGTTTTGAGGAAGAAACACTCCGAATTGAGTCCTTAAATAGCCTTTCAAAGGCTCGTATGGGTTGTCATATGGGTTACCGTATGGGGCTCTGTTTTGGCAAAATCAGGGTAGACTTGCACACAGCTTGGCATATGGCTTATGCAAGCTGTATGCTAACCCGTGAGTGCCTCAGCTGGGTTGAAAATGAGCTGATTTTGAGGCAAAAAATTTTCAGTGAACTTTTATGGCTTTTTCATGAAACATATGGGGGTTTTGGCTATTGAAAACTTTGTTTTTAGGGTTCTTGGTGAGAATAAATCACAACCACTTGATCATAAATTGCAATAGTGCATGAATTAATGCAAAAAAATCAAATAAAAATAAGTAAAACTAAACAAAATAAAGCGCTTAGGTTGCCTCCCAAGAAGTGCTATTAAGGTCAGTACCTCGACCTTGTTAGCTCTCTTTATGTCGAGAAATAATATGATCCGAGATCCGGATCTAAGTCGATTTTACCTTGATCTCAATTCTGTTTTGGTGGCAATAAATATTTGTCATCAATGAATTGAGCTTTTCCTATATTACAAAAACAACATATCATCATCATTTACCGTGATGGAAACAATACCTTTTCGGACATCAATAACAGCTCTAGTAGTGCTTAAAAATGGTCAACCTAGAATGAGTTGTACATACATATCACTTTCTATATCCAAGACTATAAAGTCTACAGGAATATACAATTTATAAATTTTTACTAGAACATCCTCTATTATTTCTAAAGGATCAATTACAGATTGATCTACTAATTGAAGGCTCATTTGAGTAGCTATTAATTCGCCAAACTCCAAATTATTGAAAAAGAACTATGAAATTAAACTTATGCTAGCTCCTAGATCACATAAAACCCTATTTCTTTAAATTTTCCTATTGAACATATGACAATAGGATTACCAAGATCGTCTAATTTTGGGGAGAGTTGATTTGTTTTATCAATGCACTACTCCGTTAAACCAATTAACTCAGAACCAAGTAATTTCCTTTTATCAGCTAGAGTTTCCTTAAGGGATTTTGCATATGTAGGCATTGGAATAGCATCAAGAAAAGGAATATCGATATATATTATTTTTAGAATATCAACAAACATTCCATACTAAGCGTCGATCATGGATTTCGGATTTCTCGGCGGCAACAGTAGTTGCCTTTCCAATTGCTCCTTGCTTTTTGATGGTGGAGGTAGTGGTATGTGAGCTTCTTCTTGTAATATTGCTTTAGGTTCTTTATTTGCTTTGTTTTCTTCTTCTGCTTGCGATGCTTTCTTCGTTTCGTTGTTCCCCTCTTATAGCATCTTTGGTTCCTACAATCTAGTTCCAAATCGAAGAGCAGTCACGTTGACTTGCTCTCTTGGGTTAATGTCAAATTTACCAGGAAAACTATTTAACAAAGTTGCTTGATTATTGACAATATGAATGATTTGATTTTCAAGCATCTTAGTGTGTGCCGTGAGATTTTGAACAATAACAACTACATTATCTGCTTTTGTATTTAATTTCTCAAAACATTTATCATTCATTGTAAATTTTTTGAATGAGTTTTTTTTCTCAGTTTAAGTGGCCATAAAATCTTTAAGCAAATTTTCAAGTGAGTTATTTTTTCTTTGAAAATTTTGGTTTTGGTTTTGACTATTCCCATAACACAAAATAGGATGGTTTTTCCGATTGAGATTATAATTATTACCATAGAAACCATTATTTCTATAATTATTGACATAATTAGCTTCAGCAAGATTATTATCATATGGCATATTTCCATGATTATTACTACGCATAACTTCTAATTGATAGGAAAGATTTTCTATTTGAGAAGTTAATTGGTCAATAGTGCTTATCTCATATATTTGCTTCTTTGATGTCTGTTGGGCTTTATCACCTTGCCATTGCAAATGAGTTGCGATCATATCTTCTTTAAGTTTCTTTGCGTCTTTAGCCATCTTATTCATGATTGAACTTTCTTGAGTTGTATCAATTGTTTGCCTATTGCTAACATTTAAACCATTATAAAATATATGAATGATTAGCCAATCTTCTAAACCATTATGTGGACACCCTTTAAGCATAGTCTTAAATTGATCAGAAGCCTCATATAGTTATTCTTCTCTTCCTTATTTAAAGTTAGTAATCAAACTACACATATAAGTAGTTTTAGATGGTTGAAAGAAACAATTCAAGAATGCCTTAGAGCATGCATCCTATGCAAATTGAAGATGCATCCCATGGAAAGAAATGATTCAAGAAAACCATGGAACATGCATCCCATTGTGTAGCTCTTTTTCTTAATGAAAAAGGAAAAAAATATGAATCTAATAGAATGAGAAGAAATATTATGGATTTTAACTATATCGTGTAATTCAAGAAATAATTGAAGATGAAAGTTAGCATCATCTTCTGCAGAACCTCCATATTGATTGTACTGCACAATATTAAGCAAAGCATGCTTAATTTCAAAATTATTAGCATCACTCTGAAGTGGAACAATTGCAGATCGGAAACTCGTGGCTCCAGGAGTTGCAAAATCCTTCAATGAACATTGCGTGTTCTCTTCCATCAGTTCTTCCTAAACTTCGAGAAAATGTTTCTCTAAATTTCTTGTGGATTTTAATCTTTGATAATATTCTTTCCCTAACTTTAAAAGCATGCAACTAAAAGAAAACAATTATACAATAAAAGACAATTTCAAAAAAATAATAAAAATGAAAAGAAAGGAAATAGTAATGACAATAAAAAATTTCCGCGTCCCAGGCAATAGCACCAAAAAGCATTGTTAATCTCGGCAATGGCACTAGAAACCTATAATGTGCTGCAAGCGCACAGAGTCAATTGTAGTCTTCGAATGAGTAGGGTTGTCAATCCCATGAGGACATTAATGTCTTCTTGAAAGACTAGGATAGCGAACCGAAAGGGGGTGAATTGGTTTTGCAAAATAAATTCCCAAGAAGCAAGCAAAAGAAACAAGAGAAAGAATGAAGATGTTAGGGTTGCTCGGATATCTCAAATGTAACTATTCCCAATCATAGCACCACCTCTCTTGATCTCCAAAAATCTCCATAAAAAATAAAAAGAGAAATAAAAAGAAACAATCAACAATCAACTGCAAGTATTTAAACAATCAATTGCGAGTATTTAAACAATCAATTACGAGTATTTAAACAACCAATTGCGAGTATTTAAATTGTGAGTATTTAAACAAGCGTATACAAAAATTAAAAATCAAGAAAGAGAGAGAGAAGATTAAATTCTTATAAAATATTCCAGAACCAAGAAAAGGGTCAAGAATACAAAAGTTTCAAATCACACAAGTTTAGGCAATCACATGGGTTTACAATCTCCCCCTTGATGAGTGATTTGACAACATTTGAAATGAACAAATTTGAATTTTGAATATAGGAAATGAAGCTCGAAAACCATGGTCCAAAATATAGAACAAGAATAAAGATACATGACCATGAGGATGATGCACAAGGCTGGGGAAATAAATGGACACAAGCAAACTCCCCCTCAACCCAAAAAGCATCTAAGATGTTTCATTTTTTTCAAATATCAAACTTCAAATACTCGTTTTCACCTCCTTTGTCAAATTAATCATCAAGGATGCACACCCTCTCTCGTAGACAATACATGAAGTTTAAAATGGTACGAAGCACTGTTTTTGTATTTTTAAAAGTTGCTTTGGTGAAAAAGGAAAACAACAGGTTTGCAAAATATGCCCTTAAACTTGAAATGAAGTGTCAAAAGCTTAAATCCATACAAAGTGACCACAACTAGAGATAGCAAGATAGTAGAGTAGAGAAATGAACTAAAACATTCTTGCAAAAATCACTAAATAGTTAGAATAAGCAAAATCGGGGCAATCCAAGCAATCACATGGGAAATGCACACTTGAGGTCCAAAATGGCTAATTTTCCACAAAGACACATACAAAGGCCATGTTGAGAGAGAAATGCATTACTTACGCTAGGAATCAATGCAAACATGTGTCCTATGCTCCAAGTCGAAAGTGGAACCAAATTCTTTGACTCAGTTTGATTAAAATGCACATTTGAACAATTATTTCAGCTCATTGCGGATTCAATGCCGCTTATTATTGTATGTGGTTGAGACCAATTATTTGCTAAGAAAAGACTATTTTTGAGCTTTCCAAACATGAGTAGCTTTCATCGACGCGAGCACTACAAATTTGCGGACTAGGTGCCTGGTTTAATCAACCAACTCAAGGGCTCAAAATTGGACTAGAGAGCACAAGACTACATGAAAGCATAGGAATCAAAATAAAAGTTGCATATGTCAATTACAAGGTGCAAGGCATGTGCAAAGAGAAATTTCAGCTTAATTGAAACAAGAAAATGCAGATTTCCAGAAATCATCGCACAAATGCCCCTCATTGCTATAATCTAGCTAGAAGAGATAAATAACACGTATGTGAAGCTCAAAACATTCCTAAACTCCCAAGAAATCTTCGAGATGATAACTATACATAAAAGTGACATATTGAACACTCAAATCACAATCTAGTAGGCATATAGAGCAAAAGTCTCAAAAATTCAAAAAAATACAGAATTTGGAAACATGCAATGCAAGAATTGTACAAATGCAGAAATGTACACATGCAACAACCTCGCCCCCCCCCCCAACTCTACCCAAATGGATGAATGATGCCAAGTTCAGATCTAACGTGAGCGAATCTAGAAGAATCAAGAGGTTTAGTAAAGATATCAACTAACTGGTGTTCAGAATCCACAAAGTGTAATGCGATGTCACCCTTCTCTACATGATCTCTAAGGAAATGATACCTCACATCTATGTTCTTAGTGCGACTATGTTGGACAGGATTTTTAGCAATGCTTATGGCACTAGTGTTATCACAAATCAGAGGTACATTCTCAATTTTTAGACCATAATCATGCAATGTAGAGATCATCCAAAGTAAATGTGCACAACAACTACTAATAGCTATATATTTAGCCTCTGCTGTGGATTGAGCTACACAATTTTGCTCCCTAGATGACCATGAGACAAGTGAAGTGCCTAGGAAGTGACAAGTGCCCGAAGTACTTTACCTATCTACCAGGCACGCGGCAAAATCAGAATCAGAGAAACCCCTAACATATAGTGTAGAGGAACAGGAATACCAAAGACCAAAGTCGATAGTGTGATGCACGTACCTGAAGATCCTCTTTACTGCTTGGTGGTGAGAGGCACGTGGGGAAGCCTGAAGCCGTGCACACAAGCATAGGGAGAACTAAATGTCCGGACGTGAAGCTGTAAGCTAGAGGAGAGAGCCGATCATGCTCCGGTACTCTCGATCATCTACTGGCTCTCTATCCAAGTCAGGATCAAGCACATCCATTGAAACCATTGGAGTTCAATTGGCATGCAATCCTCCATTTTTAAGCATTTGAGTAGGTCCCGAGTGTACTTCGCCTAGTGCACAAAAATTCCTTGCTTCGTTTGCTTGATTTGAAGCCCAAGGAAGTAGTTAGGCTCGCCCATCATGCTCATCTTGAACTCCCTACTCATAATCTCAAAAAATCTTGAAACAAGAGAGTGAGATGAACCCCAAAAATGATATCATCCGCATAAACTTGTACGAGAAGAAAATCATTACCATGCCTGAGGATGAAAAGGGTTTTATCAACTTTTCCCATTTGAAATCCTTTTTAACAAAAATGACTTCAAATGATCATACCAAGTACAGGGAGCTTGTTTGAGACCGTATAAAGCCTTTGAAAGTTTGAAAACATGATTTGAAAAGTGTGGATTTTCAAAGCCATGTGGTCGCTTTACATAGACTTCTTCATTGATAAAACCATTCAAAAACGCACTTTTGATATCCATTTGAAAAAGTTTAAGATGTTTAGAAGCTACAAATGCCAATAAAATGCCAATCAACTCAAGTCTAACAACTAGAGAAAAGTTTCATCAAAATTAAGACCCTCAACTTGAGAAAACCCTTGAGCAACTAAACAAACCTTTTTACAGAACACATGGTCGTGCACATCCTACTTGTTTTTGAACACCCACTTGGTCCAAATGACATTATGACCAACCGGGGGTTCAACAAGCATCCAAACTTTGTTGTGCTAAAAATTATGCAACTCCTCATGTATGGCATTAATCCAACTCGTGTCATTGACTGCATGGGTGACATCATGGGGTTCAAAAGAGGCAACAAATGCAAAAAATGCAACATGAGAGCTAGAAGCAGCAAACCATGATTGTGTAGTCCTCTCATGTATGTCTCCAATCATTTGTTCCGAGGGATGCTTCTGAATGATGTGTCATGGAACTAAAGGGCTTGGATCAACGACAATAGGTGAAGTCACCTCAGCCTCAGGAGTGGAAGGAGCAAACCCAATGGGTGAAGGAGGTGGTGCTGGCTCATCTGACTGAAGAAGTGGAGGAGGAAGCTCTGGATAGATATACACGTCGTCGTCGTCATCCTCCACAAATATGATATCAGATGTACCTATGGGACCTAAAATGTCTAATCATGCAATAGTGCTAGTCTCATCAAAAGTTACATTACAAGTTTCTACAATTGTACTAGTAGCAACATTGAGCACTCGAAAGCCCTTAGAAGAAGCAGGATAGCCAAGAAAAATGCCATCAGAAGTACGAGACTCAAATTTTTCCAAAAGACCCCTTTTCAAAATGAAATATTTGCTACCAAAATCATGGAAATATGAAACACTTGGCTTGTGATAAAAAATGAGTTCATATGGAGAGCGCTTCAAAACAGGTCTCAAAAATACCCTATTTGAGATATAGAATGTCGTGTTCATTGTGTCCACCCAATACTTACAAGACGTGCTATACTCATCAAGCATTGTCCTGGCCATCTCTACCAAGGTGCGATTCTTCCTATCCACAACGCCATTCTGTTGAGGGACATATGGGGAGGAGAATTGGTGCTCAACACCAAACTCAGCACAAAAATCCAAGAAATGTGAATTTTTCAGTGCCATTGTCAGTGCATATAGATCAAATGGCACCTGGTAGTCCATTAAGAAGTTTTTTTGCAAAATCCCGAAAAAGCCCAAACACCTCATCTTTGGAAGCCATAAAGAACACCCAAGAGTAGCAAGAGAAATCATCAACAATGACCAAATAATACTACTTTCCACCAGCAGACACGACACAGGCTGGACCAAGTGTCCAAATGAATCAATTCACTTGGTCCCTTAGTCCTCACCTCAAGGATGGGACGATGTGGAGTGGCAACTTATTTGCCATGCGGACATGGGGAACACATGCTATTTGTGAGTCATTTATGTTTAGGTAGACCTCTCACAATGTCAAGGCCGCTAACTTGAGTGAAATGATCAAAACCCATATGTCCAAGGCGGCAATGCCAAAGCCAACTCTCCAAACTGCCAGTGACAGCAACCAAATATCGGGGGGCAAAGAATAAGAATTAGAAAAGTCAGTAGTGAAGATTTTGCCCGTCCGATCAATCCCAAAAACCAACTCCTCAAAAGAATCAAGAACCTTAGAACCCTCTTTCTTAAATCGAACCTCAAAATCATCATCAAAAATGGTGGAAACTAACAGAAGATTGTATTTCAAAGAAGAAACCAAAGCAACACTTTGAGACGAAAGTTGTCATTGACTTGAATTGTACCTTTTGCAAGCACTTTGCCCTTAGAGTCATCTCCAAAGGTGATAAAACCACCATTGGAGAGACTGTTGAGGGAGGAGAACCATTTTGCATCTCCGATCATATGGCGCAAACAACTTGAGTCCATGATCCATTTGTTCACCATCTCTCTCCCTCATGTTGCATCTAGGCCCTTTCTGGTTGATTTTGATTATTGATGACATTAAGTGTCTTGGACTAACCATCTCTTTGAGCTATTTGTATGTAGAGATATTTCTATAAAATCTTCAAGTGACAGGTCGCAGTCCAAAGTCGCGAGTCAAGGTCGCAAGCTCAAGGTCGCAATGTTGCCAAAGGTCACGAGCCAAAGTTGCGAGCCAAGGTCACAAGCGCATGATCGCCAAGAAGGAAGCCACAAAGACCTAAGGTAAGTGCCAATTTATTGTACCAGTCTCGGTGTTTGGAGTATTGACCGGTTTTATAAGAAATTCTTTTTAGTTTAACCATATTATTAAGAGGGGTTGCATAATCTCTTTTTGTTTCAGCAAAAACTGACAAACTCTCAGGTCATATGTTGCATTCACATTCATCCACAATCTTGGTCGAATCTGAGAATTTCAAAGAGGGACTGAAACTAGTCATCTGAGCACTGTTCATTTGACCAGACACTATTCATTCGACTAGACACTGTTTATTCGACCAGACAGTGTTCATTCGACCAGATACTGTTCATTCGACCAAATATTCCCACGGCTATTTACTAGCCATTAGAGGTCGAAGCTGGCTACTAGCTGTACTGATTTCCTTCCTTAATCGACTGTAACAGCTAGCTAAGAGGTGTGGGGTATAAATATGTGCTCTGAGTAGTAGTTTTATATATCTTCAAGCCACATTCTCATATAAATCTTCGAGCATCATTTCTATACTCTTTTGAGCAGTTTTTCAAACAGTTTTTGAGCATATTTCTATACTGTTTTGAGTAGTTTTTAAAACAGTTTTTGAATAGATTTCTATACTATTTTGATCAGTTTTTAAAACACATTTGAGCAGATTTCTTGTGAGTTAGGTGATGATATACCAAATGTAGTCTCTAAAAATGATATGTCAACTAGTTGCAATAATCTACATGATACACATATTCTAGTAATAAAGATTTGCAATGCCATGAAATAATCTTAAATGAAAACAATGAAGTAAAGGCTCAAATCAAGAAACTTAGTAAAGCTTTAGAAAATTGTTACAAAGGGAAAGCATCTCTTGATCTTCTTCTTAGTGAGGAAAAATGCTCATTTAGAAAAGGACTTTGATACTTTCCAAAGAAAGGAAATAAAACAAATACAAAAACTATTTTTGTAAAAGCATACAACAAATTTTATTATAGATGTCATGATATTGGTCATTCACATGATGCTTGTCCAAAACAAAAACTATGTTTGTTGGAGCACCCATGCTAAATAAAAAGAGGAAATCTATTTTGGTGCCCAAAGCTTTGATCGCTAACATCAAAGGACCCAAAAGGGTTTGGGTACCTAAATGGACTTGAAAGTTTAAAAGACAACTCTTTGATCTTCAAAGGTTTTCATTTTGGAAATCTCTATCTTGTTGCTTTCAACTCAAATGATGCATCTCTTTCAACATGTCTCGTTTCTCGAACATCGAAGAGTTGGCTTTGGCATAGAAGACTTGCACATGTTGGAATGCATCAACTTAAAAAGCTTTTAAAACGTGATTTGGTAGTTGGCTTGAAGGATGTAAATTTTGAAAAGGACAAACCTTGTAGCACTTGTCAAGTAGGCAAGCAAGTAGGTACTTCACATCCAACCAACTCCATTCTTTCAACTTGCAAACCGTTGGAACTTTTGCATATGGATTTGTTCGGCCCTACTGGACATCAAAGTATTGGAGGAAATAGCTTTTGCTATGTTATTGTTGATGATTTCTCCAGATTTACTTTGGTATTTTTCTTAGCTCAAAAATCTGAAATCCCCTCTTGTTTTAAAAGATTTGCAAAAGGCGCTGAAAAGGAATTTGAACTCTGCATCAAGAAAATCCGTAGTGATCATGGTAGAGAATTTCAAAATTCTGACTTAATTAATTTCTATGATGAGTCCGGAATCAAACATGAATTCTCTGTGCCCTACACACCTCAACAAAATGGTGTTGTAAAATGGAAGAATCGGACATTGATTGAAATGGCTAGAACAATGCTCGATGAGTACAAGAGGCCTACCCGGTTTTGGGTAGAGGCAGTTTACACAGCTTGTTATGCCATCAATCATCCTTATACCCATCGTCTTTTGAACAAAACTCCTTATGAACTGATTATAGGGAGAAAACCAAACATTTCATATTTTTGAGTCTTGGTTGCAAATGTTATATTCTTAAAAAGCGCTTGCATCTTAGAAAATTTCAAAGATGTGTTGAAGAGGGTCTTCTAGTTGGCTATTCATCCACTAGTAAAGCTTACCGGGTTTTCAACACTACAATAGAATGCATTGAAGAATCATGCAATATAGAACTTGATGAATCTAATGGCTCTCAAGGAGAGAATGAGGATTTTGATGATGTAGGCAACAGTGGCTTGAGAGAAGCTATGAAGGAGATGACCATTGGTGATATCAAACCCAAAAATGAAGAACAAAAGTCACCTAGTCGAAAGGATAAATCACCTACGACCACTCAAGAAAATGTCGGTCAAGAGCTCGTGACCACTCAGGATGATGTTGAAAATGTACCTGCGACCACAAATATTGATGCTGCTCAACCTGCGGCCACCCAGAACAATACTGGTCGAGAAGACCTTGAACCAAAGACTGAAGAGAATGATGATCAATTATCACAGAACCCAAGACTTCATCAAACATTAGCCAAAGATCACCCCCTGAATCAAATCTTGGGTGATGTTAGTAAGGGTGTTCAAACTCGCTCTCGTATTGCTTCTTTTTGTGAACATTTTTATTTTGTTTCTCCCTTAGAACCTAAACTTATAGATGAAGCACTTAGTGATCCAGATTGGGTAAAAACCATGCATGAAGAACTAAATAATTTCACTAGAAACAAAGTTTGGACATTCGTACTACTACTCCATTCTCATCTTGTTTATTTCTAAAAACTCATTTTGTTTGGATTTTGGTGAAACTTTTGCACCCGTAGCAAGATTAGAAGGTATTCACATTCTTCTTACATTTGCATCAAATTTCAACATCAAAATATTTTAAATGGATGTGAAAAGTGTATTTTTAAATGGAGAAATATCCAAATTAGTGTTTGTGGAACAACCTCCCGGTTTTGAAGATTGTTATGAACGTATATAAGCTCTCTAAGGCTCTTTATGGACTTAAAAAAGCTCCTTGAGCTTGTTATGAACGTCTTAGAGACTTTCTTATTTCCAAAGGTTTTTAAGTTGGGAAGGTGGACACAACACTATTTACAAAAATGGTTGAACAAGATCTTTTTGTGTGTCAAATATATGTTGATGATATCATATTCGGGTCTACGAATGAATCCTTTTGTCATGAGTTTGGAGAAATGATGTCTAGGGAATTTGGGATGTCGATGATTGGAGAGCTAAGCTTCTTCCTTGGACTTCAAATCAGGCAACTCAAGAATGGAACGTTCGTGAGTCAAACCAAGTATGTGAAGGACTTTCTCAAGCGCTTTGGGATGGAAGATGCTAAAGCCATCAAAACTCCCATGGACACTAATGGACATGATGAGGAACGGTGTCCCGATCTTCCGACAGGTAAGGGATAGTTCGATTGGTGGAGACTCGACGTTGACGATCCGACTTTCGACCAGAACCGATCTAGGCCTGCAATCGCTACACCACTGCTCCGTTCGTTATCAACCGTACCGAGGCGCGGTTGACCTAGCCACGAAGGCCTGTTCGTGCATGCGAATCGAAGAACACGTGCAAGAACACAGAAGAAGCAATCACGAATTGCAAGTATGTATTAAGATCACGAAGTGTTGGGGTTCCACAAACCGAAAGACGGTGAACTGCAACAGCAGAAAATTCTAACCAAAACCCAAGTCTAACAATGACGTCTATGAGGTTTTAATATGCAAGAGGGGTGGCGTCTAGGGTTTGGGGCGCACCCCCCCACGCGGGATACACGGGCCAAGGCCCAATAGACAGGTGACACAGCTCCGCACGGCCCAACAGAATCTGGTCACCATTTGTTTCGATGATTGTGATTGAATCTGAAGGATTTTGGACATGGGACTAGCTCTGTTGGAAAGGTCTCGTCGAGGGCTTCTCCGTAACGTACTTGAACGCCCCAAACGGAGTTTGTATGCATCTGCTACGCCCTTTTGAAGACAGGCAGCTCCGCCGTGGCCCACCCGGACTCCAGCTCGCGGTAGACTTGATTCCCGACCCATCTTGGCGCAAAGTGACACCCTCGCTGATCAACACCATGATTCCTGAGCACAAGCACAATATTATTAGGTAGTAACTCGCTCTTGTCAATATTCTCTCGTGTACTAAGAAACGAGCTCACCTGGTGATTTAGTTGACGTGCACGTGTCCTTGTTATTGGTCCTTGCACAACGGGTGTTGGAAGAATGGACGCATCGTTAGGGGTGATGTCCTTATCATCCTCCCCCTCTTGAATTGGAGTGGTCATCGACTCAAGCTCATCTTCTTCTCCCAAATATGGCTGCAAATCTGAAATGTTAAAAGTGGGGCTAACCCCGAAATCTGCAGGCAACTCAAGTTTGTAGGCATTATCGTTTATTCGCTCTAACACCTTAAACGGGCCATCCGCTCGACGCATTAATTTTGACTTTCTTAACTCAGGAAAACGCTCTTTAGTAAGTGTAGCCATACAAGATCTCCAGGAGTAAATATCAATTCCTTTCTACCATGACTACAAGCAATGCGATATTTTTCATTCATTCGCTCAATATTTTCTTTTGTTGTTTCATGTAGTTTTAAAATAAACTCAGCACATTTCTTAGCATCAAGATTGACCTTTTCAGATGATGGAAGAGGCAATAGGTCAATAGGAGCACGAGGGTTGAAACCATACACTACCTGGAAAGGACTTACCTTGGTAGTCGAGTGTAGCGCACGGTTCTAGGCAAACTCCACATGAGGATGGCACTCCTCCCACATCTTTAAGTTCTTTTTCAAAACATCTCGCAACATTGTGGACAATGTGTGATTTACCACCTCCGTTTGGCCATCAGTTTGGGGATGACAAGTAGTAGAAAACAGTAACTTTGTCCCTAATTTATTCCATAATGTCCTCCAGAAATGACCCAAAAATTTTGTGTCTCGATCTCGAATAGGTGGTAGTCCCGGGGGCACCTCAGCGGGGAACACATCATCATACTTTTGCAAAAGGTTAGTAACAGCAGGTGGAAAAGAGACAGGCATATCATCAAATGAAAACAAGGTCTCTTTACATATCAAAGCAAAGCATGACGGTTCAGCAAGATCATATTTTGTAGCAAGCAAAACACCACCCTTCAATTTAATTCCCTCAGTCTTAGAAGCAGGTACATTCTTATCTTTCTTATGTGGAAAAACAGTTTTAGCTACTTGCTGATTTTTAGATTCTGTGGTGTTCTCTTTCTTCTCATTTTCAAGTCTTTCCCTATCAAAATGCACAATTTCAGATGGAGTCATGCGAAGCAAGGTTATTTTCTTTCCTTTGTGCATGAAAGTGTACCAATTATTTGTACCATGATGAGTTGCATTAGTGTCATATTCCCAAGGTCGGCCTAATAAAAGTGAACATGCTTGCATAGGCACTACATCAAAATCAGCAACATCATGGTATGAACCACTGAAAAATGGTACTCTTGCAGTTTGCGTTACCTTAACCTTACCGCTGTTGTTGAACCATTGAACATGATATGGTTGGGGATGTGGTTGTGTGGTCAAGCCAAGCTTCTTGACCAGATCAGAACTCACCAAGTTGTTGCAGCTCCCACCATCAATGATTGTTCGGACGCGCCGGTCGTTGACAACGAGGAACATTTGAAACAAGTTGTGGCATTGGGCTGGCTCGGCTTGCTTCATTTGAGTACTAAGGACCCGCTGGACAATGATGGTCCGGTATTCTTGTGTGGCTACCATACCCAAAGCTTCCCCATCATCATCATGTTCGGATTCGTCATCAACATTACCTTCAAGGTTAGCTGCAAGAACATATTCATCTTCAACATCAAAAGCACTAACGTACCCACCATCGTCTGTCACAATGTAAGCTCGCTGACTTGGGCAGTCCTTCATGACATGGCCCATCCCCTTGCAACGGTGGCATATGATACCTATTGTACGTCTCGTGGAGGCAACAGATGAAGACGACTTCGCTGGTGCCTGCACATTAGAAGTTTTGCTTACCTCGGGTGTACGTGGCGATGGTAACGGTGCTACGGAACGCGCCCTACTGGTCGAGGGGGCAGTAGACCGAACAGCAGGAGGTGGCTCTGATTTGGTTGACGCCTGTCTTGGGGTGAAGGTCCTACCAAAGTTGCTCCGTGGCCACTGTTGTCGTCCCTGCAATTCTTTTTCTGCCAAAACAGCAAGCTAGAACAACCTATTGACATCATGATAGTCCTTGTAATCAATAATATTTTGTATATCATGCCTTAACCCCCCATAGAAATGAGCCATTTTATCCTCCTCGGTTTCCTCTACCTCACAACACAACATGCCTATTTGAAGCTCTTGGTAGTACTCCTCTACCTATTTGTTACCTTGATCTAAGCGTTGCAATTTTTTACGCAAATCACGTTTAAAGGAAGGAGGCACAAATCTAGCGCGGATTTGTCTCTTCAGATCATGCCAAGTACCAGGATGTACGTTAGACTTTACTAGTTCATTCCACCAAATTATAGCAAAATCTTTGAACTCACTAGTGGCTTGTCTAACTCTATGAATTTCAGGAACAAAATGGGAGTTAATTTTTTGTTCAATCTCCATTTCCCAATCTAAATACACCTCAGCATCATATGTACCAGAAAAAGAAGGTACAGTAAACTTAACTTTAGCAAATGGATCATCATTGCGATAGTTATTATTACCATTGTTACCTCTCATACCTTGACAATTTCGGTTGAAGCGCTCTAAGTCATGTGCCGCACGTCGCATAGCGGGTTCATTGTGAGGTGCCACATGTCCCTCTACATCATCATCGTGCTCCTGGGCTGCATCATTTTGCTGTTGTTGGACAGCAGGTGGGCGGTTCTCTATCACCTGAACCCTGTCATCAAGCTCGGCAACACATCATTCCAATATTTCAATACCTTTGGTTATCGCTTCCATCATGGTTTTCAGCTCAGCATGAAGGACACACTCGTTGTCCTCTTTATCAGATCCTGCCATGATTAGTAGAAAGTAGAAGAAACACAAGAAGTGTTATCCCTACAAACTACCAGGTTCAGACAAGTGGATTCACACCCTCTCAAGCGTCTTACCACGCTCTTGTAAGGTTCATACCAACGCTGCAGAAGGTACAACCGGTGGCTGGTTCGTGATATCGTGACGAGCTTAAGTGTAACGATTGCAAGGTTGAATCCTGTTCTGATAGAAAGTATGTGGAGCTTGGAAGGCAGTTATGGTAGCAAAGGTTAGCAATAATTGAAATTAGAATGCTAAGTTGAATAAGTGTCCAAAGTACGTGTCACAGTTGCTGGCCTAAACGCGTTCCTAAAACTAGTTCAAGTAAGCAAAGTGATCGGTACAGGCGATGGACATGAAAAGATGCAAGCACTTCTGATCTCTTTTTTTTTCTTTTGCTAATCTTTCTTTTCGTGCGGCTCTTTTTTATGCACTTGCCTTTTTTCTTTTTTTTTTTACAAGAGTGCTGCAAAGGATGGATTACAATTCAAAATTTAAGAATTACGCACAAATCTTATCACAATACTCTCGGCAGTTCAGCAAGGATGCTCTGCAGAAACTTCCAATAATAATTTGGGGCTCTTAGAAACCTCAAACGCAAAAACTTATAACTAGGAAGTTGTAGCTCTTTTCTTTAGCATCAATTTGAATATATGGAACACCCAATTTGGGGTTTGGAACTAGGAGATATGGCCCCCGAAATACAGGCTGTACAGATTACTCCGAGATGGAACAGATTAATTTCCAACGTGATTTTCGCCACGAATATGGCCTTTCTGGAATTTGGTGCAATGAATAAAGCTGTAGATCTCTTCGAGAGATACAATTTCGACTATTTAATCGCCCAAATTGGTGTTCAGAAGAGAAATATATTGTCTTTATAAAAACAGCAATGCAAAAGAGAAATCCGAACCGATTGCGACTCGAATTTGGTTTCGGTTTAGAATTGGAATTTGATACTCGACCTAGACCAAGAACATGAATTGACCAGCAATACGAAGATGACCACGGACACAAATTCAACAATGCAAAACTGAAAACGAAAATTGTAAAAGGCTCAAAGTGGTTTGGACAGTGGAAGACTATGATCACAGTTTTTTTTGGCTTTTTTTCTGGACGATGGGTAAAACAATGAACAATAAACAGATGAGATACGAGATACCTGATGGGCAACCGTAGCTCTGATACCACTTGATGAGGAATGGGATCCCGATCTTCCGACAGGTAAGGGATAGTTCGATTGGTGGAGACTCGATTTTGACGATCCGTCTTTCAACCAGAACCGATCTAGGCCTGCAATCGCTACACCACTGCTCCGTTCGCTATCAACCGTACCGAGGCATGGTTGACCTAGCCACGAAGGCCTGTTCCTGCAAGCGAATCGAAGAACACGTGCAAAAACACAGAACAAGCAATCTCGAATTGCAAGTATGTATTAAGATCACGAAGTGTCGGGGTTCCACAAACCGAAAGACGGCGAACTGCGACAGCAGAAAATTCTAAGCAAAACCCAAGTCTAACAATGACGGCTACGAGGTTTTAATATGCGAGAGGGGTGACGTCTAGGGTTTGGGGCGCACCCCCCCCCTCCCACGCGGAATACATGGGCCAAGGCCCAATAGACAGGTGACGCAGCTCCGCACGGCCCAACAGAATTTGGTCTCAACTTTTTTCAATGATTGTGATTGACTCAAAAGGATTTTGGATGTGGGACTAGATCCGTTGGAAAGGTCTTGTCAAGAGCTTCTCCGTAATGTACTTGAATGTCCCAAACGGAGTTTGTAAGCATCTGCTATGCCCATTCGAAGACAGGCTGCTCCGCCGTGGCCTACCCGGACTCCAGCTCGCGGTAGACTTGATTCCCGACCCATCTTGGCGCAAAGTGACACCCTCGCTGATCAACACCATGATTCCTGAGCACAAGCACAATATTATTAGGTAGTAACTCGCTCTTGTCAATATTCTCTCGTGTACTAAGAAACGAGCTCACCTGGTGATTTAGTTGATGTGCACGTGCCCTTGTTATTAGTCCTTGCACAACGGGTGTTGGAAGAATGGATGCATCGTTAGGGGTGATGTTCTCATCAGGACATCTCGATATGAACAACGACAAAAAAGGGGTTGATTCTAAACTTTATCGATTTATGATTGATAGCTTGCTTTATCTTACCGCATCTAGGCCCAACATCATGTTTAGTGTTTGCTTATGTGCTAGATTTCAATCGTCTCCTAAGGAATGTCATTTGATTGCTCTTAGAAGAATCCTAAGGTACGTGAAATGCTATCCAAATATAGGACTTTGGTACCCCAAAGATGCAAATTTTGAATTAATTGGTTACTCAGATTCAGATTATGCGGGTTGCAAAACCGATAGAAAAAGCACATCTGGTTGTTGTCAACTTTTGGGGAGATCACTTGTCTCTTGGTCATCTAAGAAACAAAATTCTGTAGCTATGTCCACTGTTGAAGCGGAATTTGTTTCAACGGATAGTTGTTGTGCTCAAATTTTATGGATGAAGCAAACACTTTTGGATTATGAAATTTCCTTTGAAAAAGTGCCACTCTTGTGCGATAATGAAAGTTCGATAAAGATTGCAAATAATCCGGTTCGACATTCTAGAACAAATCATATTGATATTACACGCCATTTTATAAGAGATCATGTGCCAAAAGGGGACATAGATGTGAATTATATAAGAACTGGCTTGTAGCTAGCTGACATTTTCACCAAACCTTTAGATGAGACTAGATTTTGCTTTCTTAGAAGTGAATTGAATATTATTGATATATCAAATGCAAGTTAATTGTCTGCTTTGCCATCCTCCTGCCTTTTTGTGCTTGATGTCAAAGTGGGAGAGATTCATGTATCTGGATGACATTATTGATAGTTTATATGCTCGTTGTTTATTCATTGTGGATTCTCAAATGACTCATATGTGTATTTATATATGCATGCATTCGGGGGGAGTTCTTGTATATATGATGCCTATGCATACAATCAGGGGGAGTCATTAAATTTTATTCACTTTAAACACTTGTTGTCATCAATCATCAAAAAGGAGAGATTGTTGCATCCAGGCCCTTTTTGGTTGATTTTGATTATTGCTGACATTAAGTGTCTTGGACTAATCGTGTGTCGGGGGAAATCTCCGCGGGACTAAGTCCAGGTAAGTTGCGTCACGTTCACCTGGGGACCAGGCCTCCGGGGCCTCCCCGGGCGCCGCCTTTTGGCTCCCGGGACTTGGCCTCCAGCGCCGTCCCGGGCGCCGCCATTAGCCCGGGGACCTGGCCTCCGGCCCCTCCCCGGGCGCCGCCTTTTGGCTCCCGGGACTTGGCCTCCGGCGCCGTCCCGGACGCCGCCATTTGCCCGGGGACCTGGCCTCCGGCGCCTTCCCGGGCGCCACCATTTGCCCGGGGACCTGGCCTCCGAGGCCTCCCCGGGCGCCGCCTTTTGGCTCCCGGGACTTGGCCTCTGGCGCCGTCTCGGGCACTGCCATTAGCCCGGGGACCTGGCCTCCGGGGCCTCCCCGGGCGCCGCCTTTTGGCTCCCGGGACTTGGCCTCCGGCGTCTTCCCGGGCGCCGCCATTTGCCCGGGGACCTGGCCTACGGGGCCTCCCTGGGCGCCGCCTTTTGGCTCCCGGGACTTGGCCTCCGGCGCCGTCCCGGGCGCCGCCATTAGCCCGGGGACCTGGCCTCCGGCCCCTCCCCGGGTGTAACACCCCAGTTTTTGGCTATCTTTTCTGCTTGCGAATCAGCATACCTTCTTTGAAAACCCTGATATTTTAACCCTATCTTGATCTTAGGTATGCCATTACCTTAACCTAAAAAGTTGGCTGCTAAACTTCATTGACCAGATCGTTTTCACATTTCAGTCCAAAAGTGTTTCAATTTAGTCCTTTTCAGAAGTTTCAGAAAACCCAAAAAGGCTAAAAGTTCCAGATCACCTCAAAATCCAGATCTGATCAAGTGATAACCTTTCTTTCATTTTTCTGAACATTTTTCCATTCTAGAAGAATCCCAGAATCTCGACCAAAACCCTAGTTTCAGCCTCGACGAAAGTTTCAAACCCTAATTACCCTGTTTTCGAATTTTGTCAAAACCACCAGATCTTATCGGATTTCATCATTTTTCCTGCTAGATGAGTCCAAGACATTTAGTGGCACTCATCTGCAAAATCAGAATTCAAATCAGCCTTTCAGATCTTCAGAATTGCAAATAGGCCCAAATCCCCGAGCCAAAACCTTCACAGATCAGTCCAAATCGTTGCAAATAGGTCCAAAGTTCGCAACCAGGTCCCTATGAAGTTTTCAACCAGCAACCGCCATTTGCCGCGCCGTTGAACTCGCCGCCGGCGAAGCCCCTCGCACTGCCACCTCACGGCCACGTAGCCCCCAACCGTGCGCAGCTGTACCGCCACCGTGGAGCCTCTCAACCCCACCGTGCCATCTTCCTCCCCGCGAGCGCGTGCCTGCTGCTGCTGCTGTTGCTGCCAGGAGCTTCACGCCACTTGGTCGCCATCCCGAAGATCATCGCCACCACCCTGACCAAATCCTGTTTCCGCGATTCACCGTCTCTGGCAGAGCCCCGCCGTGTCCCGAAGTACATCGATGACCGCCCCAGCGTCAGAAGAAGATCTCCCCGGCGATTGCTGCTGCTCCCGAGAGCTTCACCCCGCGGCTATATAAGCCCCCCTCCCTTGCCCAGCATTGCCTCGCACCACCGCACAGCTTCTTTGCTTTAGCCTTAGCACCAGAGAGCAACCGAGTCCTCAGCGCCGCCGCGAAGTTCATCTTCTCCGGCGAGCAGTTCCTGAAGCTAACGGCGCCAGCTTCGCCCGAAGCTTCCCCCTCCAAACCAACGCCACCAGTAAGCCCCTTTCATCCCCCTGTACGTTTCATAGCCATTAATTGGTCCCCGGCGCACCTCAACGCCGGCAATCACCGGAAAACTGAAAAACCCCTGTTCCCGCAATGCCTAGTGATTTAGTCCGAATTAACCCTCGTGCTAGTGATAGGAATTGACCAGTGCACCCAATTGAGCAAGCCTGCAAGCTTAGATTTCAAATTTGAGCAACAATCATGGCCTTTCCGAAGTTTGCGCGCCACCAGTGAGCTGGTCCTCGTCGCCAAGCTTCTCCGGCCACTCTCCGGCCGATTCAACCCCGCAAATAGACCTCTCACCTCACCCTCTCACTCCCTGAGCAAGGAATCGAGCTCAAGCCTTTTAAAACAGAAACGCCCAATCTGGAGGTCATCTTCTCCAGCGCCGGTCGCCGGAATTTTTCCCCGGCCGATCTAGCCCCGCTCACCTTGTCATTTAGATAGATCTCAACCCCCTGAGCAATTTTGTCTACTAGCCCGACTCCTGAATCGACCTGAATCAAAAGTTATAGCCATGCCAAGGTTGCTGTCCAATGGCTCAGTTCATGTCCAGGCCACCGTGTTTGCTCACCGGATTTGGCCACCCTCCGGCCACTTTCTGCCCTTGAGCCTGTTGAGAATTTTGTAGCTGTTATCAATGCCTAAACCCCAGACAAAGTTGTGCATCAATTGGAGTTCTGAGTCAAAAGTTATGCAATGCCCTAGTTTCTGGCCATGTATAACACTATGTCAGTGCATGTCCACCTGTGACATTGGATGATTTAGACTTGTTTCTTTTGAGCAATTAAAATGCCACTTTGTGCACTAAGCCTTTTGAGCCATGTTCTACAATATTCCCTACTATCACATCTCCAGAAAGCAAACCTAGAACCGATTTAGGGCAATGTCAAGCCATGAACCGAATGTCAGCCCTTCGACATTCAAGCCCTTTGAACCATCTCTTCAACCAATGTCAAGTGACCTTGTCCAAACCCTTACCCCTGCATGCATGATGTATTTACTTATTATTTTCTAGTGCTTGTATGCTTATATGGTATGTATGTGTTGTTTGTACCCGTCGTGGAACCAGACGTTGAAGGAGCAGAGGAGATCCCCGAAGATTCATTTGAGCAGCTAGACCAGTCACTGCAAGGCAAGTCTCAAACCCTTGATCATATCTCACCTACTATTTTGAAATGAAGTATGTTTTAACTGTCTTCAAGTATATGCATGCCTTAGATTCAAATAAGAATTATGTTTCAATAAAGATGACTAGATATGACCTAAATGATTGTAAAGCCCCTTTTGACATTGAATATCCCTGCACCCTTGTTACCCTAGATTATCATACTTAGGCTATGCTATGCTTAAAGATTATATGATAAATGTTGAATGGTCACATATGACAAAAGCATGTTCAAAACCCCTTTTGTGAAAGAAAATGTGATTGGAATCGATAGTGAGGATGGTTTGATTGGATGGTGCTGTGTGCGCACTGGGAATGTGAAAGACTCCTCACTAGAGATTCATAAGGACTAGAACCTTGTGTTGTGCTTCTATGCGGCATGAAAAACGTACCAACCACTTGCCTGTTTATGGGACGGGCGCAACTTAGTAGCTTTCTTTAGTGTTAGCTTTTCCCTGCAATGGTTGTCGGTCCAGTTTCTTGCGAGAACTGGTGGGCCACAGAAGGCCACGAGTGATGTGAGTTCAGAAAAATCATGAGAGGAAAAGGTGGAAAGAAGGAAGACGCCCTACGCCCGATTAAGTTGTGCGCGACTGTAATCAAGAGAGGCTATGTGTCTTGCGAGAACATAGGCCCAGGCTAGGAAGTAAGGCAGTGGGGAGGACCCACAACGGTACTTGAGACTTAACTGTCTATTTACCGGGCAGGGAAATAGTTAATACTAGGACTGTAAACTGTTGTGTCATCTCGGCCTTGTCACATGCGTAAAAGTCGCATCAAGCTGATCCGACTTGAAAGCCGAATGATTGGTGGATTAAGGTGGTACACCTTTGCAAAGTTTAAAAAGTATCAGATACTCTGAGCTCCCAGGTCATGGAGTCTGCGCGCTGTGAATTCTATTCACGTCGATGCAGCACAAGTAGCTTTTGGAAGTCTTTCACAAAATCTAAGTAAAGTGGTGACTCATGAAAGACCGCCACACACAACATTTCTGAAAATCTAGCTTAGGATTTTAAAAGCCTCGCTTTCGAAAATAAAGACCTTTCTTCAAAGATGTATGTGAAAATCTATTATATATTTATACACAGAGCCAAAGAGCTATTCTTTGAGAAATTCCCCCTCATCTACACATATATGCATTGTTACTTGGGACTTGTTGAGCACCATGTGGACAATGTGCTCACCCTTGCTTTTACAAACAAATTTAGAGGAAGGATTCGTCGACCCTGAATCTTATGGTCTTGAACCCAATGTGGAACAAGAAGAAGAAACTGAGGACCCATCCGGTCAAAGGGTTATGTACCAAGGTGGAGTTCGATGTGGAGAAGGCCCATGCAATACCGCCGCTGCAGAGAAAGAAGACTGATGAAGTCCTTTTGTTTATCATTGCTGTTTTATTTTGTGCCGACCTTTGTGTCGAAAACTCCTTAATTTGTATTAACAATTAAATGCGTCATTTCGGCGCTAAGTTATTGTAATGTTGGTCCTTGTGATCAGCACTTGTTTTTAATTACTCGCATTTTTATATAATGCATCTTGTTGTTGTGAGCTGCAATGTGCCTTTTCTGAGTGCAATCCACCTGGGCGGTTGCCACTGGAATCCTCAAATGAGGGTCCCACACCGGGCGCCGCCTTTGGACCGGGGACTTGACCTCCGAGACGTGCCCCGGGCCTCATCGCCCTTCTAAAGGTAATGTCTCGAGTTGTTTGTCACGTGCAGGTCACGCGAGGAGCACCTCGGGAATCAGCGACCACCTATCAAGCATCCAAGGCGTTTGACCGGGAGAAGGACGGTCCTACCCTTCAATCCGACGGTGGCTTCCGGGGTAGTTTAGGCTTTTTGCTTCTTTTTGGGGCTATAAATAGCCCTTGTAACCCTCTGTTGTAAAGGATCAGATCACTTTTATTGGAATAGCTACACTCACAGGCGTGCTCCGGAAGCCTCTCCCCCAGAGAGAGCCTCCCCAGCCGACTCTGGTCGGGAGCGCGTCGACAGGACTAGGGCCCCCACCGGGACCCGAACCTATATAAATCCTCGTGTCATTTCTTGTGCTTGTCCGGCGGGCGAGGACCGGTCATCCGGTCAACCCGCGCCGCATAATCTTCGCTAGGATCGTTCTCAAAACCTGCCGGGGTATTCGCAATACCACGACATCGTGCCTTTGAGCTATTTGTATGTAGAGCTATTTCTGTAAAATTTGCAAGTGACAGGTCGCAGTCGAAAGTCACGAGTCAAGGTCACAAGCGCAAGGTTGCAATGTCTCCAAAGATCATGAGCCAGAGCCACGAGCCAAACACGCAAGTGCAACGTCGCCAAGAAGGAAGCCGCAAAGACCTAAGGTAAGTGCCTGTTTATTGTACCGGTCTCTGTGTTTGGAGTATTGATCAGTTTTATGAGAAATTCTTTTTAGTTTAACCGTACTATTAAGAGTGGTTGCGTAATCTCTTTTAGTTCTGGCAAAAACTGAGAAGTTCTTAGGTCATATGTTGCATTCGCAATCATTAACAATCTTGATCGAATCTAAGAATTTCAAAGAGGGACTGAAACTGGTCATCCGAGACACTGCTCATTCGACCAGATACTATTCATTCAACCAGATACTATTCATTCAATCAAATATTCGAACAGCTATTTGCTAGCCATTAGAGGTCGAAGCTGGCTACTAGCTATACTGATTTGCTTCCTTAATCGACCATAACAGCTAGTTGAGAGGTGTGGGCTATAAATATGTGCTTTGAGCAGGAGTTTTATATATCTTCAAGCCACATTCTCATATACATCTTCGAGCATCATTTCTATACTGTTTTGAGCAATTTTTGAAACAATTTTTTAGCATATTTCTATACTAATTTGAGCAGTTTTTAAAACAATTTTTGACCAGATTTCTATACTATTTTGAGTAGTTTTTAAAACAGCTTTCCAGCAGATTTCTATACTATTTTGAGTAGTTTTGAAAACAATTTTTGAGCAGATTTCTCTATTGTTTTGAGCAGTTTTTAAAACACTTTTGAGCAAATTTCTATACCTTTTCGAGCAGTGTTTTTAAAACATTTTTTGAGCAGATTTCTACATATTGACGAGCCATATTCATATATACATTTGAGCCAAAGTTTCCTAGTGCTAAAATCTTGATTTGTTGATCAAGTATCTTTTTTTTTATTAAGAGAGAGCCTCCGAGAGCATTCATTCACATCATTTGCATCCTTAGAGTTTCTCAGTGGTCGTTGGAGGTCAAGAGAAGATCTCACAACTTGTTACTCTTGGTGATCGCCTTCACCTAGATAGTTTGGTGGCGTGGCCGTTGATGTCTCTATTGATGAAGTTTGTCGGAGAAGCTCGGTGTGATTGTGAGAGGTTTGGTGCTCACCTTTCTGGAGTGGAGAAGGAGCAACCCTAGTGAAAATATCTTTCGTGGATATTGAAGCAAGACTCATTCATTTGAGTGCTTCAACGAGGAGTAGGGGAGATTAGGCGAGCCTTCGAGACCTCGGGATACATCATTGTGTTTGTCTTTCTTCCTCTCATTTTATTTGTGTAATCTATTTTTTTAATTGATTCAGTTTTTTTATCTTAGTTCTTTTACGCTTTAATCTTGCAAAAGTTGTTTTGTTAGAAAAGTTTTTAAAGCCTCCTATTCACCCCCCATCTAGTCGGCATCCTTGATCCTACACCTCATACCTACACATGAGAAAGTTTTGGAGTCCAATAAGCTGGCAAGAACATACTTAGGGATCCAATGCTTGGACAGTCGTGAAGAAGCAAAATATAAAGACTTAAGACGCGAAGAAGAATCACGAATATGTCTAGAACCATTGCTAGGCCTTATGAATTGTCGTGAGCGAGTACCTCGATCAAAATGAGGAAGGCCAACATGAGAACGGCGAGGGCCAAAATCACCATGTCGTGGACCATATGTGAAACCATGACCTCTATGTCCATGATCATAACCAACACCACTTGAGAAGGAATCAAAGAAATGATCAACAAATCTCGGCCTCATGGGAATTTCTCGCACATATGTGTCACGAGGTTGATGATGCATGTAGGAAGAATCATGGGAAAATTATCAACGCAAGCCTCTTGTCTTCTTAAAACAAAAAGCCTAGAAGATATCCATCTCTCCCACAATATGAACAATGATATACCGGTCTGGCAAAGACATCGGTACGCGAGGAAGATGCAACATGTTACTTAGGAGCAAACTTTCCCTAAGAAGAACCAAGTTTAGAAGAATTTTTGAGACCCGACTTGACTTTGAAAGAAACTTGAGAATAAGTATCAACTTTAAGCACTTGGGGTTTTTTGATCATGCTAGGCATGTACCCGATCCCCTCCTTGTTAAAGGAACACTTCGAAGTGTCCAAAATGAGATCAAGGTTCTTCTCACCATCAGAAAACTTCTTCAAAATAGATTTAAGATATTCAATTTCATTTATCAAAAGAAGATAGACGACGCAAGAAATGAGCGAATCTTCTAAAATGTTTTCTTTTAGTTTGAGATTCTCACATGACAGACATGTTTTGTTCCTCACATTCTAGAGTTCCTTCTCAAGACGATCGGCAAATGACTTCGTCAAGGACTCCAACTCCTTTTCAAGTTCAGTACACTTGGTGCATGGAGTGGCCCATAAGACATCAAAGTCATGCCACAATGAAATACAAAAAGCACAAGAACTCAACTTGCAAGACTCAAGCTCCAAACGTGCAAAATCAAGCTTAGAATGCAAAGACCCAAGCGAAAGCTGACGACGATTATCACCTGAGCTAGTTTATTTAACATATATCGTGTTCAAGTCAAGTTCAGATGTGATGTATGTCTATGAGTCCTAGCAGCCACTATGGTCGCAAACGGATAGCTTCCTTTGCAGCAGAAGGTTGTGGACATAGAGTCAGTCCATGATCGCAGGCTATGCGTAGTCATGAGGTCGTAGGCTATGCGCGATCAGAAGGTCGATGGCTCTGCATGACCAAGACAGCTTGGGGGTGTTCAAGTCTTTACTGGACACGTTCTCAGGGTTAAGATAACATCTTCCACGTGGGATGACAACCGTCAGGAGGTTAATGTGTGTGGTTATTTATAATTGCACATGCTTAACCGGCAAAGAAGATTGATGCGATTATACGAACTACACTATGGCAACCATCAAGAACTACCTTGCATTGGCATCCTTTCATGGAGTATAAAAGGATTGCTAATGAAAAACGACAGACGTGTGGTCAACATCCATAGATGTTCTTGAAGACTTAGATATAGTTATTAGACAGAAGTGTAAAAGGAGATTATTGTCTGTGACAATCTCTCTTTCATGTAAACTCTTTCTATCATACATAGAGAAATCACAACAAGACGTATGGCTATTACTCCCACCATCGAGGGCCCGAACCTGTATAAATCTTCACGTCTCTACTTCATTGCTTATCTTAACTTACCTAATAGCACTTTGAAAGATCTCACATACAACTCACAAATCTGCGTAAGATCGACAGAGGACCCCGAGTCTGAATCGTCGACAGCTGGCGCCCACCGTGGTGTCTTTCTCAAGGTGTGCTTTCTTTTATCGAGAGTTCTAATAAGTCATGTCTGGGGTGTATGATTCCAAGAACAATTTAAATCTCGACGATTATAACCACATCCGGATGCCCTCACCTAGCCATCCTGTTCCGATGGAAGAAGTGGATCACGAGGACGTTCCAGAGGAACATACCAAGGATGCTTCTTCTTCGACTCAGGTCAAGTCCATCGACCAAGAGACAGAAAAGATAGACCAGGTACCTCATGTAGGTTCTACCACATCCGAGGTCGAATATGTGCCACAACACATCGCTTCGGAGGATGTGGATGTTAGTAACATAGAGCTTAGTCCTGGGAGGTTTGACCCTGATAACCTCCAATCTCTCTTTGATTTCGAATTCGATTCGGTACAAACAGAGATGTTTTCTCTTTCTGCGACCTCGGTCCCCCAAGAATTTGCTGCTTTATCGGAGGAAACTCCTAAGTAGCAAATTGCTAGGGAGGAATAGGAATGCCGGCAAAAGGAGGAACAGGAACGAAAGCAAAAGGAGGATCAGGATTGCGAGCAACGAGAGAATGAGGCTCGCAGGGCTGCAAAGGAAGCTTTGCAACTTGCACAATCTTGTTTTGATGCCGCTCCTAGTTCCTCCCGTCATCCGCATGGTCACAGGCGCGACCAGACACCTTCTTTAGCCCCCAATTTATCCATCGGCGGTTGAAGCAACGATGACACCTGGAGCGCCTAGGAGGAGTACACATGATCGGCTTCGTGTTATCGTTGATGCTCTGCATAATCCCCCTCCTAATGTTGAAGATGCGCCGACTTTTGCCAGAGTCCTGGCAGATACGCTCGATGAAGTTGCATCTGATGCAACTCCAACAGCGTCATCCCAGTCTACGATTCTCTCCCATGGAAGAGATTATTCTTAGTCCAGTCATGGTAGGCATAATCGATTACCACTGGGATCAGCTCCGCATGACAAGGCCAAGCGAGTTGGAAGTACCTATGATCGAGATCGCGTGCCCATTCATTCTCTCCTGGGACAGCAAGGTGTATCCCCTTAGGGTGAGATCGCCCGCGACCAAGTCGAAAGTCGCAGGTTCCTCCGTAGTTCCTATGTTGGTTGTAAAAGTTTCTTGCCAGGCCTCCATGCAGTGGTCTGGCCGAACAAGCTTAAACCGGGAATGAATGAGAGATTTGATGGAACTCAGAACCTGTCCGAGTTTCTTCAGATCTACATTACCGCTATTCAAGCGGCAAGCGGAGATGACCGCGTCATGGCAAATTACCTACCAATAGTCCTCGAGGGACCAGCGAGAACCTGGTTGTTCAATTAGTGAGACGGTTCGATTTACAACTGGGAAATGTTGTGTGACGCCATACTCAATAATTTCCAGAATTGTTACCAGAAGCCTGGAAAGGAAGATGATCTTCATTGCCTACGCCAGACTTCTACTGAAACTCTTCGACAGTTTGTCAAGAGATTCGTCGAATTGAGGAATACCAAAGATCTGCTCATCCACCCCCCTTGGTTTGTAGTCGATCTCTTCGACATGGCTGACCGCTATTCCGATGCGGCTGAAGCCGTGGAATGGAACAGGATGGTGGATAAGGAAATTTACCACCTCAGCCAAGCCTTAAGGATGATAAGAAGGAGGATTCTATCATGAAACTAGAATCATCATCAGGTGGAAAATCAAAGAAGCCCAAGAAAAACCGGACTGGACAATACTGGGAGGTCGCCCTTGCAGAGAAACCACCACCAGGAAAAGGTAACAAGTTTCCATTTAAAAATAAAACATCTTCTGGTGGCCGCGATAGCGACCAGTCAGGAAAACAAACTAACCAGCAGGGAAACAAGAAGTGGTGTCCGTTCAACAATTCTTCGGGACACGATCTCAAGAACTGCCGGAATTAGTTGAAGCAATTGGATGACTTCTACCAAGGGATTGGACTGATGCCAACCTTGCCGCAAAAGATCAAGCCTGCGGGATTAGAGACGCCGACGAAGACGAAGAGATGTCCTATCAGGTACCCCAAAACCATGTTAATATTATTTTTGGTGGTTCTTCTTCTTTTGCTTCAAAGCGTCAGTTTAAAGCGTTTTACCACGAGGTAAATCAAGTAGAGGCTCCCCTCGGTGAGCCTCAATATCCCCATTGGTTAGAAACTCCTTTGACTTTTGATCGAGTTGATTGTCCTATTGGGCTAACACGATCATTGAGACTACCTTTGGTCATCACCCCAATAATTAGCAACGCTCGAGTTGAAAGAGTTCTAATCGACGGGTGCAGTTCCTTGGACATTTTACTAGTCAAGGCACTGGACGAGATGCAAATTCCTTGTTCGAAGATTAAACCCATAATCCATCTAGTTTATGGGATAATTCCTGGTTCCTCAATGATGCCGATGGGACAGGTTGTGCTACCGGTGACACTAGGAGAACCAGACAATTTCCAAACAGAATTGATTACCTTTGACGTAATTGATTGCGATTCGGCATATAACGCTATTTTTGGTAGGCCAACTCTCGCTAAGTTCATGGTGGCAACGCATTATGGTTATCTGTGTGCCAAGTTGTCAGGCCCCGAAGGCGTTATCTCAATCTGAGGCAATCAGAACACGACGCTAACTTGTGATCGGTTATCCTTGGAGTTAGTGGATCAGCTTCCCCTCTGGGACGTTAAAATTGCGACCACGGATTCTAATATAATCAAAGTTGCCCCTCGACCAAATGAGAAGTTAAAGTTGGTTCCTTTGTACCCAGATGATCCATCTAGAACCATTCGAATTGGATCAGGCCTGGACAACAAATAGGAACTCGAGCTCATTACTTTCCTCTGGGCTAACACAGATGTGTTTGCGTGGAAACCATCAGACATTCCTAGAGTCCCAACGGAGGTAATTGAACACAGGTTAGCAATTGGACCTGGACAGCGACCAATAAAGCAAAATCTCGGACGCTTTGCTGTTGATCGGCAAGAAGCCATCTGATTGGAGTTGGAAAAACACCAGAAGGCAGGATTTATTCGCGAAGTCGATCATCTTGTGTGGCTTGCAAACCCGGTCATGGTCCTAAAGTCAAATGGTAAGTTGCGTATGTGCGTCTATTACAACAGCCTAAACAGTGCTTGTTTGAAGGATGTTTTCCCCTTCCCTGCATCGATTAGTTGGTCGATTCCACAGTGGGTTGCGAACTGATGAGCTTCCTGGATGCTTACTCAGGATACCATCAAATTAGCATGGCAAAAGATGATGAAGAGAAAACTGCCTTTATCACACCATTTGGCACCTACTACTATGTGAGAATGCTATTTGGTCTCAAGAACGCTGGTTCCATATACCAACGCTTGATGCAAAAGACCTTATGTCGATGATTTGGTTGTAAAAAGCTTGAAAAGCTTGAATCATTTAGATGACCTTGCTAAAACATTTTGTAATCTAAACAAGCATGGAATAAAATTAAACCCAGAAAAATGTTCCTTCGGGGTTTCTTCTTGCAAACTCTTGGGCTTCCTTGTTTGTTTGCGAGGAATCGAGGTTAATCCTAAAAAGATCAAGGCCATTGAACAAATGAGATCTCCTTCGACTATGAAGGACATCCAAAGCCTAACAGGTCGCATAGCGGCTTAAAGCCGTTTCATATTACGACTAGGCGAATGAGGACTGCCTTTCTTTAAGGCTCTTCGCAAACAAAATATCTTTACCTGTTTGGATGAAGCCAAAAAGGCCTTTCAGGAGATCAAAGCTTACTTGTCTAGTCCGCCAGTGTTAGTCTCTCCAAATTTAGGGGAGCCACTACTCCTTTATTTGGCGGCTACCCCTCACGCGGTCAGCGCAGTTCTGGTCGCAGAGAGAGAGAGTGCACAACAACCAATCTATTACGTAAGCAAGTGTAACACCCTAGTTTTGGGGGTGAAAAGTTTTGCATGAAAATCCTGCATGCATGTATCCCTGTAGTAGTAGCCAGATCAGTTGAACTCTAATCTCTCCCAAACCCTAAAAATCTCCAAATCTATTCTCTAGATCCAGATCAAGATCTGACTATCCAAATTTAACCTACCAGTTACCCTGAGGATAAAAGTCTTCAGGAGCCAGATCAAATTCTGACCCTAACTCTCAGTACCTAAGCCCCTCTCTGTTTTCGAAAACAGGAAAATTCAGATTTACCCTAAGTACCCCAGTTTCCAGGTGGTTGAATTATTTTGATTTAACCCTAATCAGACTCAAGTAACCCCTGGAATATGTTCCTAGGTTCATCCTCAACTCACTTCAAAAAGTTGGGAGCCAAATTAATCCATCTAAACACTATTCGCAGTTTAGTCCAAATTTTACTGCGAATAAGTCCTTTTCTGTTTACCTGGAAGCCTGAAAAGGCTAAAATCTGCAAATCAATTCCAACTTCAGAATTTCTTCAGGAAACACCTTCCAAATATTATTTGATACAGATCTCCCTTTTGATCAAACTTCAAAATCTCACCCTAATTACCAGAATTCGAGTTTGACAAAATCCAGATCTATTTTACCCAAATTTTACCCTATTTTCGAAAATAGGTGAAATCCCTCAAATCTTGTCAAATTTTCTCTAAATTTGAGTTGGATGAGTACTAATGGAAATGTTATACTCAGCCATGAAATCAATTCTCAAATTAACCATCTCTAAGACAGAAATTGCAAATCAGTCCAGATTTCAAATAAGAATCATTGCATTTTGGTCCCTGGTTCGACCAGAGACGCTGTGCACGACCAGCGGCTGTGCACGACCGCGACCACCGCGCTGCAACGCCAGGAACTTCGTCGCCGGTGAAGCCCCGTGATCGCCACCTCTGCCACCGCGTTCCTGCCACGTGTGCGCACGCCGTTCGCCACCGTGGAGCCACCGCGGCCGCACCAGCATCGCCAATTTTGCCCGCGCGCGCACGCCATCGCTGCAACCACGGCAGAAGCACGATGCCACGTTGCAAGCATGCCGGAGGAGCCCGTCAGTTCGCCGTTGCATCACCTGGGACAGCACACGCCAACCTGCAAAGCCGGCACGGCCGCTGGAGCACGTCGCTTCGCTGCTGTCCCGCACGGCCAGTCAATTCGCCGTCGACTCACCGCTCCAAGTCTCCAGGCATTTTCCAGCCGTTGCAGCCTCCCCAATTCGCCTATAAATAACCCTCAGGACTTAGCCAACTTCACCACTTAACGAAGCACCAGAAATCGCCACACTCCACCGTGTCTTCGTCTTCTTCGGCGAG
Source organism: Pharus latifolius (assembly GCA_019359835.1). NCBI lineage: Eukaryota > Viridiplantae > Streptophyta > Magnoliopsida > Poales > Poaceae > Pharus > Pharus latifolius. The sequence continues at coordinate 34,713,053 of CM033323.1, read as the reverse complement.
CTCGAGAAGAGGCTCACGGTGCCAAGCCTCTACACTGCTTCTTCCTCGATTCCAGCTACTCCAGTAAGCTCCTCTTACCTCCCTCATCGTCCTCGAGCGGGTAATTGACTTCAAACCTCTCCAGTCGCCGGCAATTCCCATTTCTCTCCAGCAACTCCGGCGAGCAATTAAACTCTAACCAGAGTGAATTAGCTCTCGAGCCTGTAATCAAACATGATCAGTAGACTGATTAGAACACATCTAAGCAACCAAAATCGAAGAATTTGCTAAAATGTGAAAAACCCCAAATTGGAACCTTGCATATGAACTGGAGCTCGCTGTTAAGCTTTTCTGGTGCATCTCTAGTCAATCTAACTTCACCAGTAGCTTACTTATGCCCCAGAGACCCTCCTCAAGCAAGGAATTAAGTTTATTTGCCCTAGATCAAAAATGCCCAAATCAGGTTTGAGTTAATCTTTTCCCCGGCCAATATTCCCTAAATCCAGCCAATCCAGCCATAGAAACCTTGCCATCTAGATGTTTTGGACCATTCTGAGTAACTTTGTCTTCTATCACGACTTCTAATTCGGCCTAGATTGTGAGATATAGCTATGCCCTAGTTTGCTGTACTGTTCACACTGCATGTGCTCCAGGCCAGCCAGCTTCTTCGCCGGTTTTCATCACTTTCCGGCCATCTCCTGCCCTAGGTCCTGTTGAGACATTTGTTCCTGTTACAAATGCCTAACCACCAGACAAAGTGGTGCATCATTTGGAGCCCTGAGTCAAAAGATATGGCTAACCCTAGTTTCTGGCCGTGTCAAGCCTATGCCAGCCTGTGTCAGCCAGTGGCATTGAGCCTTTTCACCCACTTCCAGCCATGCACTTTGAAAATAACTTTGTCCCTTAGACTCCTGATGTTGTGATCTACACTTTTCTCTACTGTCACAACTTGAGTTGAGCCCTCCATCACCCATCAACCTTATGTCGATGCCTTGAATCGAATGCCAACCTAAAGACATTCGCTGTTTTTGGGCAAACCAGTCACCACCTTGATATTACCCTGATATTTTGGAACCTTGTAAACCTTAACAGCTAATTTTAACCCTGGTTTCCATAATTAAAACCACATCGCTTTCAAACCTTGTATCACGAGAGTATTTTCTCCTTGCATCTTTGCATGTAGTGGATTAGCAAGAATAGGATTGATTGTAATGCCTGTTTGCTTGTTTGATCTTGTTCAGAGCAAGAGTCCGGGGTTGAAGATCTTGTCGCTGAACCGTCATCGACTGCTGATACTTACGACGCGGAAGGCAAGTCATACTTTGATCATATTGAAACCCATATTTTATGAATTGCTATGCTATTCCATGAGTAGATATCTCATTAATATTGCATGTGTTGAGATCAATGATATTATGGCAGTGATAGATTGAATACTTGAGAAATGTGAACTTGATAAGATAGCAAGCCACGAACTAATAAAAGTATAAACATGTACATTTATATTCATGAAATAGAACCCTTAGCCGTGACCAGTATTTTGGTATGGAATGGTGGAAGCACTGGAGGTGCTTGGCTGCACTGAATGTGTAGGCACTGAAGGTGCATGGTTGTGGTATGATCTGGTCACTGGCATGTAAGGACTAGAACCTTGTGTTATGCGTCGAGTGGCATGAAAAAAAACGTACCAACCACTTACCTGGTATGGGACAGGCGCAACCTAGTAGCTTTCTTAGTGTTATCAGTTCCCTGCATGGCTTGTCGATCCGGTTTCTCGCATGGAAACTGGTGGGACGCAGTTCGTCCATGAGTGATGTGAGATCAGAAAAATTATGAGAGGATAAGGTGTTAAGAAGGAAGACGCCCTACGCCAGATTAAGTCGTGCGCGACTATAATCAAAAGAGGTTATGTGTCCTGCGGGAACATAGACCCAGGCTAGGAAGTAAGGCAGTGGGGAGGACCCACAACGGTACTTGGGACGGTATTGTCCATTTACCGGGCAGGGATACTGTTAATACTAGACTGCAAAAACGTCGTGTGATCTCGGCCTTGTCACATGCGTATAAGTCGCATGGAGTTGGCCCGACTTGGAAGTCGAGTGAAAAAGTGGATTTAAAAAGAGGTACATCTCTGCAGAGTTTAAAAATGTATTCGAATACTTCGTGCTCCCGAGTTTTAGGAGTATGCCGCGGTGGATTAAATCCATGGGGTGTGACACAAGTATTGTTTTATAAACTAAAATTTGTTAGCTCAAGATTACCCAAGTGGCATGTGTTGTCATGATAAGGGGCGTTGCCGTGGGCTGTCATGTGTTGACGTGTCGCGGTAATACCATAATCTAGCAAACATATGATATTTAAGAGGCATGTGGTTTATGTCCTAAGTTATGAGATATTGCTAAGAGTATATGATTGAAAGGCTTGAATGAAAATAATGTGATATGAGGATATATCGCCTTGGATATGGGATATATGTATCACCATCAATACGATTTATTTACTGCCATGGGTATGATCAGAAGTTGAGTAAGAATTGAGAAAGAAATGTATTTTGGGAAAAACCTTTCACTCTTTCCCCAATAGCATAGGTTCATGTCATATATATATGTATCTCTACCTTCCCTATGACTTGCTGAGTACGTAAGTACTCACCCTTGCAACAACTCATCAATAGATGGAGCGTTCTACGACCTTGAAGGATACCCTGAAGATGCTGCGGACCCAGGAGATGACGAGCAGTTTCCTCCGGAGCCCTGATGTGGTGCTGTCTGCTGTCAACCTCTGTTCCCTGTGGATTGCTTTTGGGCCTAGCTTCCGCCGACTAGATGTATTATTTTGTTAGACCCTTGTGCCTTGTACGGCACTGTACCCCGTTTTGTACTAAGGCCTGATGGCCATACAATTATGACTATTGTAATATTTTGCTGCTGCAATGTAATCCTGTGATTGACTCATCCTGGGAAGTCAAGTGGTTAGGGGACCAGCTGCACCGAGCTGGGCTCCTCACAGGTGATGTCACTGTCATGGCAGACGTGACAGCAAGGTATTTCACAGTCCAAAGGAACATTATCATGAGGTCCAGAAGATACTTTACGCACTTCTGATGGCTTCCCGTAAGGTACGACACTACTTTCAAGCACACAAAATTACTGTGCCTTCATCCTTCTCATCCTTCTCATTGGGAGATATTATCTGGAATCCGGAAAAATCTGGTCGCATCGCGAATTGGACAATGGAACTTGGAGCTTTTGAAATCCATTTCACCCCTCGCGTAGCAGTCAAATCTCAAATCCTTGCAGACTTTGTGGTCGAGTGGACTAATCCCGACCCTCCTACGCAAGAATCCAAGGATTTACAATGCACCGACATTGGACGATGTATTTTGATGATTCTTGCAGTTTCAACACTCGGGGGGCTAGAGTGGTCTTAATGACACCTCTGATGAGACAATGGCTCATTACCTGGGGGAAGTGATGAAATCGGAAAAACACTTCAGTCATTTCGAAGTCCAATATATCCCGCGAAAGGACAATATACTCGCAGACCAATCATCTAAAATTGGGTCCTCACGCACATCCGCTCCGACAGGAGTGTTCGTTGAACACTTAGAACATCCCTCAAACATGACTTTGATCGAAGATGACCCGGTGGCAGTTTGCGTCACCAACCTTGGACATGAAGGAGATTGGACTCGTCCATTTGCCGATCTACCTCGAACATGGGACCTTGCCCAAGGATGAAACCAAAAGTGATCGTTAGTTCAAAAAGCACGCCTATATAAACTCATAGATGGAGTTTTATATAGAAAGGGTACTCAAGGAATATTCATGCGCTGTATATCTCAGGAGGAAGGTAAATCCCTCATGAAGGAAATTCATGATAGTGTATGTGGTGCACACGCGTCATATCATACACTGGTCAGAAAAGCACTATGATAAGGCTTTTACTGGCCTTCGACACTTGATAATGCCAAGCATTTGGTCAAGACATGCCCACAGTGTCAATTTCATGCAAGGAAAGTTCATCAGCCTACATATGCCTTACAAACTATTCCTCTAACATGGTCTTTTGCGGTCTGGGAATAGATATCGTGGGCCCTATGCCCCAAGCGGTCGATGGATACAAGTTCCTATTTGCAGCCATTGACGCGTTTACTAAATGGATTGAGGCTGAACCAGTCCACAACGTTACTGCCGCTACGGCGAAGAAATTCTTTCATAAGAATATAGTCACACGATTTGGTGTTCCAAGTCACCTCATTACCGACAATGGTTCCCAGTTCATCAGTGGTCTTTTTCTGGACTATTGCGACGACATTGGAAACCAAAGTGTGTAGCTCATCCATAGAGCAATGGTGCCGTTGCGCGTGCCAATGGGCAAATATTACAAGGCATGAAGAAACGTGTTTTAGATCACCTTAAGATGCGCTCGGGGGCTTGGGTATATGAACTCTACTCTGTTCTATGGGCATTACACACCACTTGTAGTCAGGCTACGGGTGAGACACCTTTTCAACTAGTATATGGTATTGAGGCTGTCTTACCTATGGAAATTTGGATTGGTTCTGTTCAGGTAGATCGATTCGATCAGACTGATCAACTTGAACAACGTACCCAAGACATTACCCTCGTCGAAGAGAAACGTGATCGGGCGCTGATCAAGTTTGCGGTATACTTACAAGCTTTGCATAAATATCACAGTAAAAGGGTGGAGCCTCGTAGTCTCCACGTGGGCGACTTGGTTTTACGAAAGATACAAAACCAATCTAACCGCAATAAATTCTCCCCTCAATGGGAAGGCCCTTATACTGTAGTTTCCATACCGCCACCAGGATCGGCTCGATTAGCGATGGAGGATGGAAGGATCTTGTCCAATACTTGGAACATAGATCAACTATGTAAGATCTACATGTAAGTTTTCCATTTCTTTTATCCTTTTCAATTAGCATGGTTTTGTTAAAAAATTATATGTACTTTTCTTCGCATCATGTTATGGTTTGATTTCTTTTGCCCCATTCTGACCGAGTTATGCTAGGGCGCTGGTCGCCAATGACCATCTTACTATAATAACCAAGTTGGATTCACTGGCCGATCTCATGGTCGGATCTAGATAAGACATCCCTAGCCGTTTCTAAACACATACAGGATTTACTAGTATGTTTCTGATCATTTGAGTGGCTGCCAGTTCGTAATAAACATTGGTATTATATTAAGATCAGTATCGGTGTGACCAGATGATCGTATCTAGGTTGAGACATTCCTTTGTAAACCGTTTCTAAATGTATAAGGAACTCGCCAGATATTTCTTGATCATCAATAACCCATCGTTTCCTGATATTATGGTACAATGCTTTCAGTATACATGATCTCAGGAGGGGGCTAGAGGGATATGGGCCATGATATGAAATGAAAATGAGTACATTCTTCCAAAAAAACCTAAGGCATGCATTTGCATATTATAATTGTATATTTACAGGTACAGTCAAAAACAGAGGGTCATTGTTCATTATAGTGATATTACAATAAACCTAGTTCTTTCAGAAGATCTTCGATCAAGGGCTTCACTTCTTTCATGATATCCTCAAGCTGATTCTCGCTCTCAAACTCTACATCTCCCATCACTGGTTTCAAGTCTAAATTCGGGCCATGGTGACATCTGAGTTTGCATAAGATGGTGGAGGCGACAGATTTTGCGTTGTCCTTCACTGCCTCTTCTTGCCTCTTGGTATCTTCAGGAAGATACTCAAGGAGCGATTCAGCTTGAGCCGCCACTAATTTGTACGATTCGCTGAGGCTTAATTTTCCTTTTGAGGGTCGAAAATATCAGCCTTTAGCAAATTCGCAACCATCTTCAGTTTTCCAAAAGCTGGCGACAGAATGTCACAGTAGGAGGAAATTGTCGCCTTTAGGGTTTCCTTCTCCTCCAAGATAACATCAATCATTTTCTTGAGAGGCTCGATGGTTGCACTTTGGTGCTCGACGGTAGTGTGAAGTCACCCAGTTTCGATTTCAGCCCGGGTACACTTCTCTTGGAAGTCATCCCTCTCTTGTGAAAGAAGGCTTATCTGTTCCTCTTGTACTACATGGGCAAAGTAATTGATTTTACAGCGGTTCATGTAAAGAAATAATTTCATCTGTTTGAAAGAAAAATTTACAGGAAAGCTTTAGCTGTGTCTCATGAAATTCTTTCTCCATGGAAGAAAATCTCACGGCCACAACCTTTTCCTGGCTTTCCCGATCAGCTATACTTTTTGTCAAGGAGGTGTTTTCCCTGTGACAAGGAATATAACCGTTATACTTAGACAAGTTTGATGAGGATTATCACCCAAGCTAGTTTAATTAACGCATGTCGGGTTCAAGTCAGGATCGAATGAGATATGTGTCTTTGTGTCTTAGCAGCCTCTATGGTCGCAGGCGGACATAGAGTTAGTTTCTGATCGCAGCCTTTGCGCGATCATAAGGTCGCAGGCAGTGCGCGGTCAGAGGGTCACTAACTATGCCCAACCAAAGTGGCCTGCGGGGTGTTGAAGCCTTTACTGGACACGTTCCCAGGTACGAAGTAACTTCTCCCATGTGTTAAGACAACCGCCAGGAGGTTAACATGTGTAGTTATCCATGATTGGACTGCTTAACCAGCGAAGACAAGGAGTGCGGTTATATAAACTGCACCATAGCACTCGTCCAGAACTACTTCACGCCGGCATCCTTTCGTTCAATATAAAAGGATGGCTAAATGCACGACGAAGGGGAGGACAAAGTAAGAAAGACGTCAAGGGACAACAAGTCATCTACACTTTAAGACTTAGACATACTTAGTAAGACAAAAGTATAAGAAGAGATCATCGCCTGTGATAATCTCTTCTCCCAATAAACTTTTTTCCCATACATAGTAAAACCACAACAGGACGTAGGGCAATTACTCCCACCATCGAGGGCCCAAACCTGTATAAATATTTGCGTCCCCATTTACATTGCTTATCCTAACTTACCTGAGGACACATTGAAAGGTCTCACATACAACTCACCAATCTGTGTAAGATCTACAGGGTACCCCGAGTCCAAATCATTGATAGCTGGCACCCACCGTGGGGCCTATCTCAAGGTGCTTTTTGTTCATCAGGAGTTCCAGTAAGACATGTCTGGGGCGTACGATTCTGAGAACAAATTTGATCTCGAGGATTATGCCCATATTCGAATGCCCTCACCTAGCAATCCTGTTCTAATGGAAGAGGTAGATTGCGAAGATGTCCCCGAGGAACATCCAAAGGATGCATTTTCTCCAACTCAGGTCCTGTCCATTGACCAAGAGGCAAAGAAGATAGACCAAGAGCCTCAAGTGAGTTCTACCACCATGGAGGTTGAATATGTACCACAACGCGTCACCGTTGAGGACGTGGATGATGATAACCTGGAACTTAGCCCTGGGAGGTTTGATCCCGATAACCTCCAGTCTCTTTTTGACTTTGAATCCGATTCGGAACCAACAGAGATGTTTTCTCCTTCTGCGACCTCGCTCCCCCGAGAATTTGCTGCTTTGTCGGAGGAAACTCCTGAGCATCGAATTACTAGGGAGGAGCAGGAGTACAGACAAAAAGAGGAACAAGAGCGCAAGCAAAAGGAGGATCAAGATCATGAGTAGCGAGATAATGAACTTCGTAAAACTACACTGGAAGCTTTCCAGCTCGTGCAGTCTCGTTACAATGCCGCTCCAGGTTCTTCCCATCGTCCTCATGGTCGCAGACGCGACCAGACACCTTCTTTGGCCCCAGACTATCCACCGGTAGATGAAGAAACGGTGACACCTGGTGCACCCAGGAGGAGTATGCATGGGCGACTTTGTTCTATCGTGAAAGTCCTGCATAATTTTCCTCCTAATGTCGAAGACGCAGACAAACCGGCTTTTGCAAGAATCTTGGTGGATATGCTAGATGAAGTTGCATCTGATGCAACTCCAACTACTTCATCCCGGTCTATGATTCGCTCCCACGAGACGGAGCATTCTTACTCCAGTCATGGTAGGCGTAATCAACTACCACCAGGATCAGTTCGGCACGACAAAGCTAGGCGAGTTGGAAATTCTCATGATTAAGATCGCGTTCCTATCCATTCTTGTTTGGGGCCGCGAGGCGTATCCCCACAGTGTGAGGTCACCCGCGATCAAGTTGCAAGCCGTAGAACTGTCCATAGTTCCTATGTTGGCTTCAAAGCTTTCTCGCTAGGCCTCCGTGTGGTTGTTTGGCCAGACAAGTTTAAGCCTGGAACGATTGTGAGATTTGATGGAACTCATAATCCATCCAAATTCCTTCAGATCTACATTACCGCCATTCAAGCTGTGGGTGGATATGAGCGTGTCATGGAAAATTATTTGCCAACAATCCTTGAGGGACCAGTGAGAACATGGTTGTTCAACCAACCAGAGGGCTCGATTTATAACTGGGAAATGTTGTGTGATGCTATACTCAACAATTTCTAGAACTGTTAGCAGAAGACCGACAAAGAGGATGATCTTCTTCGTTTGTGCCAGACTTCTACGAAGAATCTTCGACAGTTTGTCAAAAGATTTGTCGGAGTAAGAAATACCATTCCAAATATATCTGACAACCCCGGCCATTATTATGGCATTTAAACATGCCGTGTGATATGAGAGGTTTACCGAAGATCTACTTATCCACCCACCTCGGTGAGTAGCCGACCTCTTCGACAAGGCTGATCGATATTCCGATGCGGCTGAGGCCGTGGAATTGAATAGGATTGTAGATAAAGGAAACTTACCGCCTCAGCCAAGTCTTAAAGATGTTAAGAAGGAGGGTTCAAGCAAGAAGCTCGAATCATCATCAGGCGAAAAATCAAAGAAGTCCAAGAAAAATCGAACTGGACAATACTGGGAGGCCACCGTTGCAGAAAACCACCACCAGGAAAAGGCACCAAATTTCCATTCAAGAATAAAACCTCTTAAGGTGGCCGCGATAGCGACCAACTGGGAAAACAGACTAACCCACAGGTAAACAAGAGTGGTGTCAGTTCCACAACTCTTCGGGACACGATCTCAAGAACTGCCAGAATTGGTTGAAGCAGCCAGACGACTTCTACCAAGGGATTGGACCGATGCCAAGTTTGCCGAAAAAAGATCAGGCCTGTGGGCTTAGAGACGCCGACGAAGACGAAGAGATGTCCTATCAGGTACCCCATAATAATGTTAATGTTATTTTTTGAGGTTCCTCCTCTTTTGCTTGTAAGCGTCACTTTAAGACGTTTTACCGCGAGGTAAATCAAACAAAGGCTCCCGTTAGTGAGCCTCAATACCCCCGTTGGTCGGAAACTCCTTTGACTTTTGATTGGGCTGATTGTCTTGTTGGGCTTACACGACCATTAAGGCTACCTTTGGTCATTACCCCAATTATCAACAATGCTCGAGTTGAAAGAGTTCTAATCAACGGGGGTAGTTCCTTGGACATTTTATTGGTCAAGGCACTGGATGAGATGCAGATCCCTCGTTCAAAAATTAAGCCCATAATTCATCCATTTTACGGGATAACTCCCGGTTCCTCAATGATGCCGTTGGGACATGTGCTACTTCCAGTAACACTGGGAGAACCAGATAATTTTCAAACAGAATTGATTACTTTCGACGTAATTGATTGTGATTTGGCCTATAACGCTATTTTTGGAAGGCCAACTGTCGCGCCCCGAGACTGGGACAACGACTACTCCTGTAGAGACCTAGCTCGCTGCAGCTAGTCCCATTCTCACAAACCTTTGACTTCTCAGGATGAGTCAAACACAGGAGTATATTACATTGCAACAGAGTACTCACAAAATATTAAGCAGTGTGGCCTGCTGGCCTTAATATTACATAAAGAGGATTGCAGTGCCTACAAGGCATTCAGGGTTTAACAAATTATTTAACTACACAGCAGAAGATAGGTGACCCTCCCACAAAAGAAGTTGACGGCAGGACAACACATTTCAGAGTTCTGGCGGAACTGATTCTCCTCCTTTTGGATCCACGTAGTACTCCGTGCCATCATCTTGATCAAGGTAGGCTCCATCTATTGAGTTGAAAGTTGCAAGGATGAGCACTTACGTACTCAGCAAGTCATAGGTATGAGTAGATACATATAGTAATGATGATATGAACCTAGACTAGTCAAGAATTATGGATATTTGTAAAATAATCTTTTTCTTTCATACCTCATCTCATGGCAGCACTTTTCATAATATAACATCATCATTCATGTTCACTAGATTATAGCACTACCGCGACACGTCGACACACGACAGCCCACGGCAGCACTCCTTATCATGACAACACATGTCATTTGGGTAATCTTGATTTAAACACATTTTATTTAGAAAATAGTACTTGTGTCACACCCCGTGGATTTAATCCACCGCAGCAGACTCCTATAAAACCCGGGAGCTCGGAGTATTCGAATACGTTTTAAACTCTGCAGAGAGGTACCAATTTACCCGCAAGATATTCCACTTTCAAACCTTTCCTATCATAACAAAATGATTGGACCCCTGACTCACTTCATATTGTGAGCGGCAAGGTGGAAATAACAAGAACTTTTGTTATGTTTTACTCACAATTCACCCCCAACCCTGTGGCTCTCAGCGAGGCACAGTTGTGGCAGGTTGTATCCAAACCTCCACCCCTTTGCTTATTCCCATTACTGGGTCAGCGTGCTTGATCACCTTCAGTGATATGTGTGGGAGCCGCGCTCCGTGTTTATCGTGCATCACTACACATCTCATGCAGGGGTTTCATGTGCGATCCACATAATTACTTGTTCAGGCCTGTCACATACCAGGCTTGCGGTTAGCACGTTGTTCATGCCACTAGACGCACAACACAAGGTTCTAGTCCTTATATGCCAGTGACCAGACCATCCACAACCCTGCACCTTCAGTGCCTGTATATCCTTTGCAGTCTAGCACCTCCAGTGCTACAGCCATCCACACCATTTTTCTGGTCACGGCTAGGGGTTTTATTTCATGAATATAAGTATATAGATACATATAATAGTTTATGGCTCAAAACTTGTTTATTTCACATTTCACAGATAACCAGTCTAGTACTGCCAATTCATAAATCAACCATTCTCAATCTTTCACATGCAATATTGCCTATATTCAAGGTTATATTATAGCAACATTTAAAATATAGGTTCAAGATGACCAAGGATATGACTTGCCTTCCGCGTCGTAAAATACAGCAGTTGACGTCGGATCCGCAGTGAAGTCCTCGAACTCGGGCTCTTGATCTGCTCTCCAATCAGACAAACAACCAATAATCATAATCTTTTCAATACATTATTATACTATATGCAATGATGCAAAGATGAAGTCTTGATGATTCTGAAATGATTGGGTTTAGAGGCTGATTAGGGTTAAGTTAAGGAAACCAATGTTAAGATTAGCTGTCAAAGGTTTACAAGGTTCCAAATGTCTCAAAATATCAGAATGATATCAGGGTTGCGACTGGTTCGCTCAAAAACAGCGAACGTCTTTAGGTCGACATTCGGTTCAAAGCATCGACATAGGGTCGACGAATGATAGAGGGGTCATCTCAACTTATGGTAGTAGAATAAAATGTAGATCACAACTCTACAAATTCAGTGGACAAAGTGGATTTCAAATTACACAACCAGAAGTGGGTAAACAAGGCCAATGCCATTGGCTGGCACATACTGAGAAAATGTCAAAAATTAGGGTTTAGCAACAACTATAATTCAAGGGCTCAAATCAAGTTGTGATAGAAGAAGAAATTGTAGATCACAACTTCTGGAATCTAAGGGACAAAGTTATGCTCAAGATGCACATCTGGAAGGCAGTGAAAAGGGCTAATGCCACTGACTGACATAGCCTGGCATTAATCTTGACATGGCTAGAAACTAGGGCTTAGCATAACTTTTGATCTAGGGCTCCAAATGATGCACCACTTTGTCTGGGAGGTAGGCATTGCTAACAGGAACAATTAAGTCAACAGGATCTAGGGCAAGAAATGGCTGGAAAGCAAGAAATTTGATGATAAACAGAGATGAACTGGCTGCACTGGAGCAATTCTGGACACAAATTTGGCATGGCTATATCTTCCAATCTAGGCCGATCTAGGTGTCGGGCTAGAAGACAAAAGTGTTCAGGAGATCAAAGCACATACACTAGACAAAGTTTTGAGGGCTGAAATGGGGGTTTTCAATTTAGGCCGAACGAACTCGATTCCAAGCTTGGGAAGTGACATTTGGGTAAGAGAAAGCTACCTGCACGATCACTTTGGCCGGAGGATGGCCGGAGAAGCCTGGCGACGATCGCCGGTGACTGGTGGAGCTCAATTTTGAGGAAACCTTCGATTTGAGCTCAATCTGGAGATCTGGATGCATAGGCTTGCTGGAAATGAGTCACTGATCATTTTGTTTCACAGATTCGAAGATTAATTCGGGGTAGATCGGCCAGCATTGCCGGAACAGGGCAATCGGGAATTCTGGCGATCACCGGCGACTGGATGCAATTTAACTCAATTAAATGGTACAGCACGATGAGGGAGATGAGGGGAACTCACTGATGCTGTTAATTTGACAAGAGATGCTGTGGATTGTGCTGGCACCGTGAGGCTCCTCGACGGCTCGCCGGAGAAGAAGACCAAGACAGGAGAATTTCGAGACTTAGCTGATTTCCAGTGAAGGAAAGGAGTTGCTGGGGGTACAGTAGTGTATAAATAGGCCAGGCGAAGCTTGCAAGGAGGGAGCAGTGAATTGATTTGGCAGCTGGTGATGCGATTGGTTGCGTGCTGAACATCAGCGGCGAAGACACAGCAAGGGCGGTGATTGCGACGGTGACAAGTCTGTGGCTGATCACTACGTTGGTTCATTGGGACTTTGCAACGCTAGAGCACACGGTGGCGACAACAACTGGCATGGCGCAAAAGCAACTGACAAAAGCCTGGTGTTTCTGCTGCTGGTCGCGCACGAGGGCGGTGCTGTCGTCGACGCTGCCACGGTGTTGCCACGGCGATGGCTGAGACATTGACGCGTGCACAATAGGAAGAGCAAGCATGCACAAGCACAAATGCAAGCGGAACTTGGCCGGCGGCGAGCGTACACGGCGCAAGAAAACCACGGCGAGGCTTCTGGTCGTGCGCACAGTAAACGGCCTGGTCGAATTAGGGCCTAATTGCAATACTTGATTTCTTGATTTGGACTGATCTGTAAATCTGGAATTCTGGAAGGTTTGTTCTGAATTTGATTCTGCTATTTTGGCAATCTTTATTCCACAGATGATTTGGCAGGGATTGAAAATAAAACTTGGCACATTTGGATATTTTTTTGATACAAACTGAAAATAGGGTAATTTAGGGTAATTGAAATCTGAATTTTATTTGATTTTGAATTCTGGTACTTAGGATGAGATTTTGGAATTTGGACAGAAGAGAAACTTGTGACAAATAGCATTTTGAGAAGATTTGCCGAAGAAATTCTGAATTTGGAGTTAATCTGTAGATTTTAGCCTTTTTGGGTTTTCAGATAACAGATAAGGACTAATTTGCGATAACTCTTGGACTGATTTGTGAAAAGAGTCTAGATGATAAAATCTGGCTGCCAACTTTCTGGTTTAAGGTATTGGCATACCCATGATCATATTCCAGGAATAATCTGGTCTGAACTTGGTCAAGATTTTGATTAAATATGTATTTCTGAATCTTAGGGTATTTGGGTAATATAAGGTATTTCTGTTTTTCGAAAACAGAAGAAATTGATAATTCTGGGAGTTAGAGATAGAATTGGGTCTAGGTTCTGAAGACTTTTAAGTTCAAAGTAACTGATAGATCACATCTGAACAATCTGATCTTGATTTGAGGTCACAGGATAGAATTTTGGAGATTTTAGGGCTTGAGAAAGATACTGATCTGGCTATTACTACAGATACATGCATGCATGCTATTTATGAAAAAGGAAATTTTCACCCCTAACTCAGGGTGTTACAATATCTCTTGATCTAATCCTTAGTAAACAAAAATGTTCGTTTAGAAAAGAAGGATTAGGATACTTTCAAAAGAAAGGAAGGAAACAAAACTCTAAAACATATTTGTTAAAGCATGCAACACATTTTGTCATAAATGCCATGAAACCGGTCATTCACATGAAGCATGTCCCTTAATGACTCCTAATTATTTTGATACTTGCTACATGCTTCAAAAGTCGAGAAAAGGTTATGCTATAGCAAAGTATGTTGGTGCACCCATGTTAAATAAAAAGAAGAAATCTATTTGGGTGCCCAAAGCTTTGATCGCTAACATTGAAGGACCCAAAAAGGTTTGGGTACCTAAAAGAACTTAATTCTTTTTATGCAGGTGAACTACAAGACCGGTGGGAGGCATTGGGTGCTAGATAGCGGATGCTCCGAACACATGACCGGTAACAAGAAGTTGTTCACCTCAATAGAAGACAACTCAAGCGAGAACCAAAAGATTACCTTTGGCGACAATCGTCAAGGAAATGTGGAGCAAGTCTCTCATGAAGTTTCAGGTAAAGATCTTCAAGAAGCCATGAAGAACATAACCATTGGAGACATCAAGCCAACAGAAGAAGATCAAGAAGAAGATGTCAACATTGAGAATGTTGATCAAAATGCATCATCATCTCATGTTGACCCTCCAGAACAAGGTCAAGATGAAGATGTACAAGATGAAGCACCAAGGCAACATCAAACGATCACCAAGGATCACCCTCTAGACCAAATATTGGGTGACATCAGTAAGAGTGTTCAAACTCGATCTCGTATTGCTGCATTTTGTGAACATCATTCTTTTGTATCTTCTTTAGAACCCAAACATGTTAATGAAGTTTTAAATGATCCTGATTGGGTTAATGCCATGCATGAAGAACTTAATAACTTTGCTAGAAATGAAGTTTGGACTCTAGTAGAAAGACCCAAAGATCATAATGTTATTGGAACAAAATGGGTTTTCAGAAATAAGCAAGATGAAAATGGTGTTGTAATTAGAAACAAAGCTCGTCTTGTTGCTCAAGGCTTCACTCAAGTCGAAGGTTTAGACTTTGGTGAGACTTTTGCACCTGTAGAAAGACTTGAAGCTATTCGTATTCTTCTTGCTTATGCATCTTGTTTTAATATCAAACTTTTTCAAATGGATGTTAAAAGTGCTTTCTTGAATGGTGAAATTTCTGAACTTGTTTTTGTTGAACAACCTCCTGGCTTTGAAGATTCAAAATTTCCAAACCATGTATTTAAATTGTCGA
This sequence comes from Pharus latifolius, assembly GCA_019359835.1. NCBI lineage: Eukaryota > Viridiplantae > Streptophyta > Magnoliopsida > Poales > Poaceae > Pharus > Pharus latifolius. Next base: position 34,697,818 of record CM033323.1, on the reverse strand, counting down.
AAGCTCTCTATGGTCTCAAACAAGCTCCTCGGGCTTGATATGAGCGTCTTAGAGACTTTCTATTATCAAAAGGTTTTAAAATTGGGAAGGTTGATACAACTCTCTTTACAAAGAAAATTGAAAAAGACTTGTTCATTTGTCAGATATATGTTGATGACATTATTTTTGGATCTACTAATGAACATTTCTGCCATGAGTTTGGAGAGATGATGTCTAGGGAGTTTGAGATGTCCATGATTGGTGAGCTGAGCTTCTTCCTCGGTCTACAAATCAAGCAACTCAAGAACGGGATCTTCGTGAGTCAAACAAAGTACGTGAAGGACCTGCTCAAGCGCTTCGGGATGGAAGACGCTAAGGCAATCAAAACTCCCATGGCAACAAATGGACATCTGGACATAGACAAAAGCGGCAAATCGGTCGATTCTAAACTTTATAGGTCTATGATTGGTAGTCTTTTATACCTTACTGCATCTAGGCCTGATATCATGTTTAGTGTGTGTTTAAGTGCTAGATTCCAATCTGATCCTAAGGAATGCCACTTAACTGCTCTTAAAAGAATCCTTAGGTATTTAAAATGTTATCCCAGTTTAGGCCTTTGGTATCCGAAAGATGAAAATTTTGAATTAATTGGGTATTCGGATTCTGATTATGCTGGGTGCAAGATTGATCGAAAGAGCACATCTGGTAGCTGTCAGCTGTTGGGGAGATCATTAGTATCATGGTCATCTAGGAAGCAAAATTCAGTAGCTCTCTCCACAGCTGAAGCTGAATATGTGTCTGCAGGCAGTTGTTGTGCTCAATTATTATGGATGAAGCAGACATTTTTGGATTATGGGATTATTTTTGATAAAGTGCCACTATTGTGTGATAATGAAAGTGCCATTAAAATTGCTAATAATCCTGTTCAACACTCTAGAACTAAGCATATTGAAATAAGGCACCACTTTATTAGAGATCATGTGGCAAAAGGAGATATTGATGTGAATTATGTCAGAACAGATATGCAACTAGCAAATATTTTCACCAAACCCCTAGATGATTCAAGATTTTCCTTCTTAAGGGGTGAACTGAACATTATTGATATATCAAATGCTAGTTGATGTGCTAAATGTGTTGTTTGTACAAAAATATTATTATTTTATTCCCTCTCTGGTCTTAGATTGCTTCTGGTCGAAATTGACCAAACTGACAGTCAGTTCCTGTAACTGACAGTCAGTTCCTGTAACTGACAGTCAGTTCCTGTAACTGACAGTCAGTTCAGTAGTTAGGAGCCTGGTCTTAGTCTCTGGTCGAAGTCAATGTCATAACTGACAGTCAGTTACGTGCATTTGAGTTTGGTCGTAGCTCCTGGTTGTGTTCGAGTCCCAAACTGACTGTCAGTATCATACACTGACTGTCAGTTTCAAAACTTAGTTCTGTGAACTGACTGTCAGTGTGGCACACTGAATGTCAGTTCTATGTTTCTGAGTTTGGAACTGACTGTCAGTTTATCAAAGTGACTGTCAGTTTGGGTCTCCAGAACCCTTAAAACCCTCGATCTTTTTCTTGGCTCTTCATCTTTCCTCGCCGCCGTTTCTGTTTTTGTGCTCCCTCGCCGTCGCCATTTGCTCTACCTACTTGCCGTGCCGCGCCGCCGCCTCCTTGCGCCTCCTCTCGTCGCCGGTGAGTTCCTCACCGCCGGCGCCACCATCCGCACTCGTCTCGACCTCGTCGGCTTTTGGCTCCTCTGTTCCCCGGTTTTGCTCCTCGACACCACATCTCCTCGTCGTGTGCCTTCTTTGTGTTCCTCCTCGACGTGGTGTGCCTCGTTGTGCTGGCCGAACTGCGTCGTCCAAATCTGTTCGACGTTTTGGCTTCTTCGTTCGTCTGTTCAGGTCGTCTCTTCTTTTTTCCCTATTTTCTTTCTCTATTTTCGTTTCTCAGTCATGTCTGATCAGCCGTCATCTTCGCGACGCGTGGCCCGACGGAAGAACGCGGCTAACAGCCTGCGTTCATCGGGTCAAATGTCTGAGACCCGGCCTTCGCCTCCGCCTGAGCGTGTCCCCGTGGATTATTCCCGGTGGCACGCTAGCCGCCTTCGCTCGCTCCGCTCCACAAACCCATATCTGTCGCCGCGTCCCACTGGTCGCGACGCATGCGAGATCCTCACTTGCTTCACAAACCTCCACCTAGACCTGTTTACCAGTGTCTACAGCCGCGCGCCCATCTTCGCCCACCGCTTTCTGTCATGGGGTACGATCACCTCTCGCACAGGCATCGCCTCTCTCGCAGATTTGTTCGGCTCTGTAGGGATCCGCGACCTAGTCGCCGATTCCTCTCTGCATTGGGTTGAGGGGCCCATTCATCAGTTCTATTCCACCGTCTTCATTTCCCCTCAGCGCGACTTCATGACCTTCATGACGGGCCTCTAGGTCTACACCGTCATGAAGGAGCAGCTGGAGTCAGCACTTGGACTGGTGCGCCCTCCTTCTGGCCGCCAGCTCCATACCTTACCTGACCTTGAGCGTCGGGAGGTGGCCATGCTTTACTCTGGCCCCTTCCAGCTCCGTCACATTGCCGGCTTGCGCCGCGATGTAGACCTAGCCCTGCGGATCCTCCGTCTCACTCTGGTCCCCATGAGCGGAGATAGGGCTAGGATCACCTATCTGGCCCTCCACATCCTGATTTCGATCTTTCAGGAGGAGCCCTTCGACGTTGCTGATCTCATCATCAGTGAGATTCAGCACGTTCTTCTTTCCCCGCGCCGTAAGCTGATATACGCTCCGTATATCATGGCGGTGCTTCTTCATATCCGGGCCGTCGACCCTGAGCTGCCACGGCCCCATCATCCTCTTCTCTTCTATCCTCCAGGCCAGGCTGATCGCAGGCTTGGTGCTCGCCCTGCTGCAGCTACTGGCCCTGGTTCTCCCGCATCAGATGATGATGCTGCGGGGGAGTCAGAGGACGAGGCTCCTGCTCAGGAGTCTTCTCCAGCCCCAGCTACAGGGACTGGCACCGGATCTGCATCTTCTTCCTCTCAGCTTCAGGAGATTCTTCAGGTGCAGCAACAGATCCTCAGCACCCAGGCGGAGCATCACCAGATGTTGCTTCGTTTGGTTGCACAGCAGGAGGAGATTCTGCGTCGCCTGCTTGCTCCCGGATCTTCGGTCCCTCGCAAGAGGGCCCGCCAGGCTGCGTCTTCTCTGAGCTCAGCTTCAGTTGCTACTGATCCAACTCCTGTTGCACCAGCTCCGGCTCCCGTTGCTGCAGATCCAGCTCCTGTTGCAGCTGCGACCCCTCCGGCGTCTCCAGCCATCGACGTGTCTGGATCTCCAGCTGGCTCCGGAGATACAGACATTTCAGGCTTTTCTTCAGATGATGAGCCTTAGGCTCTGATTTGTATCTTTGCCTCCCTTTTTGTGCTTGGTGCCAAAGGGGGAGAAGTATTTTGGATATTAGTAGCTCCTTTGCTGTATTGAACAGATGTTTATTTTTATATATATGGAGATGTTTTTGTTCATCATATATGTCTGTGTGTGATCTGATTAGCTCTGATATCTTCATATATATGATGACTTAGTTTCTTGAGATGATATTTTTGAGCTCTGATACTTTGATATATATGATGTCTTGATTTTGAGATGTGTATGCTTTGATATGACTTTGTGATATTTGCACATCTATGACTTGGTACCCTGATGTATATGTATTGGTTTATGATCTGATATGATGAGATGCATATACTCAGGGGGAGCTATTTCATTTATTTTATTGTTGAACACTTGTTGTCATCAATCATCAAAAAGGGGGAGATTGTTGCATCTAGGCCTTCATGCCTAATCCTAATTTTGATGATTAATGAAAACAAAGTGTTCCGGACTAATTGTGCTTTTGAGATAAATTGATACAGGGATCAGTTGGGAAGAAATACAAGATGATCAAGATAAACCCGACTTGAAGGGAAGCACAAGATGCAGGAGAGCAAAAGATGAGACGCAAATCATGAAGATGCGAAAGACCTAAGGTATTATGAGTTTTTATTTTTACCGATCTCGGTGTTTGGAGATGATCGGTTAGGGAAATTATTTTCTAGTTTTAACCGTACTATAAAGAGGGGTGGCGAAAGTCCTCTCTTTATCTCCAACACAAACCGAGAAATCTAGGTCATTGCATTGCATCTTTTTTTGAGTTGGATTTGGTTTGAACTTAATTTGAAAATCTGGTTTTTTCAGTTCAGTTTTTGATAGCAGAAGAGTATTTGCAATTTTCAGAAAGATCTAGGCAGATCTGGCTTTTGCTTCTGTTGACAAAATTGTAGCCCTTAAAATTAGCATTCCAACGAGCTGTTAAACACCTCTTTTGGATTTCTGGATTTAAAGTTATCTCTGTTTTTGTTCATGCTGACTGTCAGTTTGCTAAACTGACTGTCAGTTTGAATGTCAGTTCTTGTTAACTGACAATTGTCCAGAGAGGGTGTATTTTAGGCTCAAAATTTTTGTACTAAACTGACTGTCAGTTTGTCCATACTGACTGTCAGTTGGGGTTTCGACCACAGTGCTTTTAACTGAGTTTCTATTTGTTTTTGGTCGAGTTTGTGCTCGAACTGACTGTCAGTTTGAATAACTGACTGTCAGTTGTGGGTTTCAGCTTTCCTTTTTCGACCACGAACGGCTAGCAAAGTTTTATCCGTAAATTTTGTCGGCCGTTGTGCACTGAACTGACTGTCAGTTAGGCAAACTGACTGTCAGTTTGGGTTGCTGATTTTCAGCCCTAGCTCCAACGGTTCATTTGATTCTTGAGGCTATAAATATGGGCTTTGGGCATGTGTTTCTAACAACAAGCAGCAACATTTCTTATACACTCTTGAGCATTAGTTTCTTATATAAAATCTTGATCTTTTGATCAAGTCGAGTGATTTTCGATCCACCGAGAGTTTCAGTTCTTTTGCATTTGCATTCACTTAGCTTCTCGGTGCGTGTTTGGAGGTCTAGAGAAGACCTCGCTGCCTGTTACTCTTGGTGAGCGCCCTCACCTAGACGGTTCGGAGGCGTGGCCGTTGACCTCTCCAGAACGGAGATTGTTGGAGAGGCTTGGCAAGTGTGTACAAGGCATCGGTGCTTGCCTTTCCGGAGTGGACAAGGAGTAACCACTAGTGATAATATCCTGTGTGGATATTGAGGCAAGACTCAAGTGATTTGAGTGCTTCAACGAGGATTAGTGGAGATTGGGCGAGTCTCCGATACCTCGGTAAAAACCGTTGTGTTCGTTCTCTTTCCCTTGTTTATATTATTTGTTCTTTATTTGCTTTAAGTTTTAAAGTTTTTAAAAGCCTCCTATTCACCCCCCTCTAGTCGGCATACTTGATCCAACACCTTCGTCATCTCTGGATCTCTTCTTTGGAGAGATCATTTCCTCAATTGCCTGTGGAATCCAAAATGAACTGCATTGGAAATCCTTAACATAGAAAATCACAAGATGTTTTGGAAGAAGTTTACCTTCTGGATATCTTGTGTCTTTTCTATTTCTCCTCATCACTCTCAATCTCAATAACCTTCTTGGGATCTTGGTTTCCCATCAAGGTGAGAGTAAAGGAGGAAATCCGAGACAGGAAGTTAGAAGCAGATTTCCTAAAGGACTTAGCCAAAAATTTTGAAGTCTTAAGAACTGAGAGGCTTCGCTATTTATAGAACCAGGAGGTGACAGTTCGTATGCGCGGGTGCCTCAAGTTTTTGAAAGCGCACTAGCGATTTTCAAGGTCAGTAAATTCATGATTACCTATCAAGATAAACTGCCATGCGGCATACAGTATTTCAACTGAAGAAGTTGAAGCGTCAGGTTACATAATTCGATGCAAACTAAATTTGAAGTAAGAAACTCTTTTCATTTCTTCAAATTTGGGGGCTAGCTGACGAGGATTATCCCCTGAGCTAGTTTAATTAACGCATGTCTGGTTCAAGTCAGGATCGAATGAGATATGTGTCTTTGTGTCTTAGCAGCCGCTATAGTCGTAGGCGGACACAGAGTTTGTTTGTGATCGCAGCCTTTGCGCTATCATAAGACGGCAGGCAATGCGCAGGCAGAGGGTCGTTGACTATGCACGACCAAAGTGGCCTGGGGGTGTTCAGCCTTTACTGGACATGTTTCCAGGTATGAAGTAACTTCTCCCACGTGTTACGACAACCGTCAGGAGGTTAACATATGCAGTTATCCATGATTTCACGTGCTTAACTGGCGAAGAGAAGGAGTGCGGTTATATAAACTGCACCATAGCAACCGTCCACAACTGCTTCACATTGGCATCTTTTCGTTCGGTATAAAAGGATGGCTAAATGCATGATGAAGGGGAGGACGAAGTAAGAAAGACATCAAGAGACAACAAGTCATCTACACTTTAAGACTTAGACATAGTTAGTTAGACAGAAGTATAAGAGGAGATCATCGCCTGTGATAATCTCTTCTCCCTATTAACTTTTTTCCCATACATAGTGAAATCATAACAGGACGTAGGGCTATTACTCCCACCATCGAGGGCCCGAACCTATATAAATATTTGTGTCCCCATTTACATTGCTTATCCTAACTTACCTAAGGGCACATTGAAAGGTCTCACATACAACTCACAAATCTGCATAAGATCGACAGGGGACACCGAGTCCAAATCGTCGACAAAGTTCAAGTTGGTTTAAGCAAGTTACTAATAATTACTGTTGTAACCGGCTGATCTCCCGTTGCACGACCTCAATGTGTTATGCCAAAGCTTTTGTCTTGGTCACCATTTGGGTAAGATTCTGAAACACAGTAAAACTTGTTGCTCAAACCTGAACATTCCTAAGAATTTAAGGGGTTAAAAGAATCTTTTCTTACCTCTACAAAATTGCTGAAGAAGTTTTTAGCATACTCTCGGGTTCATCAGAAGGTTGAACTTCGAGGCTCGGCTTTTCCTTGACGCCAGGGCAGCAAATGGTTATTCTTGCTGATCCACCCCTGTGGTAAAAATTGTGGTTTCCATCCCCTGAGACTGGATGTCCGTGATTATTTCCTCTACAATGGCCTTAGGGGATAACTCAGCCATTGGAGTCACTCCTATATCCCCAGCCACCTCCATGGTAGTCAGTGCGCCGATGTTTGATGAGGCCGACGGGACGCTAAGCACTGGATCCCTACAGATATCATAAATTAAAACATCTCTGGTTTAAATAACAAAGAATTGACGAGTTGTGATATCCTTACTTTATAAGGAACCCCATCCACGATTTGGGTTTCAAAGATGAGCTCTTGGGAGACAGAGGCCCACTGGGTGCCCCTGTTGAAGCATCATCGATTGTCCTTCTTCTTTTCTTGAATAGGACAGTGTCTTCCTCCCCCTACATGTTCACAATACGATTGGTATATGCAGTGAAGTAAAGATTTAAAAGTTGTGAAGTTCTTACCACAGCAGTCCCTTCGGTAATCGAAGGTGGGGTGACTAGCCCTGAGGTGGCCCATGCCTCAGGATTGGGAGTCTTCTCTGTGACCGCAAGTTCTTCTGCGTCCATGTGATCCTTTGCCACCGTTTTTGCCTCCGCCAAGGAGGACAAGACTTCGGCAATGGTAGGAGAGGTTGACCTCTCTGGAATGCTAATCTCCAGAGGGCTTGATGCCTTCCTCTTGTGACGGATAAGAGGAACTTCGCCTTCCTCATCCTCGCTCCCCTCACCCTGTACGACTAAGAAGTAACTCCTACTCGTACTTGGCATAATAGGGGGAAGAGAAAATCTTACTGCAGTATCTTTCGCGGTTATTTTGTTCTTTTTGACGAAGCTCCTCTTATGATCTTCTTGGAGGATTCAGGGGCTGGCTCCTTCGTCGTTTTCAACTTGGAAGAGGATTTCTTCATCCTCTTCGACGCTAACCTGCCAGAAGTCCCAGCACCATCACCAGGACGCTTTGTCCCGGTGGCTTGCCCCTTTAGCAGCTGCATCGTTTCAAGAATTTCGATTTGATGAACAAAATCAACAAGCGATCTTCGACATTCTCCACGAAAGAAGTCATACCTTCTGACGTCCTTGTCTCAGGTCGTCGCTACCATTGATTAAGCTCTGGGGACGGGGTGATGCTTGAGCTCCTTCTGTTGCAGCATTATATGGCTGCAGAAGGTTATTTGTCCATTTCTCAATTTCGGACAAAGATAGAACTATGTCACAAAAGGCAAATTACTTGGTCTGGTATTTTTTTCACCAGTAAAATTGCATATCTTGTAGACCAGAAAACATACCTGTATTATAATCCAAGTTTCTATCCACCATGGATTCTACCTCCCAAGTTGGATGTTCCCTCTTCTGCAGGGGGCTCATCCTGTTCTTCACGAAGTCGCGGATTATATGTCGCACAGTTAATCCTTCCTGGACTAGGTGAAGAATCACTTGGGCCTGCTTCTTCAACTCTTGGCTTAATGCAGGAACTATGTCCATTTCACTGAACTTCTCTGGTCGATAATTCTTGAACCAGAGACCGCTCTCCGATGGAGGGGTGCAGTAGAACCATTTCTGGTGCCACCCGTGCACAGAATCCCGCAAAGGAAGAAAAGCATAATCTTTCTTCTCCCTTATGCGGAAATATATACATCCTGCGGCACTGGCGCTCTTCGACCATGCCGAGAAGTAGAATCGTTAGAAGAGATCCACGCTGGGCAGCACTCCGACGATGGCCTCACACAAATGTTGGAAGATTGCCAAGATCAAAATGGCACTAGGACGAAGATTCACCAACTCCAACCCATAGTGCGCCAAAACTTCTTGCAGGAACTTGCTTTCTGGGAATCGAAACCCACAACGCAAGAATTCTTCAAAAATCACCAGTTCATTCTCATGAATGACTGGGCTTTCTTCATTTTTCTCCGTTGGCCGCTACTTGATCAGCAGTCGTGGGGGAAGAATCTCTTCTTTCTCAAGCGCCTTCAAGCTCTCTTCACTATGATGGATTGAGTAGCTCCAAGACACCATTGCGAATGAGATTTGTGGAAAGGCAATGGCTTTGGAGGCAATGAGGGCAGGATGCACGAAGAGGGTTTTGTGCGGCAGAAATGACTAAGGCAAAAGAGGGTTTTTTTTTTGTTCTAAAGCTTCTCAAGAAAGCCACTGCTTCCTTTTATATGCCCGAGACAACTACTCGCCAGGTTCATTATTTTATTAATTTCTCATAACAGGTATTCTCTCGAATAGAACCCAGTATCATGTCTTTAACCAAGTTTGAATCTGAAACAAAATGCGCCTGTTTTCAATTAACAGGTCATTTTATTTCACATTCGGGGGCTATGCTATAGATAATTTTATGAGAATTTTTTGAGAAATTAACACCTTATGTAATCTCATATCTTCAACACTATCACAATTTTAAATGTCAAAATTCTTTTGAGATCGCAGTACTAGGTATGATCGCAAGGCTATTCTGTGATCTCAGTATTGTCTATGACCTCAGTGCTACGCGCGGTCTCAAGGCTGTTCTGTGATCGCAATGTTCTTTATGGCCTCATTACTATCTTGAGCCCAAAGTCTGGAATTCGTTTCGGACAGAAGATGTACTACCTATGTATGTTTTGATCGTAGAAGTGTTTTCCTGTCATCATTTTTCATACAGAGAATGCTAGTTGATGATTATATGTTATACATAACCACTCAAGTACTCAAGTATGTAGAAGAAGTTCTTTATTTCTTACAGTCTTTACATACAAAAGGTATATAGGCAACTAAAGTGTCAACCTGATCCGAGAGTAATTTACAAAGTTCTCCTAGGAACATATTGGCATCAGTGGATCAACACTGGCCACCCCGAGAGAACTGGCGATATCTCTAAGCCTATTGATGTCATCCCTTATTAAGGGAGCACAACTATTTCTTATTGTATCGGAGAGGTCTCGCTGCTCTCGCGCACGATTTCTCTCCAGCCGAAGATTGCGCGCCTCTTCGCAGGCTCCACCATAGCATTCTGCCAGGCACAGAATGATCAAGGAAATCTCCTCAGAACGCTTCTCCAGCGCCTCTTTTTCTTCTTTGAGGGTTTTGACCAAATCAGATTTCTCCCTCAGAAGAGCCTGGATCTTCATCCTCTCTATTGGTCTCATGTTTTTAGAAACTAACCTGAGAAGTAGAGGAGAAAACCAAGCAGGGTGTGAGATTTTCTTCAGAAGAATGAAGGTTAGAAGGTTTGTTGTGGAGATCCAAAGGAGGTGATGAAGATGCAACTGGATGGGTTGCAAGGGTTGAAGATAGGGGCAGGTGGCAGCCTAGATGTCAGCACCCTTTAGTAGTTTTGATGCAGCTCCACTGGAAGAACCTTTGTCATTTCTGGATCTCTTCTTAAGACGAATCAGTTCCTCAAGCGCTTGTAAGTTCCAAAATTCATTACTTTGGAAATGATGTCGCGCCCCAAAACTGGGACTACGACTACTCCTGTAGAGACCTAGCTCGCAGCAGCTAGTCCCATACATGCATACCCTTGACTTCCCAGGATAAGTCAAGCACAGGAGTATATTACATTGCAACAGAGTAACTTACAAAATATTTAAGCAGTGTGGCCTGCTGGCCTTGATATTACATAAGAAGATTACAATGCCTTCACGGCATTCAAGGTTTAGCAAAATAATAACTACACAGCGGAAGATAGGTGACCCTCCCACAATGAGAAGTGGACGGCAGAAAAACACACATCAGGGCACTGACGGAACTGACTCTCCTCCTTCTGGATCCAAGAAATTCTTCATGCCTTCATCTTGATTATTGAACACTCCATCTACTGATTTGTAGGTTGCAAGGGTGAGCACTTACGTACTCAGCAAGTCATAGGTAAGAGTAGATACATATAGTAGTGATGATATGAACCTAGACTAGTCAAGAATTATGGATGTTTATAAAATAATCTTTTTCTTTCATATCTCAACTCATCTCATCTTATGGCAGCACTTTTCATAATATAGCATTGCTATTCATGTTCACTAGATTATAGCACTACCGCGACACGTCGACATACGACAGCCCACAGCAACACTCCTTATCATGACAACACATGTCATTTGGATAATCTTGATTTAACAAATTTTATTTAGAAAATATACTTGTGTCACACCCGTGGATTTAATCCACCACAGCAGACTCCTATAAACCAGGGAGCTCGGAGTATTCAAATATGTTTTTAACTCTGCAGAGAGGTACCAATTTACCCGCAAGATATTCCACTTTCAAGCCCTTCCTATCAAAATGATTAGACCCCTGGCTCACTTCATACTATGAGTGGCAAGGTGGAGATAACAAGAACTTTTGTTATGTTTCACTCACAATTCACCCCTGACCCTGTGGGTCTCTGCGAACCACAGTTGTGGCAGGTTGTATCCAAACCTCCACCCCTACGCATATTTCCATTGCTGGGTCAGCATGCATGATCGCCTTCAGTGATATGTGTGGGAGCCGCACTCCGTGTAAATCGTGCATCACTACACAACTCCAGTAGGGGTTTCATGTGCGATCCGCATAAATACTTGTTCAGACCTGTCCCATACCAGGCTTGCGGTTAGTACGTTGTTCATGCCACTAGACACACAACACCACGTTCTAGTCCTTATATGCCAGTGACCAGACCATCCACAACCCTGCACCTTCCGTGCCTGCTATCCTTTACAGTTTAGCACCTCCAGTGCTACAGCCATTCGTACAAATATTCTGGTCACGGCTAGGGGTTTTATTTCATGAATATATATAAATACATAAATATATATTAGTTCATGGCTCAAAACTTGTTTATTTCACATTTCACAGATAACCAGTCTAGTACTGCCAATTCATAATTCAACCATTCTCAATCTTTCACATGCAATATTATCTATATTCAAGGTTATATTCTAGCAACTCTTAAAATATAGGTTCAAGATGTCCAAGGATATGACTTGCCTTCTGCGATGTAAGAAATAGCAGTTGATGACCGGTCAACAACAAAATCCTTAAAGTCAGGTTCTGGATCTGCTCGACGACAAACCAAACAACACACACAATGATTACTTATTATATTAAAATGTTTTATGACTTATATGCAGATATGCTTCACAGAATAACTGAATGATACTGGAGATAATTGGGATTGCAAGCTGAACTGAGTCGAGATTGTAGAGTTTCAAGGAATTTGGCGAAGGATGGGTTTTAGAAACTCTTAGGATCTCAAGGCTATAATAAGAACATCAATTTTGTGGCTGGTTTGATCAAAACAGCGAATGTCAGCAGATTGACATTCGGATCAAGGCTCTAACATAGCTTCAAAGAAAGCTAGAGAGCTTATCTCAAGTTGTGACAGTAGAAGAAAGTGTAGATCACAACTCTACAAATTCAGTTGATAAAGTGGCTCTCAAATCACACAACCAGAAGTGGGTAAACAAGGCCAATGCCACTGGCTGGCATGCACTGACATAGTGCTGACAGTGTCAAAAACTAGAGCTTACCATAAAATGCAATTCAAGGGCTCAAAGCAAGTTGTGATAGAAGAAGAAATTGTAGATCACAACCTCAGGAGTCTAAGGGACAAAGTTATGCTCAAAATGCACATCTGGAAGGAAGTGAAAAGGGCTAATGCCACTGGCTGACATAGCCTGGCATTGAACTGACATGGCCAGAAACTAGGGCTTGCCATAATTTTTGATCTAGGGCTCCAATTGATGCATCACTTTATCTGGGAGGTAGGCCTTGATAACAGGAACAAATGATTCAATAGGTTCCAAGGTTGAAGATGGCTGGATGGTGATGAAAATTAGTAAAGAAGTGTGGTGGCGACACGGCACAGTGAAGCCACTGGACAAGGTCTTTGGCATAGCTATATCTTGCAATCTGGACAGTTTCAGAGATCGGGCTAGAAGAGAAAAGTGCTCAGGAGATTGAGGCACATCTGGTGGACATGGTGGCTGAAGCTAGATTGGCCGGGAATAGATTTCCGGTGGCTGGTGCCAGAGAAGAAGACAAGATTTGGGGATTTTTGATACAGGTCAAATGAACTCAATTCCTTGCTTGGAGAGTATCTGAGAAGTATAAGGAAACTATTGGCATGGTAAGATTGGCCGGAGGATCATCGGAAAAGCCTGGCGACGATCGCAGTTTATAGTGAAATTCAAATTTGGGGAAAACTTCAATTGGGGTTCAATTGAGGATTCTGAGCTTACAGGCTTGCTAAACTCAGTTCATAGATCAATTTTTTCTACAGAATCGAAAGCTAATTCGGATTAATTTGAACTGCAAAGCTGGAACAGGGCATTTTGGAATTTCTGGCGATCACCGGCAATGAGATGCATAATAACTCAATTCAAAGCTATAGCACGATGAGGGAGATGGGATATACTTACTGGTGGCTTCAATTTGGCAAGAGGTGTAGTGGAGTGTGCTGGCACCGTGAGCCTTCGTCCTAGACTCGCCGGAGAAGATGACGAAGGTGGAGGAGATTTGGAATTGGCTAAATTCTGGTGAAGAGAAGATGATACAGAGTATTGGGCTGCTTAAATAGACCAGGGACGGAGTTGGCAAGGAGGGAACAGCAAAGAAATTGGCGCCGGTGACTTGACTGGCCGGGCGCAGTTGCGACAACAGTGAACGAACAACGGCAGCGACAAGACGATGAGCAGGCGGCTCTGAACTGATCCAATTGTCGGCTCATTGGAACTCAATGATGTTGGGCTGTGCAAATCGGTGGCGACAAGAGCTGGCACGGCGAGGAAACGTGGCGTGGAGTTGCTGACAAAAGGCTGCTGTTGCTACTGCTAGTCACGCACGGGAGCGGTTGCTGGTCGTTGACGCTGCCACGGTGATGGCTGAGGCGTGGACGCGTACACACAAGCAAGCACGGCCACGAGTGCAGGCGAAGCTTCACCGGCGATGAAGAACGCAGTGGCGCGGCGCAACTGATTGCGGTCGAAAACGGCGAAATCAACAAACGCGGGTTCTGGTCGTGAACAGCAGCCCGTGGTCGAATTAGGGGCCTGATTGTGATGATTTTTGATTGGCTTTGGACTGATCTGTAAATCTGGAGATTTGGAAGATTTATACCAAAATTGATTTCACTAATCTGGCAGACTTGATTCAACAGATAATTTGGCACAGATAGAAGATAAAATTTGAAATATTTGAATGGTTTTTGATATAAACTGAAAATAGGGTAGATTAGGGTATTTGAAATCTGGATTTTGTGAAATGCTGAAATTCTAGGATTTCGGATTTGATTTTGAGATACCCATATAAGAAGATTTTGTGTTGAATGGCATTTGGGAGGTGTTCCCTGAATCAGATTTGGATTTGGAGATGATTTGTAATATTTTGCCTTTTCAGGCTTCTAGAAAATTTGGAAAAGGACTGATCTGCGATACTCTTGGACTGATTTGCGAATAAGGTTTAAATGATGAATTCTGACTGCCTACTTTTTCGATTAAGGTATTGGCATACCCTTGATCATAATCCAAGAATAATTTGGTCTGAACTGGGTCAAGATTTTGATTAATCTGAATTTCTGAAACTTAGGGTATTTGGGGTAATATAAGATATTTCTATTTTCGAAAACAGAAAGGAGTTGAGAAATCTTGAAGTTAGAGATAGAATTGAATCTGGGTTCTGAAGGATTTTATACTCAGGATAGATAGCAGATTAAATCTGAAAAGTCAGATCTTGATTTGGGTCTACAGGATAGATTTTAAGATTTTGGCTTAGAATAGAATAAAACTGGGGCTGATTTGGCTGATCTAGAAGAGACATATGCATGCATGATTTTTTTTAAGAAAGAAATTTTCACCCCTAAACTCAGGGTGTTACAAATGATCAAACTGCAAAGGAAAGTTTTGTATCAGGGTTCTAGAAAAGATTTACCTTCTAAAAATTCTGGTCGATTCCTATCTCTACTTCTTCCTCATCACTCTCAACAATCTTTTTGGAGTTTCGGTCCGCCATTGAGATGCGAGTCGAAGAGGAAATATGAAGTAAGGAGTAAAAACAGGTTCTAAAAGACTTAGCCAAAAGGTAGCTTGTGAGTCTTAGAACCGAAAGGCTTCTTTATTTATAGAGCCTAGAGGTGACGGTTCACATTCGTGGGTGCCTCGAGTTCTTAAAATGCACTTACGGCTCTTGCCTTGGTTAAATAGTCAATAACTTCGTGATTACCTGTAAAAAAAAAACCCGGAGGTTTTCTCAGGAGATAAACTGCCACACAGCGTATAGTGCCCACTGAAGAAGTTGAAGCGTCGGGTTATATATTCGATGCAGATTAAATTTGAAGTTATAATCTTTTTATCTCTTCAAATTTGAGGGCTAACTGATGAGGATTATCACCCAAGCTAGTTTATTTAACATTTATCGTGTTCAAGTCAAGTTCGGATGTGATGTATGTCTATGAGTCCTAGCAGCCACTATGGTTGCAGACGGACAGCTTCGTGTGCACCAGAAGGTTGTGGACACAGAGTCAGTCCATGATCACAGGCTATGTGCGGCCATGAGGTCGCAGCCTAAGCGATCAGAAGGTCGATGGCTCTGCGCGACCAAGACATCCTGGGGGGTTCAACTCTTTATTGGACACGTTCTCAGGGTCAAGATAACTTCTTCCACGTGGGAAGACAACCGTTAGGAGGTTAACGTGTGCGGTTATTTATAATTGCACGTGCTTAACCGGCGAAGAAGATTGATGCGGTTATATGAACTACACTATGGCAACCATCAAGAACTGTCTTACATTGGCATCCTTTCATTGTGTATCAAAGGATTGCTGATGAAAAACGACGGACATGTGGTCAACATCCATAGATGTTCTTCAAGACTTAGATATGGTTATTAGATAGCAGCGTAATAGGAGATTATCGCCTGTGACAATCTCTCTTTCCTGTAAACTCTTTCTTTAATACATAGAGAAATCACAACAGGTGATCCGGGAGGATCTTCAAGTCCTGATCGCATACGGCTTCGCAACCTTAACTGTGTTCGGATAGGTTTCGCGACCATGGATTAGTTCGCGACCATGAAAAGGAATTCGTTCCCTGTTCAAAATTGTAATCCGATCCGAATATGTATAACTAGGTTTATCCGTTTAGGATTAGTTAGTTATATGAGTCTAATACGTTTAGCTTACTGAGTCTGATACGTACTCATACGATTGGACTATAAATACCTTGTAATAGGACTAGTTTAAATCATAAAAGAGTCATAGAACTTATTTGAGTTTTAAACACTTACAATTCTTTCGACGTAGGCAAGTGTGCCTAACGTTCGATGTGTAAAGCCCTTTTTGAAATAAAGAGTTGTGCAATTATTTTGGATTTCGGTATTTCCGAATAAGATCCTGTTATCCCGCATATTAGAATTTGGGCGAGCCTAGTGCGAAAACCAAGATTAGGTCTCAAATGGATCAGGTTGGTATCAGAGTAACTTTCCTATCCTGTGGATGGTGAAGACTCGCCCGGGTTACAAAACTTCTGGCGAAACACCAGGAGATCAATTGATGGTTCCTATAGCCGCGTCTCCTACAATGTCTGACAATACCTCCGTTTAAGCTAACCTAGCCGAACAAGTAGCTAAGCTCTCCACCGACATGGAAACTGTGCTTGCTTGGATTAAGCAGCAGGCCATGATTGTACCTTCTGAAGCAAGGAAGGTTATAGGTGTGAAGACTGGTGAAGACTTGCGCAGGGCAGACGAAGATGAAGACGAAGGCGACTATAAGACTGACGACGTCACCAACACCTCTTTAGCTGTCGGATCTTTCAAGGTCGACGCTAGGATTGAAATACCCATATATGATGGGGTGATCGATGCCGAGAAGCTAGATTCTTGGATCGATCAACTTGAGATCTACTTTGACCTGAAAGCAGTTATTGCATAAAACATAATTAAACAGGTACGAGGTCACAAGGACCAATATTACATTAACATAGCGCCCAGAATGACGCTACTTAGAGTTGCTACGAAAATAACAAGTTTATCCATACAAGAGTCGGCATCAAGATACCGAACACACAAAACAAGATAGACAGCAACAACAAAGATCTTCACTTCTGGCAGCAACGGTTTTGGTAGGGCTTCATCCACATCGGACTCAACTCGGCGCGAGACCCTCCTAGAACTCCGAATCATCTGGGGCATTCCCATCCTCTGCTTCATCTTCGTAACCAAACAAATCGGGATCGGCGAATCGCTCTTCTGATTTGTTTAAAAAGGCAAGGGTGAGCATGCTTTGACACAATGCTCAGCGAGTCGTTTATTTACAAATGCAATTATATAGATGAGGAGTGATCAAGAAAAGGGGTTAAGTCTTATAATCATAAATAGTATAGATTTCAATCCTTTGATCTTTCAAATAAGGGTTTTGTTTTCAACAGCGGGGTTTTTGAAAACCTTATAATAGACTTTAAGAAAACATTGTGAATGGCGATCCTCCGTGATCCACCATTTGAATTAACCATATTATGAAAACATTCCAAATAGTTACTTGTGTTGAACCACATGGATAAATCCACCGCGAACATACTCCATGAACTGGAAGTATAGAGTATCCGATACTTTTCTTACGCTTTGCAAAGGTGTACCTCTTTTTAAATCCACTTCTTCACTCAACTTTCAAGTCGGGCCAACTCCATGTGAGTTATACACATGTGACAAGGCCGAGATCACACAACGCTTTTGCAGTTCAGTATTAACAGTATCCCCGCCCGGTAAATAGACAATTAAGTCTCAAGTACCGTTGTGGGTCCTACCCACTGCCTTACTTCCTAGCCTTTGGCCTATGCTCCCGCAGGACACATAGCCTTGGTCTGTCCACGCGAGACATTTGACCGTCACGATTACAACTGCTCACGGCTTAATCGGAGGCATAGGGCGTCTTCCTTCTTTCCACCTTTTCCTCTCATGCTTTTTTTGAACTCACATCACTCACGGACGAACTGCGCCCAACCAGTTTCCACGCGAGAAACCAGACCGACAAACCATGCAGGGAACTGCTAATACCAAAAAGCTACTAAGTCGTGCCTGTCCCATACCAGGCAAGTGGTTGGTACGTTTTTTTATGCCGCATAGAGGCACAACACAAGGTTTTAGTCCTTATGAATTAATAGTGAGGAGCCATCCACATTCCCTGGTGCGCACCGCACCCTCTCCATACAAACCAATCCTCACTATCAATACTAATTTGACATTTCATTTCACAAAAAGGGGTTTCAAATCCATTTCTCACATATTAGTCATTTCACATCCAACATGTATACTTAAATAAGATTAAAGCCTAAGCATAGTATCCTAGGGTGACAAGGTTGCATGATGATTCGATATCAAAAAGGGGTTTCCACATGAAAGTTGGGTCATATCTATTCACATATTTCTAAACATAGTTCTATCAAGTATTCAGCATGCATATATCTTTAAAACAGTGAATCTACTCTATTTCAAAATACTGGGTGAGACATGATCAAGGGTGACGACTGGCCTTGCCAAGTTGGGTCTAAGAAATCTGCTGGATCTTCAAACGTTCCTTCCAAATCTTCCGCTCCTTGCTCTGCATTCGCACGAGAGCACACACAACACATACAATACATAAGCATTTAGAAAATAGGCTTTATACAAAACATAAGTAAAGTATACACATGAATGCAAATGAGGGATATTGTGCAGAAACAGAACAGCAGAGAAAAGGATACTAGGGTTAGGTTCACTGGACAAGACTCGAATGCGACGAAAGCCAGGGGTTGGCATTCGGTTCACGAACAGACAATGTCCGAGAAGGACACAAGAATGATTTGGGGCTTCTAGATGATCAAAAGTGGTGCAAGAGGTGGCATTGTGTGCCAAATGCTGTGAGGGACCTAAATGACAAAGTGAACTTCACAGCAAAGCTCAGGACACAGGAAATCGAATGCCACTGTACAGCAGTGAACTAGGGCACATGTGTCTGGATGAATCACGCATGCATTGGTTCGCCAAACATGTCAAGGAGGTAGGCGGGATCAAGACAAGGTTGCTGGTGGAAGGAATTTGACTGGGGTGGCTTGCCGGCGATGAACGACGAGGTTGAAACCTTCGGCCGCCTGAGACAAGGACGAGCCACGGTGACAGAGAACTGGAGTTAGCTAAACTTGAAATTGACCTAGGGGAAACACTTCTGAGGTGGTGTGGATTGTTCTGGAGAGAGGAATTGGGCAGTGGTTAAGCGTACGAGCTCGTCGACATTGTCACCGGAGTTGGAGAAGACGGTGAACGACGAACTGGCTCCACACAGCAATGTAGGCTATAAGCTTTGGGCTACACCATCTAGGGGTTACAGGGAAGGTGTATGTGGCTTCAGTTTGGGGAGAGTTGCAGCGAGGCACGCCGGCGACGTGAGACATCCACGGTGGCGCGCGAAAATTGGGAAAACACACAGCACTACATCAATTTGAAAACTGGCTGAACAGGCTTGCTAATAAAGGGCTAAGGATCATTTGATTCTACTGGAGTGGGTGATGAAAAGCACTGGAACGAGTTTAATTTCTGGAACAGGGGTTTTCTGGTTTTCCGGCGATCACTGGCGATGAAGAGCACTAGGATGCAATTGCTTGCTTGGACACGGGAAGATGGGTGTGGGGATCTTACTGGGGAGCTTGGATTGGAGTGAGGGGCTGTGGTTTGCTCTGGCGACGATGGCCTCAAAATCGGCTCGTCGGGGAAGAAAGGGAAACAGTGAAAATCCGAGAATTTGGCTAAGTCCTGGAGTTGTGGCTTCTTCACAGCACTGAGGGGGTTTAAATAGGCGTTGAGGCGGAGCTTGCGAGGGGAAATGGCGAGAGAACTTGTGCCGGGGACGAGACCGTTCGGGTGCAGCTGCGACAGCGGTGACCGACGATGTGATTGCGCACTGGCGGTGTAGCAGCTCTATAGGCTTTGTCGTTTGCAATGGGACTTCACCAGTGATGGCGCAGATGCGGAGGCAGTAGCAAAGCTCCGGCAACGACACGTAACGCATGCAATTGCCACGGCAACGGTTGCGCGCGCGAGGACAACACTGGAGCCCGGGTGTTTAACCGCTGGACATGGCGAGGTACTGGTGGCTGGCACGTGCGCGCGGGGTGGTTCATTTGCTCACAAGTGCAGGCGACAAGAGGCGGTGGCTGGCGGCGAGCAACTGGGGCGAGAAAATGCGGCGCGGCTCCGGCGATGCAGCACTGGTCGAGGGCGCGACCAGGCGCTGGTCGAAAACAGCAGAAAAAGGATAGGAGGGCTTATTTGCAATTTCAGAACTTTGATTCCAGGGACCAATCTGTAAATCTGGCATTCGGCTTAGGTAGAAAGAGTTTTGACTTTGCTAAATTAATCCACAAAGTCTAAGATATTGATCAGCAGCTAGGGATGACAAAATTTTGGAGATTTAGGCAAGTTTTGAGATGAACTGAAAATAGGGTAATTAGGGTAATCTCGATTTTAGAAATTTGACAAGGCTGAAACTAGGGTTTTGGGAGAGATTTGAAAATTCTTCCAGAAGGGAAAAATGTTCAGAAAAGTGAAGGGAAGATGTTCACTGAATCAAATCAGGATTTGGAAATGATCTGTGACTTTTAGCCTTTTTTTTGGGGTTCCTCAGATATCTGAAAAGGACTAATTTGTGAATCTTTTGGACTGATCTACGAAAGTGACTTGAATGAAGGAGTTTGGCTGCCAACTTTTTAGAGTAACACTCTGGCATTACCAAGATCTCATCCTGATATGCAGATAGTCAAGGTAGGCTAGGGTTGGGAAAAACAGGGGTGTTACACCCGGCTCCCCGGGACGCCCTGCTTGAGGCTCTCGTGGAGGGCCAGCTCCGGGCCTAGCGCTCTATGGATGAGCTCCTCAGCGTGTTGGCGCGGCCTCCGGCCCCCACATTTGCGTCACACCCGTATCCGGGGAACATGCCCCCGTTTATGGGTTACCCGGCGGCCCCTCCGGTCTCCGGGGGATTGTCCGCCCCGTATGATCCTGTCGGGGGGTTCCCTCCCCCTGCGGGATATACGTCCGGACCCTTCCCGGCACGCGGGCCCGTCCCGGTGCCGGGAGGTTACTTCATGCCGGGGCCCTTCGTGGCACCAGGGGGGTACCCCGTCTCGGGCCTATTCCCGGGGCCGGGAGCCCACTTCATGCCGGGGGTTTACCCTACGCTGGGAGCCAGTCCCGCCCCTCCGCGTCACATTTACCGCACCGGGGGAGGTTGACAGAGCAGCTTCCGTGTCGCAGCGGACTTCCCCCTGCATGGGCTCCCCGGTTCCGGACGTTGCCGTGGGGGCTCCCCCCTCGCCGGTTTCGGATGTTACAGGGGCTCCCCCCTTCCCGGTTCCGGTCGTGGCCACTGGGGCCCCCTCCACTTCGATTCCAAGCGTCGCCGTGGGCGCCCCCTCCCCGGTTCCGGATAATGCAGGGGCTTCCCCCTTTCCGGTCCCAGGGGTCGTCGCGGGGGGCTCCCCCCAACCGGCTCCGAAAGCCTCCGGGCCGGCAGCTACAGCGCATGAGCTCCCTCCCTCGGCGGGACAGGTCCGTTTCGCCCGGGGGGAGGTCGAGCGAATGCGTTCACCAGAGCGCGGGGAAGAACTTCCCCCCGGCCGCGGGCGCGGGGAGCCTCGCTCGCGCACCGGCCAGGGGAAGAGACCCGCTGAAGAGCCAACCTCTCCGGCGGAGAGCCCGGACGTCCGGGAACTCAGTCCCGGTCCGGAGGAAAAGGGTCGCCATCGCCATTCTGGCGGACCTATCGGACCGCTTCCAGACTCTGACAACGAAGGTCCCGTGAAAGAAGACAGCGACCGGGGCTCTCCCCGGGAAGTGCAGGGGGCTAACCAGCCCCTGTGCCGAAGACTTCGCAGCATCCGGTGGCCGCAGCCCTACCGCCCTCCACACATCGAGCACTATAACGGTGAGGCAGACCCTTACGAGTTTGTGCAGGTCTACTCCACAGCCATCTCCGCGGCCGAGGTGGACGAGACGGTACAGTGCAACGTCTTCCCCCTCTACCTCTCCGGCATTGCCCGCTCCTGGTTCTACAACCTGAAGGCGGGCTATGTCAGGTCTTTCTCGCAGCTCAAGCGAGAGTTCTGTGCCAACTTCCAGGGGAACTACATGCGTCCCCTGGACTCCTCGCAGCTGTACACTGTCCGACAGAGGACTGGGGAAACCATCAGAAGCTTCTTCAAGCGCTTTGCTCAGGTGAAGAGAAAAGTGGCCCACGTCCCCGACTCTACGGTCATCGAAGCCTGCAAAAGCGGCATCCTCCCGAGGGAGCTCCACCGAAGGCTCTCCCGGAGCTGCCCCTCTTCCGCCGACGAGCTCTTCAACGTGCTCGAAAAGTACGCTCGGGCGGAGGAAGACGATATCTGGAAGAAGACCCAGGGGGCTCCCGCCCCCGTCGACCGGGGGGCCAGGGATCCCCCCAAACGCCCCAGGCAGGGGGGGCGTAGCGAGCCACGGCCTCGGGACACCTTTGTCCTCGAGGGCGGAGGCGGCTCGCGTGACCCCCCGAGGGGCAACCGCCCCTTCCCCAAACCAAAGGGCCATGGGGGAGGACAGTCTTCGCGCGGCCGGGAAGGCCCCGCGGGGAGAAGACGGGAAGGACCGTGGTGCAGCTTCCACAGGTCCAGTACCCACGCTACCCGAGATTGTAGCCAATTGCTGCAGCACTTCACGGACTTCCTCGACCAGCGCTGGCAGGGGGGGGACTCCAGCCTCCTTGCCCCCTCGGCCAGTTGTTCCGGCGCTTCCCGCTCCCGCGGGGGGTCAGCAGACGCAGGAGGGGGAGCCTTCAGAAGTTCTCCCTTTCAAACTTCGCAGTGGCACATCAACGTCATCGTGGGAGGATCCGCCTCCGGGCGGGACTCTAAGCGCCGGCGTAAGGAGTACGCGCGTGAGGTCAAGGTTGTGGGGGTGCTACACGCGTCCCCACCACCTAAGTGGTCGGACGTCCCCCTCACCTTCACGGCGGAAGACGCGCGGAGGGTTCGCTTCCCCCACGACGACATGCTCATTGTCTCCGCGACCATCTACAACTGCCATCTGGCCCGTATCCTGGTGGACGGCGGGAGCTCCGCCGATGTCCTATTCCTGAAGGCCTTCAAAGAGATGCAAGTGGATGAAAAGCTCCTGCAGCCTGCGGCAGGGCCCCTGCAAGGGTTTGTCCCGGGGAAGGCGATCCACCCCGTGGGCAAGGTAGATCTCCCGATGACCTTCGCCACACCGGAGAACTACCGGACCGAGCTGGTCTGCTTCGACGTAGTGGACCTCCCCTCCTCCTACAATGCGATAATGGGGAGGACCACAATCAACCGGCTGGGGGCTGCTACCCATCAAAACTATCTCTGCATGAAGATCCCCGGGCCGCATGGTGTGATCAACGTCCGGGGAGACCAAGACATGGCCCGTGCTCTATACGAGCGCGCTGCGGCCACAATCGGAAGCGTCAACCTCATAAAGACGCCCGGGGGGGAGGCTTCTCCCCCGGAACTAGACGCCGCTGCGCCACCGCCCGGGAGGCCCTCCTCAAGCCGCGTCCGGAAGGGGGCCTCCGGAAGGTCCTGCTGTCCCCGGGCAACGAAGACAAAACCGTCCGGATCGGGGCAGAGCTCCCCGAGGAGCACGCAGCGCAACTTGCGGCTTTTCTGCTTGAAAACTCCGATGTTTTTGCGTGGAAACCTTCGGACATGCGGGGCGTCGCCCGGGAGGTTATTGAGCACAAGCTCGCAGTGGCCCCCGGTCACCCCCCGGTCAAACAGAAGCTGCGGAAACTCTCCCTCGAGCGCCAAGAGGCAATCAAGGCGGAGATCACCTGGCTCCGAGAGGCGGGGTTCATTCGGGAGGTCCTGCACCTCGAGTGGCTCGCGAACCCCGTCCTCGTCAAGAAATCAACCGGCAGCTGGCGGATGTGCGTGGACTTCACCGACCTTAACCGCGCCTGGCCCAAAGACAACTTCTCGCTCCCGCGGATTGATCAGCTCGTCGACTCCACTGCGGGGTGCGAGCTCATGAGCTTCCTAGACGCCTACTCGGGCTACCATCAAGTCCGTATGGCGGAGGGGGACGAGGAAAAGACGAGTTTGATAACTCCCCTCGGAACCTTCTGCAACGTCCATATGCCCTTCGGGCTCAAGAATGCGGGGGCGACCATCCAGCGCCTCATGACGCTGGTTCTCATGGATCAAGTTGGCCGCAACGTCGAAGTCTACGTAGACGACGCGGTCGTCAACAGTCCCCGCGTAGCCTCCCACATCGACGACCTGGCGGAAACCTTCCGCAACCTCCGCGCGTTCGGGCTCAAACTCAACCCGGAGAAGTGCGCCTTCGGGGTGCGCGGGGGGAAGCTCCTAGGTTTCCTCGTGTCCCAGCGGGACATTGAGGCGAACCCCGAGAAGATCCGGGCTTTCCTAGATATGCCCCCGCCCCGCTCCGTCAAGGATGTCCAGCGGCTCTCCGGCCGCCTAGCCGCGCTAAGCCGCTTCGTCTCCTGGTCGGGGGAGCGGGGCCTCCAGTTCTTTAAGATCCTCCGTGGGCTCGAGGGGTTCTGCTGGACCCCCGAGGCCCAGGAGGCGTTCGACGACCTCAAGAAGTACCTCACGAGCCCTCCAATGCTCGTGAGTCCGTCTCCGGAAGAGCCCTTGCTCTTCTACCTCACCGCGACCCCCGTCGCCGTCAGCGCGGTCTTGGTGAAGGAGCAAGGGGAGCAGCAGCGTCCCGTGTACTACGTGAGTGAGGCCCTCCAAGGGGCCAAACTCGGTACACGGAGATGGAGAAAATCTACTACGCCCTCCTCATGGCGTCACGGAAGCTTCGGCATTACTTCCTGGGGCACCCCATCATCGTCCCGTCGTCCCTCCCCCTCGGGGAGGTACTGCGAAACAAGGAAGCCACCGGCCGGATCGGGAAGTGGGGGGCCGAGCTCGCCCCCTTCTCCCTGTCCCTTACCGGCCGCTCCGCCATCAAGTCGCAGGTCCTCGACGACTTCGTCGCAGAGTGAACTCCCGCCTCTGGGTCCGGGGACGAAGATCTCCCTGTGCCGCCCCGACGCAGTGATCATTGGACCCTCATGTTCGATGGGTCGCTGTGTCTCGCTGGGGCTGGTGCGGGAGTAGTCCTCCGGAGCCCCGAGGGGAAGGAACTTGTAACACCCTGAGTTAGGGGTGAAAATTTCCTTTTTCATCAATAGCATGCATGCATGTATCTGTAGTATTAGCCAGATCAGTATCTTTCTCAAGCCCTAGAATCTCCAAAATCTATCCTGTGACCTCAAATCAAGATCAGATTGTTCAGATGTGATCTATCAGTTACTTTGAACTTAAAAGTCTTCAGAACCTAGATCCAATTCTATCTCTAACTCCCAGAATTATCAACTCCTTCTGTTTTCGAAAACAGAATTACCTTATATTACCCAAATACCCTAAGTTTCAGAAATACAGATTTAATCAAAATCTTGACCAAGTTCAGACCAGATTATTCCTGGAATATGATCATGGGTGTGTCAATACCTTAATATAAAAAGTTGACAGCCAGATTTCATCATCTAGACTCTTTTCACAAATTAGTCCAAGAATTATCGCAAATTAGTCCTTATCTGTTATCTGAAAACCCAAATAGGCTAAAATCTCCAGATTAACTCCAAATTCAGAATTTCTTCGGCAAATCTTCTCAAAATGCTATTTGTCACAAGTTTCTCTTCTGTTCAAATTCCAAAATCTCATCCTAAGTACCAGAATTCAAAATCAAATGAAATTCAAATTTCAATTACCCTAAATTACCCTATTTTCAGTTTGTATCAAAAGCTATCCAAATGTGCCAAATTTTATCTTCAATCTCTGCCAAATCATCTGTTGAATAAAGATTACCAAAACAGTAGAAGCAAATTCAGTTTAAACCTTCCAGAATTCCAGATTTACAATTCAGTCCAAAACTCAAAGAATTGAAACTGCAGTTCAGTCCAAATTTCGACCAGGCTAGCTACTGTGCGCACGACCAGGAACTACCGTGCTTGTGCGCCGTGGTTGCTCATCGCCAGTGAGGCTTCGCCCGCGCTCGTGACCGTGCATGCCGGTGCGCACGTGTCCCCACTCCAGCTAGTGCCGTGGCAAGGCCGCTGTTACGTCGACGACCAGCGCTGCTCCCGCGCGCGATCAACGGCTTTTTGTCAGCTACTCCTCGCCACGTCGCTTTGCCGCGCCAGTGTTGTCGCCACCGCTTGCTACAACTTTGCCAGGTCCCGATGAGGCGACACTGTGATCAACTGCAAGCTTGTCGCCGTCGCATCACCGTTCTTCGCTGTGTCTTCGCCGCTGTTGCTCCAGCACGCAACCAGTCAAGTCACCGGCTACCAATTACTTCGTTGTCTCCTTCTTGCTTGCTTCGCCTGGCCTATTTATACACCACTGTACCCCAGCAACTTCTTGTTTCACCGGAAATCAGCTAAGTTTCAAAATTCTCCTGTCTTGGTCTTCTTCTCCGGCGAGTCCAGATTGAGGCCTCACGGTGCCAGCACGCCCTGCTGCACTCCTCACCGACTTAACAGCACCAGAAGGTATATCTCATCTCCCTCATCGTGCTGTACCACTTAATTGAGCTATATTGCATCCAGTCGCCGGTGATCGCCGGAAATGGCTGAAAATCGAAGATTGCCCTGTTCCGGCAATGCTGGCCAATCTACCTCGAATTAGCCCTCGATCCTGTAAACAAAATTGATCAGTGAGCCAAATCAAGCAAGCCTGTGAAGTTGGATTTCAAAATTTAGCAAGAATCGAACCTTTTCCCTAAACCGAGCTTCACCAGAAAACCGGCGATCGTCGCCAGGCTTCTCCAGTGATCCTCCGGTCAATTTGATGTTACCAGAAGTTTTCTTTTACCTCCTACATACTCTCCAAGCAAGGAATTAAGTTCTCTCGGCCTGTAGCAAAAATGCCCAAATCCAGTGATTCTTCTCCGGCGCCGATGACCGGGAAAGTTTGTTCCGGCCATTTCAGCCCTCAAAACTTTGTCTAGTATGTGTGCTTTGATCTCCTGAACACTTTTGTCTTCTAGCCCGACACCTAGATCGGCCTAGATTGCAAGTTACAGCCATGCCAAGATCTTATCCAGAACTGCTCCAGTGCAACCAGTTCATCTCTGTTCATCATCAAATTTCTTGCTTTCCAGCCATTTCTTGCCCTAGATCCTGTTGACTTAATTGTTCCTGTTACTTAAGCCTACCTCCCAGACAAAGTGGTGCATCATTTGGAGCTCCAGATCAAAAGTTATGCTAAGCCCTAGTTTCTGGCCATGTCAAGATTAATGCCAGGCTATGTCAGTCAGTGGCATTAGCCCTTTTCACTGTCTTTCAGATGTGCATCTTGACCATAACTTTGTCCCTTAGATTCCTGAAGTTGTGATCTACAATTTCTTCTTCTATCACAACTTGATTTGAGCCCTTGAATTATAATTGTTGCTAAACCTTAATTTTTGACATTTTCTCAGTATATGCCAGCCAATGGCATTGGCCTTGTTTACTCACTTCTGGTTGTGTAAATTGAAAACCACTTTGTCCACTAAATTTGTAGAGTTGTGATCTACATTTTATTCTACTACCACAAGTTGAGATGACCCCTCTATCATTCATCGACCCTATGTCGATGCTTTGAACCGAATGTCGACCTAAAGACGTTCGCTGTTTTTGAGCGAACCAATCGCAACCTTGATATCATTCTGATATTTTGGGACATGTGGAACCTTGTAAACCTTTGACAGCTAATCTTAACATTGGTTTCCTTAACTTAACCCTAATCAGCCTCTAAACCCAATCATTTCAGAATCATCAAGACTTCATCTTTGCATCTCTGCATATAGTATAATAATGTATTGAAAAGATTATGATTATTGGTTATTTGTTTGATTGGAGAGCAGATCAAGAGCCCGAGTTCGAGGACTTCACTGCGGACCCGTCATCGACTGCTGTATTTTACGACGCGGAAGGCAAGTCATATCTTTGGTCATCTTGAACCTATATTTTAAATGTTGCTATAATATAACCTTGAATATAGGAAATATTGCATGTGAAAGATTGAGAATGATTCATTTATGAATTGGCAGTACTAGGTTATCTGTGAAATGTGAAATAAACAAGTTTTGAGCCATGAATTATTATATGTATCTGTATACTTATATTCATGAAATAAAACCCCTAGCCGTGACCAGAAAAATGGTGTGGATGGCTGTAGCACTGGAGGTGCTAGACTGCAAAGGAATGCAGGCACTGAAGGTGCAGGGTTGTGGATGGTCTGGTCACTGGCATATAAGGACTAGAACCTTGTGTTGTGCGTCTAGTGGCATGAACAACGTGCTAACCGCAAGCCTGGTATGGGACAGGCCTGAACAAGTAATTATGTTGATCGCACATGAAACCCCTGCATGAGATGTGTAGTGATGCACGATAAACACGGAGCGCGGCTCCCACACATATCACTGAAGGTGATCAAGCACGCTGACCCAGTAATGGGAATAAGCAAAGGGGTGGAGGTTTGGATACAACCTGCCACAACTGTGCCTCGCTGAGAGCCACAGGGTCGGGGGTGAATTGTAAGTGATACATAACAAAAGTTCTTGTTATTTCCACCTTGCCGCTCACAGTATGAAGTGAGTCAGGGGTCCAATCATTTTGTTATGATAGGAAAGGTTTGAAAGTGGAATATCTTGCGGGTAAATTGGTACCTCTCTGCAGAGTTAAAAACGTATTCGAATACTCCGAGCTCCCGGGTTTTATAGGAGTCTGCTGCGGTGGATTAAATCCACGGGGTGTGACACAAGTACTATTTTCTAAATAAAATATGTTTAAATCAAGATTACCCAAATGACATGTGTTGTCATGATAAGGAGTGCTGCCGTGGGCTGTCGTGTGTCGACGTGTCGCGGTAGTGCTATAATCTAGTGAACATGAATGATGATATATTATGAAAAGTGCTGCCATGAGATGAGGTATGAAAGAAAAAGATTATTTTACAAATATCCATAATTCTTGACTAGTCTAGGTTCATATCATCATTACTATATGTATCTACTCTTACCTATGACTTGCTGAGTACTTAAGTGCTCACCCTTGCAACATTCAACTCAATAGATGGAGCCTACTTTGATCAAGATGATGGCACGGAGTACTACATGGATCCAGAAGGAGGAGAATCAGTTCCGCCAGAACCCTGAAGTGTGTTGTTCTGCTGTCAACTTCTTTTGTGGGAGGGTCACCTATCTTCTGCTGCGTAGTTAAATATTTTGCTAAACCCTGAATGCCTTGTAGGCATTGTAATCCTCTTTATGTAATATTAAGGCCAGCAGGCCACACTGCTAAATATTTTGTGAGTACTCTGTTGCAATGTAATATACTCCTGTGTTTGACTCATCCTGGGAAGTCAAAGGTTTGTGAGAATGGGACTAGCTGCAGCGAGCTAGGTCTCTACAGGAGTAGTCGTTGTCCCAGTCTCGGGGCGCGACAGAACTCGAGTACGCCGCGCGGCTTGAGTTCCCCGCAACCAACAACGTCGCCGAACACGAGGCATTGCTCCTCGGGATGTGCCTCGCGCGCTCCCTGGGGATCCGGCGCTTCCTAGTCAAGGGAGATTCTCAGCTCGTAGTTTGCCAAATGGACAAGTCTTACCTGTGCCATGACGCAAACTTAAGTCTTTATTTGTAGGAAGTGCGAAAGATGGAGAGACACTTCGACGGCCTCGAGGCCCGGCATATCCCGCGGAGGGACAATGACCGGCCGACACCCTGGCCAGGGCGGCAAGCGCCCGGGAATCGCTCCCCAAGGGGGCTTTCCTGGAAATCATCACGAAGCCCACGGTGGCCTCCCCGGACACGGGCGACGAGCCTCATGTCCCGGAGGTCACCGAGATCATCCGGACTCCGTCGTGGATGGACTGGCTCGTTTCCTTCATCAAGGGGGAGGGGGACCCTCCTAGTGAGACCGAGGCTAAACGCCTCCGGGCTAAAGCCCGGGCATATCTCCTGCTGGAGGGGAGGCTCTACAAGCGGGGGGCTTCCGCCCTCCTGCGCTGCCTCCCCCGGCCGGAGGGACTTCAACTTCTCGAAGACATCCACGCGGGGAGCTGGGGTTCTCACCTAGCCCCGCGTGCCATCGCGGCCAAGGCCCTCCGGCAGGGCTTCTACTGGCCCACAGTCATGCGCGACGTGCGAGACCTTGTCTCCGCGTGCGAGGCATGCCAGAAAATGGCCAAGGACTCGAACCTCCCCCCTATAGCGCTGCAGACAATCCCCATCACTTGGCCCTTCGTGCGCTGGGGGATGGAC
This sequence comes from Pharus latifolius, assembly GCA_019359835.1. Lineage (NCBI taxonomy): Eukaryota > Viridiplantae > Streptophyta > Magnoliopsida > Poales > Poaceae > Pharus > Pharus latifolius. The sequence goes on along the minus strand of CM033323.1, from coordinate 34,667,567 downwards.
CTCTTAGGGCCCTTCCCCCCAGCGCCCGGGGGATACAAGTATGCGGTAGTCGCAGTCGACTATTTTACAAAGTGGGTTGAGGCGGAGCCTTTGGCCAGCATCACGTCCCGGGCCGTTCAGCGGTTTTTCTGGAAAAACGTCGTATGTCGTTTTGGTGTCCCCCGGGAAATCACCGTGGACAACGGGACCCAATTCGACTCGGCTTATTTTCGGGAATTCCGCGAAGGCCTAGAGCTCGTCATCCACTTCGCCTCAGTGGCCCATCCCCGGAGCAATGGGGCTGTTGAGAGGGTCAACGGCGTGATCCTACAGGGGTTGCGCCGGATACTCGAGCAAACCGCTTCTAAGTGGGGTGCATGGGCAGAGGAGCTCCCTAGCATCAACTGCTCCATGCGCACTACCCCGTCCCGGGCGACGGGGCGTACTCCCTTCTCCCTGGTCTACGGGGCGGAGGCAGTCCTCCCCCCGGAGATCAGCTTCCGGTCACTGCGGGTCGAGCTCCTGGAGGGAGCCACGCCCGCAGCGTACCAGGCCAACGAGGCCAACCGGCGCCTGGAAATCGACCTCGTGGAGGAGGAACGCGACCGAGCACTCCTCCGCCACGCCATCTACGAGCAAGAGATGGCGCGCGCGTACAACCAGCGCGTGCGCGAGAGAGCTTTCCGCCTTGGGGACCTTGTCCTCAAACGCGTCACAGACCCCCAAGCCCAGGGGAAGCTATCCCCCAAGTGGGAGGGCCCCTACAGGATCTCCGCGGTCCTGGGCTCGGGGTCCTACAAGCTCTCCAAACTTCAAGAGCAAGAGCTGAAGCACACATGGAACTTGCGTCTACTTCGCAAGTTCTACGTTTAAGCCTTACGGGCCTGTCCCCTCCCCTGGAGCGTTTATGCTGGAGGGGGAGGAGGGACACTGTATTTTCCTCCCCTTTCACGGCTTCGCAGGGGGAGGCCCTGTACTTCATTTTATTAGCAATACATAGGTCTTGCTTTTCGAACTGTCTCATTGTAGGTCTTTCTCATTACCGCGCCTAGCGGCGATGCCCTCCCCGCGAGGAAGCCCTCCCCGCGAGGATGCCCTCCCCGCGAGGACGCCATTCCCGTGAGGATGCCCTCTCCGCGAGGAAGTGGGCCAATCCCAGCAAGTCCCTCCTGTAGGGCAGCTTACAATCAGCCCTCGTGGACTGAGGGTGTAAGCGGCAACCCAGTCACAGTGGCCGTGGTAACGAGTCACTTTGGGAGACTAGTCCCCTGCCCAAACACTCAAGACCCGTCTTCGGGCACTTCCTCCTCCGAGAGTAGACGCTCTCCCCAGTGGGACGTCTAACGGCATTCTTGGATATTTGGTCCCCGGCGACCTTATTCCTGGCTCCCCGTTTTCACAGCGACCGGATGATCGGCCCCCTGCGGCCTGATTGGATCTATCTTCCTCCTCCGGGAGTCGACGTTATTCCTGGCTCCCCGTTCTCACGGCGACCGGACGATTGTCTCCCGGAAGGTCTTCTCCTTGAAAACCTCATTTCAAAACTTTCTAACAGAAAAATTCCTATGCTACAGGTGACTTCCATCCCGGGGGCCTTGTTACCCCCACAGCGCGCGGAGCTATTCTCCGGCCCGCTGTGGGCGGGGGGGATAAGCAACCCCCTGGTGTCGACCGCACCGCCCACGAGCAAACTTAGCTCATCCTTGTTAAGATGAGTCGTCCGGACCATCCAAGAAGAAGAAAATAAAGAGACAATGAAAGAAGAAGCAACAACAGCTTTATTGATTGTCAAACCCAGAGGACATCTTCCCCCTCCGGTGGGCTTCGGAAACGATACAACCCGGGTTCTAACCCAGGGGATTCTCTACGCCCTAAGGCTCCTACGCCTAATACTCTCGGAGGCTCTCCGCTAGCTCCCGGGTCAAGTCCCAGTACAATGCCCGTACGCGGCACCGAGCGTCCCGGAGCACATCTTTGGGCCAAAACTCGTATCCCGCCGGTGGAAGTTTCCGGAGGGGAGGTATCAACCGGAACCCCGGTCGCGGAGGGGACAATTCGGCACGATGATTATCAAAGTTGTGCAAGTGCCACTCCGGATTCCACCTCAACCGGATCGGCTCCCGGACGCTATTCCCGTCGTGATTCCCAGAGACAAGGCTTAGCAAGATTAAAGCCGCTTGGGCGTCCCCCGGGGAGCCCCTCCCGGGCCTTCGCTCGGGAGTAACCTCCTGGGAACCCTGGTAACAACATTCAATTCAAAGACTTAGAAAAAAAATTCTAACTTCATTGCATTCAAAATGTTTTTGTACAAGTGTCCGGGGCTTCTTCTAAGAAGCTATCGGGATCAAAATCCTAAGAAAACAAAAAAGGGCCCTAGCTAAGACCTGGGGGAGGCTTATACATGTTCGTTGGCGTCCTCCCCCCGTGGGGCTTCTTCCAAGACCGGGGCTGGGACGTCCCCCGCCGGAGGCGTCGGAGCCGGGAATCTCGGTCGGATGAGCCGGTCGTAGAATCCTCCGGCGAGCTGCTCGATCTCCCGACGCGACGGCTCGAAGGAGTCCGGGAAGCTTCGGGGGATGCGGCCCCCAATCGCCCGGGCACCGACCCCCCGAAACTCGACAAGCCCCGCAGCAGCCGCGACAACGGGGATCGCCCGGCCCCGCGCCCGAACGTCGGCAGCCTCCGCGAGGGTCGCCGGCGGCACCACCTCACTCCCGGAGCCGAGGCTTACGCCGAGGCTCTCGAGGGCCAAACGGACGGAGCGGCCCGCGTCCGCCACCGCCTGGACGCTCGAGCCCTCGAGCTCCCGGAGCGCCTCCTCGCTCGCCTTCGCCTCCTCCCGTAGGCGGCCGTTGACAGCCTCAGAAATATGAACCTGGGCCCGGACCCGGGTCAATTCCGCGAGGGCTTCATCGCGTTCCTGGAGGGCCTCCTCGCGCTGCCCTACAGAGGCCGCGGCCCGGCCCTCTGCTTCCTTCAGCAGCCGGGCGACCCGCTGCTCAAGGCCCCAGGTAACAGCTGCCACCTACAAAATATATAGAGTTAGAAAAATCTCAAAGTGCTGGAGATGAATGAGGGTGTCATCGACTCAGGTTACCTTGGCCCCAAGGGACTGAAGCCCCTCGAAACGCTCGTGGAGCGTTCCCTCCGCGACGAAGGCCTGCACCTTCCGGGTGTGCAGGCCCTCCGCGTAGCGGGCGACTTCCCCCGCGGGAAGCAGAGGGGGCTCTCGCCCGGCGCCGCCGTCGCTGCCGGTGGGGGGTCCCCGGACCTGTGAGTCCGGTAACGCGGCCGGCGTCACCGGCGTCTTCGTGGCCGAGGTCTCCTCCGAAGACGTGGCCGAGGAGCTTTGGGCGGGGCTCCCTGCCCGGGGGGGGATCATCAGACCTTTCCCCTCCCCGGGCCGAAAGGTCCTCGGGACCTCCTCCTCCGAAGGAACCTCGTAGACCGAGGGGCTCCCCCCCCGTCCACCGGCCAAACCCACGGAGGAGAGGCCTCCGCGAATCTCACCTCCAGCCTCTCCGGCTCCAAAGAAGCCGGAAGGGGCAGGAGGGGCTCCACCAAGAGTGGCGACGGGGCGTAATTCGCCGAGTCGGACGCCGCCCCGCCCGCGACCGCCTCCTTCCCCTGGGCCTCGACGGGGCACTTCGGGGGAGGAGTTGCTGCTCCCTTCCGAGCCGGCGCCCGGACACGCTCGGTCCCGGGGGTCTTGCCCCGGGGCTTCGCCGGTGTTGCTGCCGGCGTCGTCGACGGGCCGGGGGTCTTTTGGACCCTAGCCTTCTTGGGCTCCGAGCCCCCGGCCGCTTCCTTCCCCCGCTTGTGCGACCCGGGGGTGGGGAGAGGCTTCCTCTCCGGCAGCTTGAGCACGTAGGCCACCGCTACCAAGTTCCAGGGAGGGCCCTCCCCCACGAGGCGCACGACGCACTCGTGCTCGTCGGTGAAGTACCTCCCCAGGAGGTTCTCCGCCTTCTCCCGCGCTGCCGGGTACGGCCGGACTGCAAGAGGTAAAGAGTTAGTTAAATCTTCAAAAATTCGTAAGTATAATGCTGCAGGCTCCCGGAGCTTACGTCGCGTCACCGGCTTCACCGGGGGCCGCTGTTCCGGGCCCACGCCGACTCCCCTCTTCCCGCGCAAGAAGGGGGAGATCCGAAGGAGGGCCATCTCCTCGGCAGCTTCCCGCATTGAGCGGGTCTACTTGGAAAGGACCACCTGGCCGAGGAGCTCGAACTCCTCGTCCGTCGACACCGGCGGCTTCGGTGCGGACGATTGGCTGTAGGTGGGGGGCTCCGGGGCGTACACCACCGCCTCGTCCCGGACCCGGAGGTAAAACCACCTCCCGACCCAGTCGCCCTAGTGGTCCCGGGAGGCCGCCGCTGGGTAATCGGCCACCCAGGACGGCAGCATTTGGACCATCACCGAACCAAAGGGGGACTTGGGGCCCCCCTTCACCAGGTGGGAGCTCCGCGCCGCCGGTTCATAGAAGTACCGGAAGGCGCGAAGGGTGGGCTCCCGCCCGGTCACTGTCTCGTAGAGCCAGATGAAGAGGCCCATCCAGACGAGCGCGTTCGGGGTGAGGTGGTTGAGTGCCACCCCGTACTCCTTCAGAAACTCCCGGAGCATGGGATGCACCGGGAGCCGGAGCCCCGCCTCCAGGAAGGCCTCGAAGGCCACGACCTCTCCGGGCCTGGGGCGGGGGGCTCCGTCTTTCTTCACGGGGACTCGGATGTCCCCGTCCGCTACAACACAGCGTTCGACCAAGGACTCGGTGTCCTCGTCGGTGAACTCCGACGCCCAGAGGAAATCCGGAGGGATTTCCTCCGGGGGCACTTCCGTGGTCTTTGCTCAACCCTTGGGTGCCATGAGGTTAGTCTTCTTTTTTGTTCGGTGGCTAACCTTTCAGGAGGCTACTACTCAAACTTCCGGACGTCTGCTACCGGGAGCCAACTACCGGAAAAAGCTACCAGGAGAGGGCTACCGGGAGGGCAAAAATTGCTAAGGCTGAAAGTTTGGAATGAGCTTCCGGGTCCCCCAAGGCCCTATTTATAGGGGCGGGACGTGGTCTAGATGCACGCCACGTGGCACACGCGGAGCAATCTGGACCGTAGAAGTTCAAACCGTGCGCGAGAAACGAAGGGATGGGCGCGTGAATCAAGGCGCCGGTTCGAACCGCGCGCGCATTTATGGCGAAACGGCGCGGCCTTAAGCGCGGGCCACAGAAACCGAAGCGACGTGGCTCCGGTGACTTGGCCCGGACATCTTCCCGGTGACGTGTACCATACCCACTGGGGACTCGAGCATCGTCCCCGGCGTGCATGGGGGGCTGCTGTCGGGGGAAATCTCCGCGGGACTAAGTCCATGTAAGTTGCGTCACCATTGCCCGGGGACCTGGCCTCCGGCGCCTCCCCGGGCGCCACCATTTGCCCGGGGACGTGGCCTCCGGCCCCTCCCCGGGCGCCGCCATTTGGCCCCCGGGACCTGGCCTCCGGCGCCGTCCCGGGCGCCGCCATTGGCCCTGGGACGTGGCCTCCGGCCCCTCCCCGGGCGCCGCCTTTTGGCCCCCGGGACCTAGCCTCCGCCGCCGTCCCGGGCGCCGCCATTTGGCCCCCGGGACCTGGCCTCCGGGGCCTCCCCGGGCGCCGCCATTTGGCCCACGGGACCTGGCCTCCGGCACCTCCCCGGGCGCCGCCACTTGCCCGAGGACGTGGCCTCCGACCCCTCCCCGGGCGCCGCCATTTGGCCCCCGGGACCTGGCCTCCGGGGCCTCCCCGGGCACCGCCATTTGCCCAGGGACGTGGCCTCCGACCCCTCCCCGGGCGCCGCCATTTGGCCCCCAGGACCTGGCCTCCGGTGCCGTCCCGGGCGCCGCCATTGGCCCTGGGACGTGGCCTCCGGCCCCTCCCCGGGCGCCGCCTTTTAGCCCCCAGGACCTAGCCTCCGCCGCCGTCCCGGGCGCCGCCATTTGGCCCCCGGGGACATGGCCTCCGGCCCCTCCCCAGGCGCAGCCATTGGGCCCCCGGGACCTGGCCTCCGGGGACTCCCCGGGCGCCGCTATTTGCCCGGGGACGTGGCCTCCAGCCCCTCCCCGGGCGCCGCCATTTGGCCCCCGGGACTTGGCCTCCAGCGCCGTCCCGGGCGCCGCCATTGGCCCGGGGACGTGGCCTCCGGCCCCTCCCCGGGCGCCGCCTTTTGGCCCCCGGGACCTGGCCTCCGGCGACGTCCCAGGCGCCGCCGTTTGGCCCCCGGGACTTGGCCTCCGGCGCTGTCCCGGGCCTCATCGCCCTCCTAAAGGTAAAGTCTCGAATTGTTTGTCACGTGCAGGTCACGCGAGGAGCGCCTCGGGTACTAGCAACCACCTGTCAAGCATCCAAGGCGTTTGACCGGGAGAAGGACGTTCCTACCCTTCAATCCGACGGTGGCTTCCGGGGTAGTTTAGGTTTTTTTCTTCTTTTTGGGGCTATAAATAGCCCTTGTACCCCTCTGTTGTAAGGGATCGGATCACTTTTATTGGAATAGCTAAACTCACAGGCGTGCTCCGGAAGCCTCTCCCCCCCGGAGAGTGCCAACCCAGCTGTCTCCGGTCGGGAGCGCGTCGACAGGACTAGGGCCCCCACCGGGACCCGAACCTGTATAAATCCTTGTGTCATTTCTTGTGCTTATCTGGCGGGGGAGGACCGGTCATCCGGTCAACCCGCACCGCGTAATCTTCGCTAGGATCATTCTCAAAACCTGCCGGGGTATTCGCAATACCACGACAGGACTGCTGGAGAAATATAGTGATCTGTTCGAGACTACCCAGGGTCATCCGCCGAAACGTCCATTCGAACACGAAATTCTACTTGTGTCCGATGCGACACTGCCCAATCTAAGTATGTATCGCAACTCAGTATTGGAGAATGAAGAGATCAAGAGACAAATTGGTGAGTTGCTAAACGATGGTGCCATTAAACCGAGTAGTTCACCTTGTGGATCTCCTGTGGTGTTAGTACCAAAGAAAGATGGGACTTGGTGTATGTGCATCGACTACCGAGCACTGAACAAGATCACCATCAAGAACCGATAACCCCTTCCTCGTATTGACAATCTGCTAGACCAATTGAAGCATACTGCTGTCTTCTCCAAATTGGATCTCACGTCAAGATATCATCAAGTCAGCATCCGAGAGGAGGATACGTGGAAGACCGCATTCAAAACATGACAAGGTCTGTTCGAATGGCTGGTCATGCCGTTTGGTCTTTGCAACGCCCCAACAACTTTCATGCGTCTTATGAATGACGTATTGAGACAGTTCATCGATGACTTTGTGATCGTTTACCTCGACGACATACTAGTTTATAGTCGTTCGTGGTATGAGCACCTCATTCATGACGAAAAGGTGTTCAAACAACTGCGGCAACATCAACTTCGCCTAAACCGTAAGAAGTGCGAGTTCGGCCAACAAACTCTACTTTACCTCGGATTCATGGTCGGCAACGGTACGTTGCAAATCGACCTGGATAAGGTAAAAGTGGTTCACGAACGGCCGCGACCGCGAACAGTTACGGACGTGTGTCGTTTTGTGGGAGCATGCCAATATCTTCGAAAGTTCATCCGACACTTCTCGATTATGGCTTCTCCATTGCATGCATTAACCGGGATCGATCAGAAGTTCGAGTGGACAGGGAAACATGAGGACACGTTTCTCTTGTTGAAAAGGAAGATCAGCGAGGCGCTTGTGTTAGCTTTGCCCAATCTCCAGAAACCGTTCGAGCTAGAAACCGATGCCTCAGTTTATGCGATGGGCGTAGTGCTCATGCAAGAAGGTCAACTAGTGGCATATCACTCCGAGTTATTCTAGGGAGCTCAGAAGAACTACCTAACTTATGATAAGGAGTTATGCGCACTACATCACGCCGTGAAACATTGGAGGTGTTATCTCTTGGGTAAAGAGATTGTTGTCCACACCGACCATCAATCGTTGCAATATTTGCAAACTCAATCCAAGCTACAGCAAGCTCGGCACATGAAGTGGATGTCGTATCTGCAGCAGTTTAATCTGGTGATTAAGTAGAAGAAGGGCGTACACAACAAATTGGCGGACATGTTGTCGCGACCACCAATTACGACCCTCTGTTTATCAGCGTTCATGTAGATCGAGCCCTCATGTCATTGTGACTATGCCAATATGTACAGTTTAGACCCTGATTTTCAAAAAGCACTTATTGAGCTCGAAACAGGGAAACCTATAGAGTTCGTTCGTCGAGAAGGACTCTTATACAAGGGAAAATTACTTTGCATACCTCGTGGAGCACCTCGAATTCAATGGATGCGAGAAGCGCACACATCGAAGGTAGCTGGTCACTTTGGGGTTACAAGACGTTGCAAAATCTTCACCGACATATGTTCTGGCTGCATATGTAGCAAGATGTGGCTAGTTTTGTTCGAGGCTATGGTCTCAGCAGCATCTTGAAACTGGCAAACCAAAAATTAGGTTTGTACACTCCTTTGCGAGTTCCATCGCGACCATGGGTGAGCATATCCATGGATTTCTTGGGAGGATTGCCTATGACCCGACGTGGCAACGACTATCTATTCGTGGTCGTTGATCGGTTCTCCAAAATGATTATTCTTATACATTGTCGAAAGACTATCACGGGAGAAGAAGTAGCTCGGGTATTCTTTCAACACGTTTGGACACACTTCGGACTGCCGACTTCTATTGTGTCTGATTGCGATACCCGGTTCCTTAGTCTCTTTTGGCGATCGCTCTGGACGATGATGAACACCAAGCTAAAGAGGAGTACTGCTTTTCATCCACAAACTGATACTCAGACTGAGGTAGTAAATCGTACAGTCGTTCATCTTTTGAGATGATATAACTCAAAGCACCTGAAGACCTGGGATGAAAGCATACTGTACCTACAGTTTGCTTTTAATCGAGCAGTGCATGATTCAACTGGAAAGTCACCGTTTGAGGTCTGTTTAGGATTTCTACCACAGAGTCCTTTCGACATGGAGTTTGTGATCCCTACCTCAGCACAGAACAGCAAGGAAGCATCTGATCAAGATCGAGCACAAAAGTTCCTGGAAGGTATTCAACGACTCCATCGTGAGGTCGAACAGAACTTGCTGAAAGCTCAACTCAAGTACAAGGCGCGACATGATCGGCACCGAGTTGATGCGCAATTTCAAGAAGGTTATATGGTATGGTTACATCTGAGTAAGGAGAGACTTAAAGGTGAAGGTAAGAAACTCAAACCCATTCGTTATGGTCCTTTTCGGATTTTGCGGAAAGTGGATAATAATGCTTGTCAGCTCGAGTTACCTCCATACATGGATATTTACTCGGTTGTTAATGTTGAGCACCTCAAACTCTTCGAGCCTTCAATGCTGAATTATGAGCCAGATACCATAGTACCATCTGTTGAAGACTTGGACTATCAACGAGACGAACCTCTACGTGAAGATGTGATTCTGGAAAAAAGGTGACTACCACCCGCAGTGGCACAAAGGAGACTTTTTGAATCGGTTGGGAAGGTCAATGAGTACGTGCGGCAAAGTGGTATACCAGAGAACATGGACAAGCCCAATTTCCACATCTCCAGTTTGATCGAGAGGTCGCAACAGGGGTTGGCTCCTTCTCAACAAGGGAGTCATGATCCGGGAGGATCTTCAAGTCCTGATCGCGTACTGCTTCGTGACCTTAACCGTGTTCGGATAGGTTTCACAACCATGGATTAGTTCGTGACCATAAAAAGGAATTCGTTCCCTGTTCGAAATTGTAATCCGATCCGAATATATAAAACTAGGTTTATCCGTTTAGGATTAGTTAGTTATATGAGTCTAATACGTTTAGGTTACTGAGTCTAATATACCTTGTAATAGGACTAGTTTAGATCATAAAAGAGTCATTGAACTTATTTGAGTTTTAGACACTTATAGTTCTTTCGACGTAGGCAAGTGTGCCTAACATTTGACGTGTAAAGCCCTTTTTGAAATATAGAGTTGTGCAACTACTTTGGATTTTGGTATTTCCGAATAAGATCCCGTTATTCCCCATATTAGAATCTGAGCGAGCCTAGTGCGAAAACCAAGGTTAGGTCTCAAACGGATCAACATGACGTAGGGCTATTACTCCCACCATCGAGGACCTGAACCTGTATAAATCTTCGCGTCTCTACTTCATTGCTTATATTAACTTACCTAATAGCACTTTGAAAGGTCTCACATACAACTCACAAATCTGCGTAAGATCGACAGAGGACCCCGAGTCCGGATCGTCGACAAAAGCCACAAAGAATTAATCTCAGAATGCATAGAAAGACAAAGCTCAAAAGGTCATCGCACTCCTTTTTCGAAGACTGAACCTTAATCCTCAAAGCATCAATCTGAGAATCTTGTGCCAGGTCGAAATCAAGATCATCCTCATTGATGTCGCCATCTCCAAGGGCCATGAAACATAAGGTGGTGAAGTCATCATCACTATCATGAAAAGAGATAGCAGCAGTCTTGTTGTCCTTATAAGACCATCATCACTCTGCTCATCAAGAGCGGACATGAAGGCTTTGTGGATGGCCTTCTTCATAGTTCCAAAATTCTTCTTCTTCAGTTCAGACTTCAAGATCTTCTCGTTCTCTGGCTCTTTAGTGGTGCCCTTGAGGGTAGGGCAAAGAGCGCGGATGTGGCCAGACTTTCCACACTCAAAGCATATGACCTCTCCTCTCTTTCCTCTCTTCCTCTTCTTAATTTCCAAACCCTCACAAATTTCTTAGTGATCAAAGCAAGCTCATTATCAGAAAGCACATCTAGAGCCTCATCCTCAAGAGAAGTAAGAGTAGAAAGTGAAAAACTAAATGAGGACCTTGAAGACCCATATGAGCTAGGATGTGTGGCGTGTAATGCCGAAGGCTTATATTCAAGAGGACACATCGCCGCCCTAGTCATCTCATAGGTCTTAAGAGAAGAATAAAAATACTTGGTTGTCAAGACATCTAGGTCCTTAGCCTCCATAATGGCGGTGGTTTTGACATGCCAAACTACTAGAGTCAAGGAACGCAGGATCTTGTGACATCTCTCAAACTTAGAAAGATCTTTTCCTACAGAACTCAGCTTGTTGACAAGAGTATCAAAATGAGCGAAAAATCCATCAATAGACTCACCCGACTGCATCGTGAACTACTCATACTCAGATGTTAAAAGCTCATGCTTCACGCTCTTATGCTTGTGTACTTTTTGGTCACCGGCTCAAGAGATGGTGAAGTCTACAAACGAGAGCAACACCGGGCTCTCATACCAATTGAAAGACCAAGATAGCGAACCGAGAGGGGGTGAATTGATTTTGCAAAATAAATTCTCAAGAAACAAGCAAAAAAAACAAGAGAAGGTATGATGCTAGGGGTGCTCGAATATCTCAAATATAGATATCCCAATCATAGCACCACCTCTTTTGCTATCAAAAAATCTCCATAAAAAACAAAAAGAGAAATAAAAATAAAAAAGAAACAATCAATTGCAAGTATTTAAACAATCAATTGCGAGTATTTAAACAATCAATTGTGAGTATTTAAACAACCAATTGAGAATATCTAAACAATCGATTGCGAGTATTTAAACAAGCATATACAAAAATTTAAACAATCAAGAAAGAGAGAGAAGATTTAACTTCTTATAAAATATTCAAGAACCAAGAAAAGGGTCAAGAATACAAAAGTTTCAAAAGCTAAGTAGAATAGCCAAAAACTCTCTCTCAAAGTGATGGGAAGCTCTCCATGGTATCCCCTTCTTATATAGACTCACTCCACACCTAAGATAGTCTCCACAACCCATGTGCGAGTAATCCTAACAGCTGGTGGAGATTTGGGCCTAAAACCCATTTAACCCAACTCCTAATAACTCATTTTACAATATTCGGAATTACAGAATTTTCTACATAACAGACACTAAAACAGACATAACTTCATCATTCGAACTCCGATTTTCATGTTCTTGGCTCTGTTGGAAAGTTAACTTCGAGCTCTACAACTAGACTGTTAACACTTTTCTGAGATTAAGTCTCCATTAGTGCAGAGTCATCTCTCAAGTATAGCCTTCTTGCATAACCTTCCATACGTAGTCCATAGACCGTCTCAATGACTTTCTCGGGCATTGTAAGCACCACATGTGCTCGCTATGATGTCTCCACGTGTCCACCTTAAAAACGAATGGCTCACCTCCAACCGGGAAGTCTATCCCATTCCGAACCCCGACCGGCAACCTCCACACTTCCACCAGTTCGAGCCACTTCGTACATCTTGGTGCAACATGGCTCTAGGTACTTGGTGTAGCAACGTCGAGCGTTTTCACAAGTCTCTAGTGCCTCTGACATATCTCGAACCCATTGAGTCTCTGGCTCATCCATGAGAACCACTCCAATGGTCTAACCTTGTCGTGAGCACACTATAACTTCGGAATACCTAAAGTTTGCATCACAACCAAATGAACCCATCACATAACACTGTTCATACATAATGACAACATGAACGAACACAAAAAGATCCAATTCAAAATATTGTCAAATCACAAATCACACAAGTTTAGGCAATCACATGAGTTTACACTTATTTTCACACAATAATTTTTGAAATTTCAGATTAGTGGGAGGGGAAGAGAAGAAAATAGCAAAGAAAGAAAATCAAGTTTAGATTATTTCTTATGAATTGAAACAATATCTTGTAATTCAATTAATCAATCTATTTGAATAAATTGCAAAGGTTTATTTTAGTATATATTGTAATCAATTTTAATTCTATTTTGTAGGTGGTTATCCCTTAAAAAGATGCATCCCTCTCTAGTGATGCTACTACACTTTATAATCCATCGGGGTGCATGCCACTTTCGCGAAACAACTACACGATCCGATGAATCATTACACTTTGTGCTAACCATTTCCCCTCAAATAAATAGTTCAAACCCTAATTCTCCACCTCACTACAAAGATGTAACACCCTGAGTTTAGGGGTGAAAACTTCCTTTTTCATGATCAGCATGCATGCATATATTTGTAGTAGTAGCCAGATCATTATCTTTATCAAGCCCTAAAATTTTCAAATTTATTCCATAAACCCAAATCAAGATTAGATTGCTCAGATGTGATCTATCAGTTACTCTAAACCTAAAAGTCTTCAGAAGTCAGACTCAATTCTATCTCTAAATCCCAGATTTGTCAAAACTTCAGTTTTCGAAAATAGAATTAAGTTAATTACTCTAAATACTCTGAACTCAGATTTAGCAAAATCTTGACCTAATTCAGAGCAGATTATTCCTAGATTATGATCATGGGTATGCCAATACCTTAAACTAGAAAGTTGGCAGCCAGATCTCATCATCTAGACTCTTTTCACAAATCAGTCCAAGTGGTATCGCAGATCAGTCCTTTTCCAGATTTTCCATAAGCCTAAAAAGGCTAAATTTTGCAAATCATCACCAAATTTAGAATTTCTTCAGCAACCCTCTTCCAAATGCTATTTGAAAGAATTTCCCCTTCTGTCCAGATTTCAAAACCTCATCTTAAATACCAGAATTCGAAATCGACCAAAACTCAGATTTCAATTACCCTAAAATACCGTATTTTCAGTTTATATCAAAAACTATTCGAATGTGCTAGATTTTATCAAATATCTTTACCAAATATTTTGTTGAATATAGTTTGCCAGATCAGTGCAATCAATTTCTGTTTAAATCTTCCAAATCTCCAGATTTACAGATCAGTCCAAAGCCAAGATTTAGAAATAACAACTTAGTCCAGATTCGACCAGAGCTCCCAGCTGATTTTCGACCAGAGCCTCGCCGTGCTTGTGCGCTGTGTTCGCTCACCGCCGGCCAAGCCTCTCCTATGCCTGAGCCAGCGCTCACTTGTGTTTGCATGTGTTCACGTGTCCTCGCTTCAGCCATCGCCGTGACAACGTCGACGAACAGCCACCGCCCCCGTGCGCGACCAGCAGCAGCAACCACAGCTTTTTCAGTAACTTTTGTGCCGCGCCAGTTGTTGTCACCACCGCTTGCACCAGCTAGCACTAAGTCCCGATGAAGCGACAATTTGATCAGCTGCAGAACCGTTGTCGCCATCGCCGATGCATCGCACCGTCGCCGCTGTTTCTTCTGCGCCGGCCAGTTTCATCCCCGATGCAATTTCCATCGCTGTTTCCTCACCGCTATCTCCGTTCCGTGCCTATAAATAGTAGCTTCAGATTAACTTAACCTTCACCATCTTCACCAGAGCTTCCTTAGCCTTTTTTTTAAAGCCGAATTTCACCATTTTTGTTTTCTTCTCCGGCGAGCCGTCGAGGAGGCTCACGGTGCCAGCTCCAATCTCTGCATCAACTTTCAAATTGAAGCTACCAGTGAGTTTTCCTTATCTCTTTATCTGTGTGATTGCATTTAATTGCTCACCGGTGACCTCTAACGTCGGCGATCACCGGAATTCTCAAATTTCCCTGTTCCGGCAATGTAGCTTGATTTGTTCAAAATTAGCCCTCGAATCAATAGACTAAAATGATCAGTGAACTGAGTGTAGAAAGCCTGTAAGCTCAGAATCCTCAATTCAACTCCAATTGAAGCTTTTCCCGATTTTGAGCTTCTCCTGTCGCTGGCTCACGTCGCCAGGCTTCTCCGGTAATCCTCTAGTCAAATTGACTTCACCAACAGCTTCGTTATTCCTCTTAGATACTCCTCGAGCAAGGAATTGAGTTCAATCGATCTGTATCAAAAATGCCCAATTCCCGTGTCATCTTCTCCGGCGCCGTTCACCGAAAAAATGATTATGACCGATCCAGCTTCAACCACTTTGTCCAGTGTGTGTGCCTTGAACTCCTGAGCATTTTTGTCTTCTAGCTCGACACCTAGATCGGTCTAGATTGAAAGTTATAGCCTTGCTAAGATCTATGTCCAAAACTATTCCAGTGCAGTGAGATCACCGCAGTTCATCACCGGATTTCTTGCCGTCCGGCCATCTTCAGCTGTGGATCCTGTTATGTACTTTGTTCCTGTTACCCAAGCCTACCTATGCCAGAGCTTGTCAGCCAGTGGCATTGTCAGCCCTATGCCAGAGCTTGTCAGCCAGTGGCATTGGCCTTGTTCACTTTCTTCTGGCTGTGCATTTTAAAAATAACTTTGTCCACTAAAATTGTAGAGCTATAATCTACATTTTCTTCTTCTACCACAACTTGACATAAGCACTCTAGCTTTTCTTAAAGCTATGTCAGAGCCTTGAACCGAAAGTCGATCTGTTGACATTCGTTAATTTTGATCAAACCAGCCACAAAATTGATGTCCCTATTGCAACCTTGAAACCCTAAGAACATTTGACACCTACCCTTAGCCCAGATTCCTTGAAATCCTAGAATCTTGACTCAGTCCAGTCTGTAGTCTCAACTAATCTCAGCATTATTCAGTTATTCCTGTTAAGCATATCTGCATATAAGTCATAAAACATTTTAATATAATAAGTAATCATTGTGTGTTTGTTTGTCGCCGAGCAGATCCAGAAGCTGACTTTGAGGATTTTGCTGTTGACCCATCATCAACTACTGTATCTTACGACGCGGAAGGCAAGTCATATTCTTGGACATCTTGAACCTATATTTTAAGAGCTGCTATAATATAACCTTGAATATAGATAATATTGCATGTGAAAGATTGAGAATGGTAGAATTATGAATTGGCAGTACTAGACTGGTTATCTGTGAAATGTGAAATGAACAAGTTTTGAGCCATGAACTAATATATATTTATGTATATATATATATATATATTCATGAAATAAAATCCCTAGCCGTGACCAGAATTTTGGTATGGATGGCTGTAGCACTGGAGGTGCTTAACTGCAAAGGATGTGCAGGCACTGAAGGTGCAAGGTTGTGGATGGTCTAGTCACTGGCATATAAGGACTAGAACCTTGTGTTGTGCGTCTACTGGCATGAACAACGTACTAACCGCAAGCCTGGTATGGGATAGGCCTGAACAAGTACTTACGCGGATCGCACATGAAACCCCTGAATGAGATGTGTTGTGATGCACGATTTACACAGAGTACGGCTCCCACATATATCACTGAAGGTGATCTTGCACGCTGACCTAGTTATGGGAATATGCAAAGGGGTGGGGGTTTGGGTACAACCTGCCACAACTGTCGTTCGCGAGAGATCCACAGGGTCAGGGGTGAATTGTATGTGAAACATAACAAAAGTTCTTGTTATCTCCACCTTGCCACTCACAGTATGAAGTGAGTCAGGGGTCCAATCATTTTGATAGGAAAGGCATGAAAGTGGAATATCTTGCGGCTAAATTTGTACCTCTCTGCAGAGTTAAAAACGTATTCGAATACTCCGAGCTCCCGGGTTTATAGGAGTCTACTGTGGTGGAATAAATCCACGGGGTGTGACACAAGTATGTTTTCTAAATAAAATTTGATAAGTTAAGATTACCCAAATGACATGTGTTGTCATGATAGGGGGTACTGCCGTGGGTTGTCGTGTGTCGACGTGTCGCGGTAGTGCTATAATCTAGTGAACATAAATAGCAATGCTATGTTGTGAAAACTGCTGCCATAAGATGAGATGAGATGAGATATGAAAGAAAAAGGTTATTTTACAAACATCCATAATTCTTGACTAGTCTAGGTTCATATCATCATTACTATACGTATCTACTCTTACCTATGACTTGCTGAGTACGTAAGTACTCACCCTTGCAACATACAACTCAGTAGATGGAGCGTACCCTGATCAAGATGAAGGCATGGAGAACTTTGTGGATCCAGAAGGAGGAGAGCCAGTTCCGCCAGAGCCCTGATGAGTGTTGTTCTGCTGTCAACTTCTTTTGTGGGAGGGTCACCTATCTTCTGCTGTGTAGATGTTATTTTGCTAAACCATGTATGCCGTGAAGGCATTGTAATCTCTTTATGTAATATTAAGGCCAGCAGGCCACACTGCTTAAATATTTTGTAAGTTACTCTGTTGCAATGTAATATACTCATATGCTTGACTTATCCTGGGAAGTCAAAGGTATGTATATATGGGACTAGCTGCAGTGAGCTAGGTCTCCACGGGAGTAGTCGTAGTCCCAGTTTCAGGGCGCGACACAAAAGTTGGTATCAGAGCAACATGAGAACTTGACTGTAGGACGACACCTTTAGAAATTGGCTACGCCAGGAAGACGTAATTTATTTAGAAACTATTGTTGAAAACTTTATTTTGATAAAAATAATGAGCTTTGTAGCTCCTAAAAACTTTTATTTCAATGTCTTATTTCGATTTTCTAAAATTCAGTAAGATTGTGAGAGTGCGTTCTATTGTCTTAGAGTGTCTTAGGGGATGGTATAAATAGAGCTGGTGTTGCTCTTGATAGCTTTGTGATTCGCTGTTGCTTTTGCAATGGTTAATTTGTGTATTATGGCTAGTAGCCCAAGTATTTCATCCATTAAAGTAGTTTGCATTAATTTCTGCATTGCTGTCTTTGTTGGCCCTAGTTAGTTAGACCGATCTGAACCTTTTCAGAGCCACCATGGTTGATACAAGAAGAAGATCCCGAAGCAGTGGAGAAGACATAGATCAGACTCCACATGAAGAAGATCCTGTGACAAGAAGACCTTTATTTCAACAAGGATCTCAGAGTTCCAATCCTCCCCAGAATGAACAACCCAGTCTACAGGAAATTCTTCTGTGAATGGAGAAGAATCGACAGGAAGCTCAGACGGCCCATATCCAGTTGTTAGCTCAGATAGCTCAGAAATTGCCTATTGGAACAACAGAAGGAACTACTGCAGGAACAAGATTAACAGATTTCCAAAAGACCTGTCCACCAACTTTCTCTACTGCGACCGATCCCATGGTTGCTGATGACTGGTTGAGGGATATAGAGAGGAAATTAGACACAGTTCAATGTGGTGATAGAGAAAAAGTTTTGTTCGGATCTCATCAATTAACAGGAGCTGCAGCAGCATGGTGGATGAACTACCAAGAAGCTCATTTGGACAGAAACAATATTTCTTGGAGGGAATTTAAGGATCAATTTCAGAAATTTCATATACCTACCGGTATCATGGGAGCTAAGCGTCAAGAATTTCGAAACTTGATCCAAGGAAATAAGTCAATCACTGAGTATCTACACCAATTCACTAATTTGGCTCGATATGCACCTGGAGATGTGGATACCGAAGAGAAGAAGATAGAACGCTTCACAGAAGGACTTCAACACTATTTGCAGTATCAAATTGTTTCTCATGAATTCACAGAATTCCAAACACTAGTGAACAGAGCTTTAAAAATGGAAGAGAAGAGGAATATGGGGGAAGAAAGCCGGAAGTGGAGAATACTCCAACAAGCATGACCACAGACAAACCCGATCAGAGGAAGAGTTCCTATTATTCCCAGTTTCTGATCATCTTACCAGACTCCCAGACCAGCAATGACATTGTGCCCTAACTGCAGAGGAAATCATCTTCAGAACAATTGTCCTCATCCCCGTGTTGAGTGCTATCATTGTGGACAGTGTGGGCATCGCAAAGAATTCTGTCCTTGGATACAACTCCCGATGTCCATTGCCAAATCTCAGGCAGGAACACAGCTAGTAGTACCCAGAGCATCATCATCACAGAATTTTAGAGGAATTCCATCAGGAAGAGGAGGAAACATGGCTAATCGAGGAAGAGGAAGAGGTAGAGCACCAACTGTAACCCAAGGAGGAAGATTAAACTATACTTCAATCCAAGAAGAAGGCAACGCCACTGACATTCTTCTTGGTAGATTTCTGATTTAATCTGCATTTGCCTTAATATTGTTTGATCATGGTGCTACAAATTCATTTATGTCAAAAGCATTTGCATCTGAAATTGAAATGCATATAGAGCATGTACCATTAGAGTACACCATGATTATACAAACTCCAGGGGCTAGATTATCTGTCTACTCACTCTGCCCGAATGTAACCTTCAGTATAAAAGGGGTAGAATTTGTGGCAAATCTACTAGTTCTAGAACTGCAAGGTCTAGACATTATTTTGGGCATGGATTGGTTGTCCCAACATAAAGGCCTAGTAGATTGTGAAGAGAAAATCTTAAGCCTTATCAGTAGCCAAGGGGAAATGTTCTATTCTATGTAGAAAGATCGTCAGTCAAGAAACTGCTAAGATCTGTTCAAGCATTGCAAAAGTTATGCCTGGAACAAGTGCCTGTAGTGCAACAATATCCTGATGTGTTTCCAGAAGAACTTCCAGGAATGCTGCCTGACAGAGAAATAGAATTCACTATTGAGCTTAAACTAGGAGCAGCACCTGTAGCAAAACGTCCCTATAGGATGCCAGTTACAGATTTGGAGGAACTCAAGAATCAACTCGAAGACCTAGAAAACAAAGGATTTATAACCC
This sequence comes from Pharus latifolius, assembly GCA_019359835.1. Lineage (NCBI taxonomy): Eukaryota > Viridiplantae > Streptophyta > Magnoliopsida > Poales > Poaceae > Pharus > Pharus latifolius. Next base: position 34,648,214 of record CM033323.1, on the reverse strand, counting down.
AGTGCTTCACCATGGGGAGCCCTAGTTTTGTTTGTGAAGAAGAAAGACGGAACTCTACGAATGTGTGTAGATTATCGAGCTTTGAATGAAGTCACTATTAAGAACAAGTATCCATTACCAAGAATTGATGACTTGTTCGATCAACTTCGAGGAGCCAGAGTATTTTCCAAGATAGATTTGAAATCTGGATATCATCAGTTGAAGATCAAGAAAGAAGATATATCGAAGACTGCCTTTACTACCAGATATGGTTTGTATGAGTTCACAGTAGTACCTTTTGGCTTGACCAATGCCCCGGAAGCTTTCATGAATGTCATGAACAGTACATTTATGGATTTCCTTGACAAGTTTGTCATAGTGTTCATAGATGACATTCTAATTTATTCTAGGAGTGCCGAAGAACATGAGCAACATTTACATCTAGTCTTGGAAAGGCTACGAGAGAGGAAATTCTATGCTAAATTTGATAAATGTGAATTTTGGAAGTCAAGAATTGCATTTCTTGTTCATGTATTGACAGCAGAAGGAATTTCAGTGGATTCAGCTAAAATTTCTGCGAACAAGGAGTGGAAACAACCCACCTCAGTTTCAGAGATTAGAAGTTTCTTAGGACTAGCAAGCTACTATAGGAGATTCATCGAAGGATTTTCCCAGATTGCCAAACCTCTTACAAACCTGCTAAAGAAGGATGTGGCATTTGAATGGACCACCAAGTGCGAGGAAAGTTTTCAGAAGCTAAAGCAGAAATTAACAACAACACCAGTCCTTACTTTACCAGACAGTAAAGAAGACTTCGTTGTTTACTGTGATGCTTCGAAGCAAGGAATAGGCTGTGTGTTAATGCAGCAAGGTCGAGTAGTAGCCTATGCTTCACGCCAATGGAGACCACATGAGGAAAACTATCTGACCCATGATTTGGAGTTAGCAGCAGTGGTACATGCTTTAATGATACGGCGACATTATCTCATTGGAAATAAGTGTGAGATTTATACAGATCACAAAAGCCTCAAGTATATTTTCACACAGACAGAGCTCAACATGCGTCAACGACGATGGCTAGAATTGATCAAATATTATGATCTTAGTATCTAGTACCATCCAGGAAAAGCTAATGTAGCGGCCGATGCCCTAAGTAGAAAAGTCTATAACCTACAAGAAACGGTTATATTGAGGAACCCTTATCTACAACAAGAGTTGCAGAATTATCAAGTGGAGATAGTACCGCAGGGAACGGTAGCTACTTTAACAGTAAAACCTCAACTGGAAGAACAAATAGGAAATGCCCAGAAGGAAGATGAGGAAATTTGTAAGATCAAGAGCCGAATCAAATTAGAAAAGGCTCCAGGTTTTACTGAAGACGACCAAGGGATTGTAAGGTATCGAGGAAGAATCTGTGTACCTCAAAGCACAGACCTTAAAGAAATAATTCTCCATGAAGCCCATAAAACTCCATACTTAATACACCCTGGTAACACAAAGATGTATCAGGACTTGAAGACCCGATTCTGGTGGGATAATATGAAGAGAGAGATTGCAGAATACATTGCAAACTTTGATACATGTCAGCGAGTTAAAGCAGAACACCAGAAAATAGCCAGAAAGCTACAACCTCTACCAATACCATTATGGAAATGGGAAGAAATTGGTATGGATTTCATTAAAGGACTACCTAAAAATCAAGGAGGATATGACTCCATATGGGTTATTGTGGACAGACTTACTAAAGTAGCTCACCTCATACCAGTCAAAAAGATTTATAATGGCAGTAAACTAGCAGAGTTATACATGCAAAGAATAGTGGCATTGCATGGTATTCCTAAGAAGATAGTCTTGTCGACGATTCGGACTCGGGGTCCTCAGCAGAACTTATGCAAAATTTATAATAGTGAGTGTCGTGGTATTGCGAATACCCCGGCAGGTTTTGAGAATGATCCTAGCGAAGATTACGCGGCGCGGGTTGACCGGATGACCGGTCCTCCCCCGCCGGACAAGCACAAGAAATGACATGAGGATTTATACAGGTTCGGGTCCCGGTGGGGCCCCTAGTCCTGTCGACGCGCTCCCGACCGGAGTCGGCTAGGAAGGCTCTCTCCGGGGGAGAGGCTTCCGGAGCACGCCTGTGAGTTTTGCTATTCCAATAAAAGTGATCTTATCCTTTACAACAGAGGGGTACAAGGGCTATTTATAGCCCCAAAAAGAAGCAAAAAGCCTAAACTACCCCGGAAGCCACCGTCGGATTGAAGGGTAGGACCGTCCTTCTCCCGGTCAAACGCCTTGGATGCTTGACAGGTGGTCGTTGATTCCCGAGGCGCTCCTCGCGTGACCTGCACGTGACATACAACTCGAGACTTTACCTTTAGAAGGGCGACGAGGCCCGGGACGGCGCTGGAGGCTGGGTCCCAGGGGCCAAAAGGCAGCGCTCGGGGAGGGGCCGGAGGCCACGTCCCCGGGCAAATGGCGGCGCCCGGGACGGCGCCGGAGACCGGGTCCCGGGGGCCAAAAGGCGGCACCCGGGGAGGGGCCGGAGGCCACGTCCCCGGGCAAATGGCGGCGCCCGGGATGGCGCCGGAGGCCCGGTCCCGGGGCCAAATGGCGGCGCCCGGGGAGGGGCCAGAGGCCGGGTCCCGGGGCCAATGGCGGCGCCCGGGACGGCACCGGAGGCCCAGTCCTGGGCGCCAAAAGGCGGCGCCTGGGGAGGCACCGGAGGCCAGGTCCCCGGGCCAAAGGCGGCACCCGGGACGGCGCCGGAGGCCACGTCCCGGGAGCCGAAAGGCGGCGCCCGGGGTGGGGCCGGAGGCCGGGTCCCCGGGCCAAAAGCGGCGCCCGGGACTGCGCCGGAGGCCAAGTCCCAGGAGCCGAAAGGCGGCGCCCGAGGAGGCCCCGGAGGCCAGGTCCTCGGGCAAACGGCGGCGCCCGGGGACGGCCCAGAGGCCAGGTCCTCGGGCAAACGGCGGCGCCCGGGGAGGCCCCGGAGGCGAGGTCCCCGGGCAAACGTGACGCAACTTACCTGGACTTAGCGCCGCGGAGATTTCCCCCGACAGCAGCCCCCCATGCCCCCCGGGGAGGAAGCTCGAGCCCCCGGTGGGTATGGCATACATTACCAGGAAAATCTCCGGACGAAGTCACCGGAGCCGCGACGCTTCGGTTGCCGTGTCCCGCACTTAAGGCCGTGCCGTTTCGCCATAAATGCGCGCGCGGTTCGAACCGGCGCCTCGATTCACGCGCCCCTCCCTTCGTTTCCCGCGCGCAGTTTGAACTTCAACGGTCCAGATTGCTCCGCGGTGTGCCACATGGCGCCCATCTAGACCACGTCTCGCCCCTATAAATAGGGCCTTGGGGGGCCCGGAAGTTCATTCCAAACTTTCAGCCTCATGATTTTTGCTCTCCCGGTAGCTCTCTCGGTAGCCAGCGCTCGGTAGCCGTCTCCGGTAGTAGGCATCCGGGAATTTTTGTTGTAGCCTCCTGAAACGTTAGCCACCGGAAAAAAAGAAAGCCGAACCTGATGGCACCCAAGGCCCGAGCGAAGACCACGGAGGTGCCCCCGGAGGAAATCCCTTCGGATTTTCTCTGGGCGTCGGAGTTCTCGGCCGAGGACGCGGAGTCCCTGCTCGAACACGGCGTCATCACGGACGGGGACATCCGAGTCCCCGTGAAGAAAGACGGAGCCCCCCGCCCCAGGCCCGGAGAGGTCGTGGCCTTCGAGGCCTTCCTGGAGGCGGGGCTCCGGCTCCCGGTGCATCCCATACTCCGGGAGTTCTGAAGGAGTATGGGGTGGCGCTCAACCACCTCACCCCGAACGTGCTCGTCCGGATGGGCCTCTTTATCTGGCTCTACGAGACGGCGACCGGGCGGGAGCCCACCCTTCGCGCCTTCTGGTACTTCTACGAACCGGCGGCGCGGAGCTCCCACCTGGTGAAGGGGGGACCCAAGTCCCCCTTCGGTTCGGTGATGGTACAAATACTGCCGTCCTGGGTGGACGACTACCCGGCGGCGGCCTCCCGGGACCACTGGGGCGACTGGGTCCAGAGGTGGTTTTACCTCCGGGTCCGGGACAAGGCGGTGGTGTACGCCCCGGAGCCCCCCACCTACAGCCGATCGTCCACGCCGAAGCCTCCGGTGTGGACGGACGAGGAGTTCGAGCTCCTTGGTAGGGTGGTCCTCTCCAAGAAGACCTGCTCAATGCGGGACGCTGCCGAGGAGATGGCTCTCCTCCGGATCTCCCCCTTCTCGCGCGGGAAGAGGGGAGTCGGCGTGGGCCCGGAACAGCGGCCCCCGGTGAAGCCGGTGACGCGACGTAAGCTCCGGGAACCTGCATTGTGTTTACAAATTTCTGGAAATTTGACGAACTCTTTACCTCTTGTAGTCCGGCCGTACCCGGCGGCGCGGGAGAAGGCGGAGAACCTCCTGGGGATTTACTTCGCCGACGAGCACGAGCGCGTCGTGCGCCTCGTGGAGGATGGCCCTCCCCGGAACTTGGAAGCGGCGGCCTACGGGCTAAAGCTGCCAAAGAGAAAGCCTCTCCCCACCCAAAGCTCCTCGGCCACGTCTTTGGAGACCTCGGCCACGAAGACGCCGGTGACGCCGGCCACATTACCGGACTCACAGGTCCAGGGACCCCCCACCGGCCGCGACGCCGGCGCCGGGCGAGAGGCCCCGCTGCTTCCCGTGGGGGAAGTCGCCCGCTACGCGGAGGGCCTGCACACCCGGAAGGTGCTGGCCTTCATCGCGGAAGGGACGCTCCATGAGCGTTTTGAGGGACTTCAGTCCCTCGGGGCCCAGGTAACCCAAGTCGATGACGTCTTCATTTATTTCCTGCACTTGAGATTTTTCTAACTCTATATTTTGTAGGTGGCAACTGTTACCTGGGGCCTTGAGTAGCGGGTCGCCCGGCTGCTTAAGGAAGCGGAGGGCCGGGCCACGGCCTCCGTAGGGCAGCGTGAGGAGGCCCTCCGGGAACGCGATGAAGCCCTAGCGGAACTGTCCCGGGTCCGGGCCCAGGTTCACATTTCTGAGGCCGTCAACGGCCGCCTCGGGGAGGAGGCGCTCCGGGAGCTCGAGGGCTCGAGCGTCCGGGCGGTGGCGGACGCGGGCCGCTCCGTCCGTTCGGCCCTCGAGAGCCCTGGCGTAAGCCTAGGCTCCGGGAGCAAGGAGGTGCCGCCGGCGACCCTCGCGGAGGCTGTGCGTTTTCTCAACGCACAGGTCTCCGCCATTCCGGAAGCTGCCGACGCTCGGGAGCGGGGCCGGGCGATCCCCATCATCGCGGCTGCTGCGGGGCTAGTCGAGTTCCGGGGGGTCGGCGCCCGGGCGATCGGGGGCCGCATCCCCCGAAGCTTCCCGGACTCCTTCGAGCCCTCGCGCTGGGAGGTCGAGCAGCTTGCCGGAGGATTCTACGACCGGATCATCCGGGCGAGATTCCCGGGTCCGGCACCTCCGGCGGGGGACATCCCAGCCCCGGCCTTGGAAGAAGCCCCCCGGGGGGAGGACGCCAATGAACAGGTATGAGCCTCCCCCCGGGTCTTAGATAGGGCCCTTTTTTGTTTTCTTAGGATTTTGACCCCGGTAGCTTCTTAGAAGAAGCCCCGGACACTTGTACAAAAACATTTTGAATGCAATGAAGTTAGAATTTTTTCTAAGTCTTTGAATTGAATGTTTTGTTACCAGGGTTCCCGGGAGGTTACTCCCGGGCGCAGGTTCGTGAGGGGCTCCCCGGGGGACGCCCAAGCAGCTTTAATCTTGCTAAGCCTTATCTCCGGGAATCGCGGCGGGGACAGCGTCCAGGAGCCGATCCGGTTGAGGTGGCGTCCGGAGTGGCACTTGGACAACTTTGACAATCATCGCGCCGAATTGTCCCCTCCGCGACCGGGGTTCCGGATGATACCTCCCCTCCGGATACTTCCACCGGCGGGATACGAGTTCTGGCCCGTAGATATGCTCCGGGACGCTCGGCGCCGCGTGCGAGCATTGTACCGGGACTTGACCCGGGAGCTAGCGGAGAGCCTCCGAGAGTATTAGGCGTAGGAGCCTTAGGGCGTAGAGAATCCCCTGGGTTAGAACCCGGGTTGTCTCTTTTCCGAAGCCCACCGGAGGGGGAAGATGCCCTCCGGGTTTGATAATCAATAAAGCTGTGTTGTTGCTTCTTCTTTCATTGTCTTTTTATTTTTTTCTTGGATGGTCTGGACGACTCCCTTTCACAAGAATGAGCTAAGTTTGCTCGTGGGCGGTGCGATTGACACCCGGGGGTTCCTTATCCCCCCCCCCCTCGCCAACAGCGGGCCAGAGGGTAGCTCCGGGCGTTGTGGGGGTAACAAGGCCCCCGAGGTGAAGGCAACCTGTAGCATAGGAATTTTTATAAGTTAGAAAATTTTAAAACGAGGTTTCCAAGGAAAGGACCTTCCGGGAGAGAATCGTCCGGTCGCCGTGAGAACGGGGAGCCGGGAATAAGGCCTCATGTGGAAGAAACGTCCATGAAAACCCGATGAGATTTTCGAAGGCGAGTTTCCTAGGAGAAAATCGTCCGGTCGCCGTGAGAACGGGGAGCCGGGAATGGGGTCTCAGGGAAGGAAAATGTCCGAGAAATCCGCGACTTCTCCGGGAGACAATCATCCGGTCGCCGTGAAAACAGGGAGCCGGGAATAAGGTCACCGGGAGGCATCCATCCGGTCGTCGTGAGGACGGGGAGCCGGGAATAAGGTCGCCGGGGACCAATCGTCCGGTCGCCGTGAGAACGGGGAGCCGGGAATAAGGTCGTCGGGGACCAAATATCCAAGAATGCCATTAGACGTCCCACTGGGGAGAGCGTCTACTCCCGGAGGAGGAAGTGCCCGAAGACGGGTCTTGAGTGTTTGGGCAGGGGACTAGTCTCCCAAAGTGACTCGTTACCGCGGCCACTGTGACCGGGTTGCCGCTTACACCCTCAATCCACGAGGGCTGGTCGTAAGCCGCCCTACAGGTGGGACTTGCTGGGGCTGGCCCACTTCCTCGCGGAGAGGGCATCCTCGCGGGGAGGGCATCCTCACTGGGAGGGCATCCTCGCGGGGAGGGCATCGCCGCTAGGGGCGGTAATAAGTAGAACCTGCAATGAGACAGTTGAAAAGCAGGACCTATGTATTGCTAATAAAAATGAAGTACAGGGCCTCCCCCTGCGAAATCGCGAAAGGGGAGGAAAATACAGTGTCCCTCCTCCCCCTCCGGCACGAACGCTCCGGGGGAGGGGACAGGCCCGTAAGGCTAAACATAGAACTTGTGAAGTAAACGCAAGTTCCATGTGTGCTTCAGCTCTTGCTCTTGAAGGTTGGAGAGCTTGTAGGCCCCCGAGCCCACGACCGCGGTGATCCTGTAGGGGCCCTCCCACTTGGGGGAGAGCTTACCCTGGGCCTGGGGGTCCGTCACGCGTTTGAGGACAAGGTCCCCAAGACGGAAAGCCCTCTCGCGCACGCGCTGATTGTACGCGCGTGCCATCTCTTGCTCGTAGATGGCGTGGCGGAGGAAAGCTCGATCGCGTTCCTCCTCCACGAGGTCGATCTCCAGGCGCTGGTTGGCCTCGTTGGCCTGGTACGCTGCGGGCGTGGCTCCCTCCAGGAGCTCGACCCGCAGCGACCGGAGGCTGATCTCCGGGGGGAGGACTGCCTCCGCCCCGTAGACCAAGGAGAAGGGAGTACGCCCCTTCACCCGGGACGGGGTCGTGCGCATGGAGCAGAGGATGCTAGGGAGCTCCTCTGCCCATGCACCCCGCTTAGAAGCGGTTTGTTCGAGTCTCCGGCGCAACCCCTGTAGGATCACGCCGTTGACCCTCTCGACAGCCCCATTGCTCCGGGGATGGGCCACTGAGGCGAAGTGGATGATGAGCCCCAGGCCTTCGCAGAATTCCCGAAAATAAGCCTAGTCGAATTGGGTCCCATTGTCCACGGTGATTTCCCGGGGGACACAAAAACGACATACGACGTTTTTCCAGAAAAAACGCCTCAACCCACTTTGTAAAATAGTCGACTGCGACTACCGCATACTTGTATCCTCCGGGCACTGGGGGGAAGGGCCCTAAGAGGTCCATCCCCCAGCGCACGAAGGGCCAAGTGATGGGGATTGTCTGCAGCGCTATAGGGGGGAGGTCCGAGCCCTTGGCCATCTTCTTGCATGCCTCGCACGCGGAGACGAGGTCTTGCGCGTCTCGATGACCGTGGGCCAGTAGAAGCCCTGCCGGAGGGCCTTGTCCGCGATGGCACGTGGGGCTAGGTGAGAACCACAGCTCCCCGCGTGGATGTCTTCGAGAAGTTGAAGTCCTTCCGGCTGGGGGAGGCAGCGCAGGAGGGCAGAAGCCCCCCGCTTGTAGAGCCTCCCCTCCAGCAAGAGATATGCCCGAGCTTTGTCCCGGAGGCGTTTAGCCTCTGTCTCACTAGGAGGGTCCCCCTCCCCCTTGATGAAGGAGATGAGGGGGTCCATCCAAGACGGAGTGCGGGTGATCTCGGCGACCTCCGGGATATGAGGCTCGTCGCCCGTGTCCTGGGAGGCCACCGAGGGTTTCGTGATGATCTCCAAGAAAGCCCCCTTGGGGAGCGATTCCCGGGCGCTTGCCGCCCGGGCCAGGGCGTCGGCCCGGTCATTGTCCCTCCGCGGGATATGCCGGGCCTCGAGGCCGTCGAAATGCCTCTCCATCTTCCGCACTTCCTGCAAATAAAAACTTAAGTTTGCGTCATGGCACAGGTAAGACTTGTCCATTTGGAAAACTACGAGCTGAGAATCTCCCTTGACTAGGAGGCGGCGGATCCCCAGGCAGCGCGCGAGGCCCATCCCGAGGAGCAAAGCCTCGTATTCGGCGATGTTGTTGGTTGCGGGGAACTCGAGCCGCGCGGCGTACTCGAGTTCCTTCCCCTTGGGGCTCCGGAGGACTACTCCCGCACCAGCCCCGGCGAGACACAGTGATCCGTTTGAGACCTAGTCTTGGTTTTCGCACTAGGCTTGCCCAGATTCTAATATGCGGAATAACGGGATCTTACTCGGAAATACCGAAACCCAAAGTAATTGCACAACTCTTTATTTCAAAGAGGGCTTTACACGTCGAACGTTAGGCACACTTGCCTAGGTCGAAGGAACTATAAGTGTCTAAAACTCAAATAAATTCTATGACTCTTCGATGATCTAAACTAGACCTATTACAAGGTATTTATAGTCCAATCGTATGAGTACGTATCAGACTTAGTAATCCTAAACGTATTAGACTCATATAACTAACTTAACTAATCCTAAACAGATAAGCTTAGTTATATATATAGGATTACAATTCCGAACAGGGAACGAATTCCTTTTCCTGGTCGCGAACCAATCCATGGTCACGAAACCTTTCCGAACACGGTTAAGGTCGCAAAGCCGTATGCGATCAGGACTTGGTCGCGAATCCGTATGCGATTAGGACTTGGAGATCCTCCCGGATCACACAGCGACCCATCGAACATGAGGGTCCAATGATCACTGCGTCGGGATGGCACAGGGAGATCTTCGTCCCCGGACCCAGAGGCGGGAGTTCACTCTGCGACGAAGTCGGCGAGGACCTGCGACTTGATGGCGGAGCGGCCGGTAAGGGACAGGGAGAAGGGGGCGAGCTCGGCCCCCCACTTCCCAATCCGGCCGGTGGCTTCCTTGTTCCGCAGTACCTCCCCGAGTGGGAGGGACGACAGGACGGTGATGGGGGTTGTGGCGAGGTAGAGGAGCAAGGGTTCTTCCGGAGACGGACTCACGAGCATTGTGGGGCTCGTGAGGTACTTCTTGAGGTTGTCGAACGCCTCCTGGGCCTCGGGGGTCCAGCGGAACCCCTCGAGCCCTTGGAGGATCTTGAAGAACTGGAGGCCCCGCTCCCCCGACCGGGAGACGAAGCGGCTTAGCGCGGCTAGGCGGCCGGAGAGCCGCTGGACATCCTTGACGGAGCGCGGCGGGGGCATATCTAGGAAAGCCAGGATCTTTTCGGGGTTTGCCTCAATGCCCCGGTGGGACACGAGGAAACCTAGGAGCTTCCCCCCGCACACCCCGAAGGCGCACTTTTCCGGGTTGAGTTTGAGCCCAAACGCGCGGAGGTTACGGAAGGTTTCAGCTAGGTCGTCGATGTGGGAGACTGCGTGGGGACTCTTGACAACCGCGTCGTCTACGTAGACTTCGACGTTGCGGCCAACTTGATCTTTAAAAACCAGCGTCATGAGGCGCTGGAAGGTCGCCCCCGCGTTCTTGAGCCCGAAGGGCATATGGACGTAGCAGAAGATTCCGAGGGGAGTTATGAAACTCGTCTTTTCCTCGTCCCCTTCCGCCATCCGGACTTGATGGTAGCCCGAGTAGGCGTCTAGGAAGCTCATGAGCTCACACCCCGCAGTGGAGTCGACGAGCTGATCAATCCGCGGGAGCGGGAAATTGTCTTTGGGGCAGGCGCGGTTAAGGTCGGTGAAGTCCACGCACATCCGCCACCTGCCGGTTGATTTCTTGACGAGGACGGGGTTCGCGAGCCACTTGGGGTGCAGGACCTCCCGAATGAACCCCGCCTCTCGGAGCCAGGTGATCTCCACCTTGATTGCCTCTTGGCGCTCGAGGGAGAGTTTCCGCAGCTTCTGTTTGACCGGGGGGTGACCGGGGGCCACTGCGAGCTTGTGCTCAATGACCTCTCGGGCGACGCCCCGCATGTCCGAGGGCTGCCACGCAAAAACATCGGAGTTTTCGCGCGGAAAAGCCGCAAGTTGCGCTGCGTGCTCCTCGGGGAGCTCCGCCCCGACCCGGACGGTTTTGTCTTCGTCGTCCGGGGACAGCAGGACCTTCCGGAGGCCCCCTTCCGGACGCGGATTGAGGAGGGGCCTCCCCGGGCGTTGGCGCAGCAGCGTCTAGTTTCGGGGGAGAAGCCTCCCCCCCGGGCGTCTTTATGAGGTTGACGCTTCCAATTGTGGCTGCAGCGCGCTCGTATAGAGCACGGGCCATGTCTTGGCCTCCCCGGACATTGATCACACCATGCGGCCCAGGGATCTTCATGCAGAGGTAGTTTTGATGGGTGGCAGCCCCCAGCCGGTTGATTGTAGTCCTCCCCATAATCGCGTTGTAGGAGGAGGGGATATCTACTACGTTGAAGCGGACCAGCTCGGTTCGGTAGTTCTCCGGGGTGCCAAACGTCATTGGGAGATCTACCTTGCCCACGGGGTGGATCGCCTTCCCCCGGACAAACCCTTGCAGGGGCCCTGCCGCGGGCTGCAGGAGCTTTCCATCCACTTGCATCTCTTTGAAGGCCTTCAGGAATAGGACGTCAGTGGAGCTCCCGCCGTCCACGAGGATGCGGGCCAGGTGGCAGTTGTAGATGGTCACGGAGACAATAAGCGCGTCGTCGTGGGGGAAGCGAACCCCTCGCGCGTCTTCCGCCGTGAAGGTGAGGGGGACGTCCGACCACTAAGGTGGCGGGGACGCGTGTAGCACCCCCACAACCATGACCTCGCTCGCGTACTCCTTATGTTGGCGCTTAGAGTCCCGCCCGGAGGCAGACCCTCCCATGATGACGTTGATGCGGCGCTGAGAAGTTTGGAAGGGGAGAGCTTCTGAAGGCTCCCCCCCCCCCCCCGCGGGAGCGAGAAGGGACGGAACAGCTGGCCGCGGGGGCAAGGAGGCCGGAGTCCCCCCCTGCCCGCGCTGGTCGAGGAACGCCGCGAAGTGTTGCAGCAGCTGATGGCAATCTCGGGTAGCGTGGGTACTGGACCAGTGGAAGCTACACCACGGTCCTTCCCGGCTCCTCCCCGCGGGGCCTTCCCGGCCGCGCGAAGACTGTCCTCCCCCGTGACCTTTCGGCCTGGGAAAGGGGCAGCTGGCCCTCGGGGGGTCGCGCGAGCCGCCTCCGCCCTCGAGGACAAAGGTGTCCCGAGGCTGTGGTTCGCTACGCCCCCCCTATCTGGGGCGTTTGCGGGGATCCCTGGCCCCCCAGTCGACGGGGGCGAGAGCCCCCTGGGTCTTCTTCCAGATGTCATCTTCCCCCGCCCGAGCGTACTTTTCGAGTACGTTGAAGAGCTCGTCGGCAGAAGAGGGGCAGCTCCGGGAGAGTCTTCGATGGAGCTCCCCCGGGAGGATGCCGCTTTTGCAGGCTTCGATGACTATGGAGTCCAGGACGTGGGCCACCTTGCTCTTCACTTGGGGAAGCGCTTGAATAAGCTTCTGATGGTTTCCCCGGTCCTCTGACGGACAGTGTACAGCTGCGAGGAGTCCAGGGGATGCACGTAGTTCCCCTGGAAGTTGGCACAGAACTCCCGCTGGAGCTGCGAGAAAGACTTGATGGAGCCCGCCTTCAGGTTGTAGAACCAGCAGCGGGCAATGCCGGTGAGGTAGAGGGGGAAGACATTGCATTATACCGTCTCGTCCCCCCCGGCCGTGGAGATGGCTGTGGAGTAGACCTGCACAAACTCGTAAGGGTCTGCCTCACCGTTATAGTGCTCTATGTGCGGAGGGCGGTAGGGACGCGGCCACCGGATGCTGCGAAGTCTTCGGCACAGGGGCTGGTTAGCCCCCTATACTTCCCGGGGAGAGTCCCGGTCGCTGTCTTCTTTCACGGGACCTTCGTTGTCTGAGTCTGGAAGCGGTCCGAGAGGTCCGCCAGGGTGGCGGTGGCGACGCTTCTCCTCCGGACCGGGGCTGAGTTCCCGGACGTCCGGGCTATTCTCCGGAGAGGTTGGCTCTTCAGCGGGTCTCTTCCCCCGACCGGTGCGAGACCGAGGCACCCCACGCCCACGGCCGGGGAGAAGTTCTTCCCCGCGCTCTGGTGAATGCCTTCGCTCGACCTCCCCCCGGGCGAAACGGACCTGTCCCGCCGAGGGAGGGAGCTTATGCACTGTAGCTACCGGCCCGGAGGCTTCCGGGGCCGGCCGGGGGGAGCCCCTGGCGAAGACCCCCGGGACCGGAAAGGGGGAAGCCCCTGTATTATCCGGAACCGGGGAGGGGGCACCCATGGCGACGTTTGGAACCGAAGCGGAGGGGGCCCCAGTGGCAACGACCGGAACCGGAAAGGGGGAAGCCCCTGTAACATCCGGAACCGGCGAGGGGGGAGCCCCCGCGGCGACGTCCGGGACCGGGGAGCCCATGCGGGGGGAAGTCCGCTGAGGCGCGGGACCTGCTCTGTCGACCGCTCTAGGTGCGGTAAACGCGACGCGAGGGGTGGGACTGGCTCCCGGCGTAGGGAAAACTCCTGGCATAAAGTGGGCTCCCGGCCCCGGGAATAGGCCTGGGACGTGGTACCCCCCTGGTGCCGCAAAGGGCCCTGGCATGAAGTAGCCTCCCGGCACCGGGACGGGCCCGGGTGCCGGGAAGGGTCCGGACGTATATCCCGCAAGTTTTGAGAGGGGCGTACAAACTCCCGGAGGCCGGAGGGGCCGCCGGATAACCCATAAACGGGGGCATAGTCCCCGGATATGGGTGCAACGCAAATGTGGGGGCCGGAGGCCGCGCCAACACGTTGAGCAGCTCATACATTGAGCACTGTGCGCGGAGCTGGCCCTCCACTAGAGCCTCAAGCAGGGCGTCCCGGGGAGCCGGGTGAGCCGTCGGGGGGAGGCTAGTCCCGGCCAAGGTCCCCGCGGTCACCGGGAACGACCTGGAGGTGGAAGCACCTAAGTTAAGAGGGAAGGAGGGAGGCGGTACCTGGGCCTGACCGCCTCCGGGTGGAAGCGCCGGGACAGCATTGTCCCGGACGGGTGGCGCCGGGTCTCCGAGACTAGCGTCACCGGGAAGGGTGCGAGCCCTTGTTCTTGGGGGAGCCATGGCGTCTTATCACGAGTCCCCACGGACGGCGCCAACTGTCGTGGTATTGCGAATACCCCGGCAGGTTTTGAGAACGATCCTAGCAAAGATTACGCGACGCGGGCTGACCGGATGACCGGTCCTCCCCCGCCGGACAAACACAAGAAATGACACGAGGATTTATACAGGTTCGGGTCCCGGTGGGGGCACTAGTCCTGTCGACGCGCTCCCGACCGGAGTCGGCGGGGGAGGCTCTCTCCGGGGGAGAGGCTTCCGGAGCACGCCTGTGAGTTTAGCTATTCCAATAAAAGTGATTCAATCGTTTACAACAGAGGGGTACAAGGGCTATTTATAGCCCCCAAAAGAAGCAAAAAGCCTAAACTACCCCGGAAGCCACCGTCGGATTGAAGGGTAGGAACGTCCTTCTCCCGGTCAAACGTCTTGGATGCTTGACAGGTGGTCGCTGATTCCCGAGGCGCTCCTCGCGTGACCTGCACGTGACAAATCAACTCGAACTTTACCTTTAGAAGGGCGATGAGGCCTGGGACATGCGCCGGAGGCCAGGTCTCCGGACCAAAGGCGGCTCTCGGGACCGGCGCCGAAGGCCGGGTCCCAGGAGGCAAAAGGCGGCGCCCGGGAAGAGGCCGGAGACGACGTCCCTGGGCGAATGGCAGCGCCCGGGACGGCGTCGGAGGCCTGGTCCCGAGAGCCAAAAGGCGGCGCCCGGGGAGAGGCCGGAGGCCACCTCCCTGGGACAATGGCGGCGCCCGGGACGGCGCCGGAGGCCAGGTCCCGCGAGCGAAAAGGCGGCGCCCGGGGAGAGGTCGGAGACCACGTCCCCGGGACGGCGCCGGAGGCCAGGTCCCGGGAGCCAAAAGTCGGCGCCCGGGGAGAGGTCAGAGACCACGTCCCCGGGCCATTGGCGGCGCCCGGGACGGCGCTTGTAACGCCCTGAGTTAGGGGTGAAAATTTCCTTTTTCATAAATAGTATGCATGCATGTATCTGTAGTGTTAGCCAGATCAGTTTCTATCTCAAGCCCTAAAATCTCCAAAATCTATCCTGTGACCTCAAATCAAGATCAGATTGTTCAGATGTGATCTATCAATTACTTTGAACTTAAAAGTCTTCAGAACCCAGATCCAATTCTATCTCTAAATTCCAGATTTATCAACTTCTTCTGTTTTCGAAAACAGAAATACCTTATATTACCCAAATACCCTAAGTTTCAGAAGTACAGATTTAATCAAAATCTTGACCAAGTTCAGTCCAGATTATTCCTGGAATATAATCATGGGTATGTCAATACCTTAATCTAAAAAGTTGACAGCCAGATCTTACCATTTAGACTCTTTTCACAAATCAGTCCAAGAGTTATCGCAAATTAGTCCTTATCTGATATCTGAAAACCCAAAAAGGCTAAAATCTCCAGATTAACTCCAAATTCAGAATTTCTTCGGCAAATCTTCTCAAAATGCTATTTGCCACAAGTTTGTCTTCTGTGCAGATATCAAAATCGAACCCTAAGTGCCAGAATTCAAAATCAAATGAAATTCAGATTTCAATTACCCTAAATTACCCTATTTTCAGTTTGTATCAAAAACTATTCAAATGTGTAAAATCTTATCAATTACCTTTGCCAAATACCTTGTTGAATATAATCTACCAGATTAGTGAAATCAATTTCAGTTTAAACCTCCCAAAATTCCAGATTTACATTTCAGTCCAAAACTCAAAGAATTGAAACTGCAGTTCAGTCCATTTTCGACCAGGACAGCAGCAAGCATTCGACCAGGCCGTTTTACTGTGCGCACGACCAGGGCTCGCCGTGATTTCTTGCGCCGTGGTTGCTTGCCGCCGTTGAAGCTTCGCCTGCAACTTGATCGTGCATGCTGTTGCCCACGTGTCCTCGCATCAGCCGTCACCGTGGCAGCGCCGCTGCAACGTCAACGACCAGCGCTTGCTCCCGCGCGCGATCACCGGCTTTTGTCAGCAATCCATCGCCACGTTGCCTTGCCGCGCCAGTTGTTGTCGCCACCGCTTGCTCTATCTTTGCAAAGTCCCGATGAACGACAATGTGGACAGTTGCAGTCCTGTCGCCGTCGCAATCACCGTTCTTCGCTGTGTCTTCGCCGCTGATGCTCAGCACGCAATCCATCTCATCTTAGCTGCCAATTACTTCGTTGTCTCCTCCTTGCAAGCTTCGCCTGGCCTATTTAAGCACTCCTGTGCTCAGTAGCTCCCTCCATACTTCACCATAAACCAGCCAAGTTCCAGAATTTGCTCTTTTCGTTTTCTTCTCCGGCGAGCCGTCGAGGAAGCTCACGGTGCCAGCACTCTACAGATCATATCCTGCAAAATTAACAACACCAGTGAGTTTCCCTACTCATTCTCTCTGTGTGATATCATCTAATTGCTCCCCGGTGACCTCTATCGCCGGTGTTCGCCGGGATTGCTAAATGCCCTGTTCTGGCAATGCAGGCCAAATCACCTCGAATTAGCTCTCATTGCTGTTGAAGAAGTTGATCAGTGAGTCATTTCCAGCAAGCCTGTGCATCAAGATCTCCAGATTGAGCTCGAATCGAAGGTATCTCCAAATTCAAGCTCTACCAGTCGCTGGCGATCGTCGCCGGGCTTCTCCGGTGATCCTCCGGTCAATTTGATGTTACCAGAAGCTTCCCTATACCTCCTAGATGCTCTCCAAGCAAGGAATTAAGTTCTTGTTGCTTGTAGCAGAAACCCCCAATCAGCAGCGTTTTCTTCTCCGGCGCCGATGATCGAAAAAGTGTTCCCGGCCGTTTCAGCTCAAATCACTTTGTCCACTGTGTGTGCCTTAACTTCCTGAACATTTTTGTCTTCTAGCCCGACACCTAGATCGGCCTAGATTGGAAGTTACAGCCATGCCAAGATCTTGTCCAGAACAGATCTAGTGCAGCCAGTTCATCTCTATTCATCATCAAATTTCTTGCTTCCCAGCCATTTCTTGCCCTAGATCCTGTTGACTTAATTGTTCCTGTTAGCAATGCCTACCTCCCAGACAAAGTGGTGCATCATTTGGAGCTCCATATGAAAAGTTATGCTAAGCCCTAGTTTTTGGCATTGTCAGCTCTATGCCAGAGCTTGTCAGCCAGTGGCATTGACCTTATTTACCCACTTCTGGTTGTGTAAATTGAAAACCACTTTGTCCACTAAATTTGTAGAGTTGTGATCTACATTTTCTTCTACTACCACAATTTGAGATAAGCACTCTAGCTTTTCTTAAAGCTATGTCCAAGCCTTGATCCGAATGTCGATCTGTTGACATTCGCTGTTTTGATTAAACCAGTCACAAAATTGTTATCCCTATTGAAATCCTGAAACCCTAAGATTATCTAATCACCACCCTTAGCCCAAATTCCTTGAAACCCTAGAATCTCAGTTCAGTTTGCAGTTCAACTTATCTCCAGTTTAGTTCAATCATTCTTGTTAAGCATTTCTGCATATAAGTCATAAAACATTTTAAATATTATAAGTAATTATTGTGTGTTTGTTTGTCGTCGAGCAGATTCAGAAGCTGACTTTGAAGATTTTGCTGTTGATCCGTCATCGACTGCTGTATTTTACGACGCGGAAGGCAAGTCATATCCTTGGTCATCTTGAACCTATATTTTAAATGTTGCTATAATATAGCCTTGAATATAGGCAATATTGCATGTGAAAGATTGAGAATGGTTGATTTATGAATTGGCAGTACTAGACTGGTTATCTGTGAAATGTGAAATAAACAAGTTTTGAGCCATGAACTATTATATGTATCTATATACTTATATTCATGAAATAAAACCCCTAGCCGTGACCAGAAAAATGGTGTGGATGGCTGTAGCACTGGAGGTGCTAGACTGCAAAGGAATGCAGGCACTGAAGGTGCAGGGTTGTGGATGATCTGGTCATTGCAATATAAGGACTAGAACCTTGTGTTGTGCGTCTAGTGGCATGAACAACGTGCTAACCGCAAGCCTGGTATGGGACAGGCCTGAACAAGTAATTATGTGGATCGCACATGAAACCCCTGCATGAGATGTGTAGTGATGCACGATAAACACGGAGCGCGGCTCCCACACATATCACTGAAGGTGATCAAGCACGCTGACCCAGTAATGGGAATAAGCAAAGGGGTGGAGGTTTGGATACAACCTGCCACAACTGTGCCTCGCTGAGAGCCACAGGGTCGGGGGTGAATTGTGAGTAAAACATAACAAAAGTTCTTGTTATTTCCACCTTGCCGCTCACAGTATGAAGTGAGTCAGGGGTCCAATCATTTTGTTATGATAGGAAAGATTTGAAAGTGGAATATCTTGCGGGTAAATTGGTACCTCTCTGCAGAGTTAAAAACGTATTCGAATACTCCGAGCTCCCGGGTTTTATAGGAGTCTGCTGCGGTGGATTAAATCCACGGGGTGTGACACAAGTACTATTTTCTAAATAAAATATGTTTAAATCAAGATTACCCAAATGACATGTGTTGTCATGATAAGGAGTGCTGCCGTGGGCTGTCGTGTGTCGACGTGTCGCGGTAGTGCTATAATCTAGTGAACATGATTGATAATGTTATATTATAAAAAGTGCTGCCATAAGATCAGATGAGAAAGGAAAAGATTATTTTACAAATATCCATAATTCTTGACTAGTCTAGGTTCATATCATCACTACTATATGTATCTACTCTTACCAATGACTTGCTGAGTACGTAAGTGCTCACCCTTGCAACATTCAACTCAATAGATGGAGCCTACCTTGATCAAGATGATGGCACGGAATACTACGTGGATCCAGAAAGAGGAGAATCAGTTCCGCCAGAACCCTGAAGTGTGTTGTTCTGCCGTCAACTTCTTTTGTGGGAGGGTCACCTATCTTCTGCTGTGTAGTTAAATAATTTGTTAAACCCTGAATGCCTTGTAGGCACTGTAATCCTCTTTATGTAATATTAAGGCCAGCAGGCCACACTGCTTAATATTTTGTGAGTACTCTGTTGCAATGTAATATACTCCTGTGTTTGACTCATCCTGGGAAGTCAAAGGTTTGTGAGAATGGGACTAGATTACACATGTCATTTGGGTAATCTTGATTTAAACATATTTTATTTAGAAAATAGTACTTGTGTCACACCCCGTGGATTTAATCCACCGCAGCAGACTCCTATAAACCCGGGAGCTCGGAGTATTCGAATACGTTTTTAACTCTGCAGAGAGGTACCAATTTACCCGCAAGATATTCCACTTTCAAACCTTTCCTATCATAACAAAATGATTGGACCCCTGACTCACTTCATACTGTGAGCGGCAAGGTGGAAATAACAAGAACTTTTGTTATGTTTTACTCACAATTCACCCCCGACCCTGTGGCTCTCAGCGAGGCACAGTTGTGGCCGGTTGTGTCCAAACCTCCACCCCATTGCTTATTCCCATTACTGGGTCAGCGTGCTTGATCACCTTCAGTGATATGTGTGGGAGCCGCGCTCCGTGTTTATCGTGCATCACTACACATCTCATGCAGGGGTTTCATGTGCGATCCACATAATTACTTGTTCAGGCCTGTCCCATACCAGGCTTGCGGTTAGCACGTTGTTCATGCCACTAGACGCACAACACAAGGTTCTAGTCCTTATATGCCAATGACCAGATCATCCACAACCCTGCACCTTCAGTGCCTGCATTCCTTTGCAGTCTAGCACCTCCAGTGCTACAGCCATCCACACCATTTTTCTGGTCACGGCTAGGGGTTTTATTTCATGAATATAAGTATATAGATACATATAATAGTTCATGGCTCAAAACTTGTTTATTTCACATTTCACAGATAACCAGTCTAGTACTGCCAATTCATAAATCAACCATTCTCAATCTTTCACATGCAATATTGCCTATATTCAAGGTTATATTATAGCAACATTTAAAATATAGGTTCAAGATGACCAAGGATATGACTTGCCTTCCGCGTCGTAAAATACAGCAGTCGATGACGGATCAACAGCAAAATCTTCAAAGTCAGCTTCTGAATCTGCTCGACGACAAACAAACACACAATAATTACCTATAATATTAAAATGTTTTATGACTTATATGCGGAAATGCTTAACAAGAATGATTGAACTAAACTGGAGATAAGTTGAACTGCAAACTGAACTGAGATTCTAGGGTTTCAAGGAATTTGGGCTAAGGGTGGTGGTTAGATAATCTCAGGGTTTCAGGTTTGCAATAGGGATAACAATTTTGTGACTGGTTTAATCAAAACAGCGAATGTCAACAGATCGACATTCGGATCAAGGCTTGGACATAGCTTTAAGAAAAGCTAGAGTGCTTATCTCAAGTTGTGGTAGTAGAAGAAAATGTAGATCACAACTCTACAAATTCAGTGGACAAAGTGGTTTTCAAATTATACAACCAGAAGTGGGTAAACAAGGTCAATGCCACTGGCTGACAAGCTCTGGCATAGAGCTGACAATGCCAAAAACTAGGGCTTAGCATAACTTTTGATATGGAGCTCCAAATGATGCACCACTTTGTCTGGGAGGTAGGCATTGCTAACAGGAACAATTAAGTCAACAGGATCTAGGGCAAGAAATGGCTGGGAAGCAAGAAATTTGATGATGAACAGAGATGAACTGGTTGCACTAGATCAGTTCTGGACAAGATCTTGGCATGGCTGTAACTTCCAATCTAGGCCGATCTAGGTGTCGGGCTAGAAGACAAAAATGTTCAGGAAGTTAAGGCACACACAGTGGACAAAGTGATTTGAGCTGAAACGGCCGGGAACACTTTTCCGATCATCGGCGCCGGAGAAGAAAACGCTGCTGATTGGGGGTTTCTGCTACAAGCAACAAGAACTTAATTCCTTGCTTGGAGAGCATCTAGGAGGTATAGGGAAGCTTCTGGTAACATCAAATTGACCGGAGGATCACCGGAGAAGCCCGGCGACGATCGCCGGCGACTGGTAGAGCTTGAATTTGGAGATACCTTCGATTCAAGCTCAATCTGGAGATCTTGATGCACAAGCTTGCTGGAAATGACTCACTGATCAACTTCTTCTACAGCAATGAGAGCTAATTCGAGGTGATTTGGCCTGCATTGCCGGAACAGGGCATTTAGCAATCCCGGCGATCACCGGCGATAGAGGTCACTGGGGAGCAATTAGATGATATCACACAGAGAGAATGAGTAGGTAAACTCACTGGTGTTGTTAATTTGGCAGGATATGATCTGTAGAGTGCTGGCACCGTGAGCTTCCTCGGCGGCTCACCGGAGAAGAAAACGAAAAGAGCAAATTTTGGAACTTGGCTGGTTTCTGGTGAAGTATGGAGGGAGCTACTGAGCACAGGAGTGCTTAAATAGGCCAGGCGAAGCTTGCAAGGAGGAGACAACGAAGTAATTGGCAGCTAAGATGAGATGGATTGCGTGCTGAGCATCAGCGGCGAAGACACAGCGAAGAACGGTGATTGCGATGACGACAGGACTGCAACTGTCCACATTGTCGTTCATCGGGACTTTGCAAAGATGGAGCAAGCGGTGGCGACAACAACTGGCGCGGCAAGGCAACGTGGCGATGGATTGCTGACAAAAGCCGGTGATCGCGCGCGGGAGCAAGCGCTAGTCGTTGACGTTGCAGCGGCGCTGCCACGGTGACGGCTGAGGCGAGGACACGTGCGCAACAGCATGCACGATCAAGTTGCAGGCGAAGCTTCAATGGCGGCAAGCAACCACGGCGCAAGAAATCATGGCGAGCCCTGGTCGTGCGCACAGTAAAACGGCCTGGTCGAATGCTTGCTGCTGTCCTGGTCGAAAATGGACTGAACTGCAGTTTCAATTCTTTGAGTTTTGGACTGAAATGTAAATCTGGAATTTTGGGAGGTTTAAACTGAAATTGATTTCACTAATCTGGTAGATTATATTCAACAAGGTATTTGGTAAAGGTAATTGATAAGATTTTACACATTTGAATAGTTTTTGATACAAACTGAAAATAGGGTAATTTAGGGTAATTGAAATCTGAATTTCATTTGATTTTAAATTCTGGCACTTAGGGTTCGAATTTGATATCTGCACAGAAGACAAACTTGTGGCAAATAGCATTTTGAGAAGATTTGCCGAAGAAATTCTGAATTTGGAGTTAATCTGGAGATTTTAGCCTTTTTGGGTTTTCAGATATCAGATAAGGACTAATTTGCGATAACTCTTGGACTGATTTGTGAAAAGAGTCTAAATGGTAAGATCTGGCTGTCAACTTTTTAGATTAAGGTATTGACATACCCATGATTATATTCCAGGAATAATCTAGTCTGAACTTGGTCAAGATTTTGATTAAATCTGTACTTCTGAAACTTAGGGTATTTGGGTAATATAAGGTATTTCTGTTTTCGAAAACAGAAGAAGTTAATAAATCTGGAATTTAGAGATAGAATTGGATCTGGGTTCTGAAGACTTTTAAGTTCAAAGTAACTGATAGATCACATCTGAACAATCTGATCTTGATTTGAGGTCACAGGATACATTTTGGAGATTTTAGGGCTTGAGATAGAAACTGATCTGGCTAATACTACAGATACATGCATGCATACTATTTATGAAAAAGGAAATTTTCACCCCTAACTCAGGGCGTTACAGATCTACCCTCCTTAAAGAAATCTCGCCCCGAGATTTACCTAAGACAGGAAAAGATAAGGATAGGTTTGCTTAAGATCTTCTTCCTTCTCCCAAGTAGCCTCTTGCTCTGAATGATTTTTCCATTGAACTTTACACAATCTGATTTTCTTCCTTCGGAGCTGACGTTCATCAGTGGCTAGGATTCTGATTGGGTGCTCAAGATAAGTGAGATTCTTCTGTAAGGGCACAACTTGTATATCTATCTGGTCAGTAGGTTCCTTCAAACATTTCCGGAGCTGAGAGACATGAAACACATCATGCACTCCTGCTAATCCCTCAGGTAATTCCAATTTATATGATACTTCTCCCTTTCTCTTGATTATCTTAAATGGTCCAATGTATCTTGGAGATAACTTTCCTTTCACTTGGAATCTTTGTAATCCTTTGAATGGTGTGACCTTGAGATACACAAAATCTCCTGGTTCAAATGATAATTCTCTTCGTCATTTATCTGCATAACTCTTTTGTCGTGATTGTGCTGTTTTCAACCTTTCTCTGATGAGTATGACATGAGCTTCTGCTTCTTCTACTATCTCTGGTCCTATGACCTTTCGTTCTCCTGGCTCATTCCAATGTAATGGAGTTCTGCACTTACGTCCATATAAAGCTTCAAATGGTGCCATCTGTATACTAGCTTGATAACTGTTATTATATGTAAATTCTGCAAATGGTAAACATTTGTCCCATGATGTCCCATAATCTAGTATACAAGCTCTTAGAAGATCCTCTAGGATTTGGTTGACTCTTTCTGTCTGTCCTCCCGTCTGTGGATGATATGCAGTACTGAAATCCAACTGGGTTCCTAGGGTTTCATGCAGTCTATTCCAAAATTTGGAGGTAAACTGTGTTCCACGATCTGAAACTATCTTCTTAGGAATACCATGCAATGCCACTATTCTTTGCATGTATAACTCTGCTAATTTACTGCCATCATAAATCTTTTTGACCGGTATGAAGTGAGCTACTTTAGTAAGTCTGTCCACAATAACCCATATAGAATCATATCCTCCTTGAGTTTTAGGTAATCCTGTAATGAAATCCATACCAATTTCTTCCCATTTCCATAATGGTATTGGTAGAGGTTGTAGCTTTCCTGCTATTTTCTGGTGTTCTGCTTTAACTCGCTGACATGTATCACAATTTGCAATATACTCTGCAATATCTCTCTTCATATTATCCCACCAGAATCTGGTCTTCAAATCTTGATACATCTTTGTGTTACCAGGGTGTATTGAGTATGGAGTTTTATGTGCTTCATGAAGAATTATTTCCTTAAGATCTGCGTTTTGAGGTACACAGATTCTTCCTCGATACCATACAATCCCTTGGTTATCTTCAGTAAAGCCTTGAGCCTTTCCTAACTTGATTCGACTCTTGATCTTACAAATTTCTTCATCTTCCTTCTGGGCATTTCCTATCTGTTCTTCAAGTTGAGATCTTATTGTTAAAGTAGCTACCGTTCCCTGCGGTACTATTTCCACTTGATGATTCTGCAATTCTTGTTGTAGGTAAGGGTTCTTCAACATAACCATTCGTTGTAGGTTGTAAACTTTTTTGCTTAGGGCATCAGCCACTACATTAGCTTTCCCTGGATGGTACTGAATACTAAGATCATAATCTTTGATCAATTCCAGCCATCGGCGTTGACGCATGTTCAGCTCTGTCTGTGTGAAAATATACTTGAGGCTTTTATGATCTGTAAAGATCTCACACTTATGTCCAATGAGATAATGCCGCCATATCTTTAAAGCATGTACTACTGCTGCTAACTCTAAATCATGAGTCGGATAATTTTCCTCATGTGGTCTCCATTGACG
This sequence comes from Pharus latifolius, assembly GCA_019359835.1. Classification (NCBI taxonomy): domain Eukaryota; kingdom Viridiplantae; phylum Streptophyta; class Magnoliopsida; order Poales; family Poaceae; genus Pharus; species Pharus latifolius. The sequence goes on along the minus strand of CM033323.1, from coordinate 34,623,993 downwards.
TGATGCATAAGCCACTACTCGACCTTGCTGCATTAACACACAGCCTATTCCTTGCCTTGAAGCATCACAGTAAACTACAAAATCTTCTTTGCTGTCTGGTAAGGTAAGGACTGGTGTTGTTGTCAATTTCTGCTTTAGCTTCTGAAAACTCTCCTCGCACTTGGTGGTCCATTCGAATGCAACATCCTTCTTTAGTAGATTTGTAAGTGGTTTGGCAATCTGGGAAAATCCTTCAATGAATCTCCTATAATACCCTGCTAATCCCAAGAAACTTCTAATCTCTGAAACTGAGGTAGGTTGCTTCCACTCCTTGATTGCAGAGATTTTAGCTGAGTCCACTAAAATTCCTTCTGCTGTCAACACATGTCCAACAAATGAAATTCTTGACATCCAAAATTCACATTTGTCAAACTTGGCGTAAAATTGCCTTTCTCGTAGCCTTTCCAAGACTAGGTGTAAATGTTGCTCATGTTCTTCCGTACTCTTGGAATATATCAGAATGTCATCTATGAATACTATGACAAACTTGTCAAGAAAATCCATAAATGTGCTGTTCATGACATTCATGAAAGCTGCCGGAGCATTGCTCAAGCCAAAAGGTACTACTGTAAACTCATATAAACCATATCTGGTAGTGAAAGCAGTCTTCGGTATATCTTCCTTCTTGATCTTCAGCTGATGATATCCAGATTTCAAATCTATCTTGGAAAATACTTTGGCTCCTCGAAGCTGATCGAACAAGTCATCAATTCTTGGTAATGGATACTTGTTTTTAATAGTGACTTCATTCAAAGCTCGGTAGTCTACACACATTCGTAGAGTTCCGTCTTTCTTCCTCACAAACAAAACTGGGGCTCCCCATGGCGAAGCACTGGGTTTGATAAATCCTTTGTTTTCCAAGTCTTCGAGTTGATTCTTGAGCTCCTCCAAATCTGTAACTGGCATCCTATAGGGACGTTTTGCTATAGGTGCTGCTCCTGGTTTAAGCTCAATACTGAATTCTATTTCTCTGTCAGGTGGCATTCCCGGAAGTTCTTCAGGAAACACATCAGAATATTGTTGTACTACAGACACTTGTTCCAGGCATAACTTTTGTAATGCTTGAACAGATCTTAGTGGTTTCTTGACTGATGATCTTTCTGCATAGAATAGAACTCTCTCCCCTTGGCTACTGACAAGACTAAGAGTTTTCTCTTCACAGTCTATTAGGCCTTTATGTTGGGACAACCAATCCATTCCCAAAATAATGTCTAGTCCTTGCAGTTCTAGAACTAGTAGATTTGCCTCAAATTCTACCCCTTCTATATTGAAAGTTACATTTGGGCAGATTGAGTAAACAGATAATCTAGCCCCTGGAGTTTGTATAACCATAGAGTACTCTAGTGGTACTTGGTCTATATGCATTTCAACTTCGGATGCAAATGCTCTTGACATAAATGAATTTGTAGCACCAGGATCAAACAATATTAAGGCAGATGCAGATTGAATCAGAAATCTACCTAGAAGAATGTCGGTGGCGCTGCCTGCTTCTTGAATTGAAGTATAGTTTAATCTTCCTCCTTGGGTTGCAGTTGGTGCTCTACCTCTTCCTCTTCCTCGATTAGCCATATTTCCTCCTCTTCCTGCTGAATTTCCTCTAAAATTCTGCGATGGTGATGCTTTGGTTACCACTGGCTGTGTGCCTGCTTGAGATCTGGCAATGGACATCGGAAGTTGTATCCAAGGACAGAATTCTTTACGGTGCCCACGCTGTCCACAATGATAACACTCAACACGAGGATGAGGGCAATCCTTCTGAGAATGATTTCCTCGGCAATTGGGGCACAATGTCGTTGCTGGTCTGGGATTCTGATAAGATGGTCGAAAATTGGGAGTGATAGGAACTCTTCCTCTGATTGGATTTGGCTGTGGTCGTGTTTGCTGGAACATCCTCCTCTTTCGGCTTTCTTCTCCCATATTCTTCTTCTCTTCCGCCTTTAAAGCTCTGTTCACTAGGGTTTGAAATTCTGTAAGTTCATGAGAAGCAATTTGATACTGTAAATAGTGTTGAAGTCCTTCTGTGAAGCGCTCTATCTTCTTCTCTTCAGTATCCACATCTCCAGGTGCGTATCGAGCCAAATGAGTAAATTGGTGTAGATACTCAGTGACTGACTTACTTCCTTGAGTTAAATTCCGAAATTCCCGCCGCTTAGCTGCCATAACACCAGTAGGTATATGAAATTTCTGAAATTGATCCTTAAATTCCCTCCAAGAAATATTATCTTTATCAAGATGAGCTTCCTGGTAATTCATCCACCATGCAGCTGCAGCTCCTGATAACTGATGAGATCCAAACAAAACTTTCTCTGGTTCGCTGCATCGGACCGTGTCCAGCTTCCTCTCGATATCCTGTAACCAATCATCGGCAACCATGGGATCAGTCGCACTAGAGAATGTTGGTGGACGGGTCTTTTGGAAATCTGTTAATCTTGCTCCTACAGCAGAAGTAGTTCCCTCTGTTGTTCCAGTAGGCAGTTTCTGAACTATCTGAGCTAACAACTGGGTATGAGCTATCTGAGCTTCCTGTCGACTTTTCTCCATTGACAACAGAATTTCCTGAAGACTGGGTTGTTCATTCTGAGGTGGATTGGAACTTTGAGATCCTTGCTGAAACAAAGGGTCTCTTGTCATAGTTTCTTCTTCCTGCGGAGTCTGACCTATATCTTCTCTTCCACTTCGAGATCTCCTTCTGGTGTCAACCATGGTGGCTCTGAAAAAGTTTAGACGGATCTAACTAACTAAGGCCAACTAAGACAGCAATGCAGAAATTAATGCAACTACTTTAATGCATAAAATTACTTAGGCTATCAGCCATAATACACAAATTAACCATTGCAAAAGCAACAGTGAATCACAAAGCTATTAAGAGCATCCACTAGCTCTGTCTACACCAACCTCTAAGACACTCTGAAACAACAGAATGCACTCTCACAATCTTACCGATTTTTAGAAAATCCAAATAAAATTTTGAAATAAAGGTTTTCAAGAGCTACAAAGCTCATTATTTTTACCAAAATAAAGTTTTCAACAAATAGTTTTCTGAATAAATTACGTTTTCCTGGCACGGCCAATTTCCTAAAGGTGTCGTCCTAGAGTCAAGTTCTCATGTTGCTCTGATAAGCAAAGGGGTGGAGGTTTGGATACAACCTGCCACAACTGTGCCTCGCTGAGAGCCACAGGGTCGGGGGTGAATTGTGAGTAAAACATAACAAAAGTTCTTGTTATTTCCACCTTGCCGCTCACAGTATGAAGTGAGTCAGGGGTCCAATCATTTTGTTATGATAGGAAAGGTTTGAAAGTGGAATATCTTGCGGGTAAATTGGTACCTCTCTGCAGAGTTAAAAACGTATTCGAATACTCCGAGCTCCCGGGTTTTATAGGAGTCTGCTGCGGTGGATTAAATCCACGGGGTGTGACACAAGTACTATTTTCTAAATAAAATATGTTTAAATCAAGATTACCCAAATGACATGTGTTGTCATGATAAGGAGTGCTGCCGTGGGCTGTCGTGTGTCGACGTGTCGCGGTAGTGCTATAATCTAGTGAACATGATTGATGATGTTATATTATAAAAAGTGCTGCCATAAGATGAGATGAGAAAGGAAAAGATTATTTTACAAATATCCATAATTCTTGACTAGTCTAGGTTCATATCATCACTACTATATGTATCTACTCTTACCAATGACTTGCTGAGTACGTAAGTGCTCACCCTTGCAACATTCAACTCAATAGATGGAGCCTACCTTGATCAAGATGATGGCACGGAATACTACGTGGATCCAGAAGGAGGAGAATCAGTTCCGCCAGAACCCTGAAGTGTGTTGTTCTGCCGTCAACTTCTTTTGTGGGAGGGTCACCTATCTTCTGCTGTGTAGTTAAATAATTTGTTAAACTCTGAATGCCTTGTAGGCACTGTAATCCTCTTTATGTAATATTAAGGCCAGCAGGCCACACTGCTTAATATTTTGTGAGTACTCTGTTGCAATATAATATACTCCTGTGTTTGACTCATCCTGAGAAGTCAAAGGTTTGTGAGACTGGGACTAGCTGCAGCGAGCTAGGTCTCTACAGGAGTAGTCGTTGTCCCAGTCTCGGGGCGCGACAAAGAAAAGTTGGTATCAGAGCAACATGAGAACTTGACTGTAGGACGACACCTTTAGGAAATTGGCCGTGCCAGGAAAACGTAATTTATTCAGAAAACTATTTGTTGAAAACTTTATTTTGGTAAAAATAATGAGCTTTGTAGCTCTTGAAAACCTTTATTTCAAAATTTTATTTGGATTTTCTAAAAATCGGTAAGATTGTGAGAGTGCGTTCTGTTGTTTCAGAGTGTCTTAGAGGTTGGTGTAGACAGAGCTAGTGGATGCTCTTAATAGCTTTGTGATTCGCTGTTGCTTTTGCAATGGTTAATTTGTGTATTATGGCTGATAGCCTAAGTAATTTTATGCATTAAAGTAGTTGCATTAATTTCTGCATTGCTGTCTTAGTTGGCCTTAGTTAGTTAGATCCGTCTAAACTTTTTCAGAGCCACCATGGTTGACACCAGAAGGAGATCTCGAAGTGGAAGAGAAGATATAGGTCAGACTCCGCAGGAAGAAGAAACTATGACAAGAGACCCTTTGTTTCAGCAAGGATCTCAGAGTTCCAATCCACCTCAGAATGAACAACCCAGTCTTCAGGAAATTCTGTTGTCAATGGAGAAAAGTCGACAGGAAGCTCAGATAGCTCATACCCAGTTGTTAGCTCAGATAGTTCAGAAACTGCCTACTGGAACAACAGAGGGAACTACTTCTGCTGTAGGAGCAAGATTAATAGATTTCCAAAAGACCCGTCCACCAACATTCTCTAGTGCGACTGATCCCATGGTTGCCGATGATTGGTTACGGGATATCGAGAGGAAGCTGGACACGGTCCGATGTAGCGAACCAGAGAAAGTTTTGTTTGGATCTCATCAGTTATCAGGAGCTGCAGCTGCATGGTGGATGAATTACCAGGAAGCTCATCTTGATAAAGATAATATTTCTTGGAGGGAATTTAAGGATCAATTTCGGAAATTTCATATACCTACTGGTGTTATGGCAGCTAAGCGGCGGGAATTTCGGAATTTAACTCAAGGAAGTAAGTCAGTCACTGAGTATCTACACCAATTTACTCATTTGGCTCGATACGCACCTGGAGATGTGATACTGAAGAGAAGAAGATAGAGCGCTTCACAGAAGGACTTCAACACTATTTACAGTATCAAATTGCTTCTCATGAACTTACAGAATTTCAAACCCTAGTGAACAGAGCTTTAAAGGTGGAAGAGAAGAAGAATATGGGAGAAGAAAGCCGAAAGAGGAGGATGTTCCAGCAAACACGACCACAGCCAAATCCAATCAGAGGAAGAGTTCCTATCACTCCCAATTTCCGACCATCTTATCAGAATCCCAGACCAGCAACGACATTGTGCCCCAATTGCCGAGGAAATCATTCTCAGAAGGATTGCCCTCATCCTCGTGTTGAGTGTTATCATTGTGGACAGCGTGGGCACCGTAAAGAATTCTGTCCTTGGATACAACTTTCGATGTCCATTGCCAGATCTCAAGCAGGAACACAGCCAGTAGTAACCAAAGCATCACCATCGCAGAATTTTAGAGGAAATTCAGCAGGAAGAGGAGGAAATATGGCTAATCGAGGAAGAGGAAGAGGTAGAGCACCAACTGCAACCCAAGGAGGAAGATTAAACTATACTTCAATTCAAGAAGCAGGCAGCGCCACCGACATTCTTCTAGGTAGATTTCTGATTCAATCTGCATCTGCCTTAATATTGTTTGATCCTGGTGCTACAAATTCATTTATGTCAAGAGCATTTGCATCCGAAGTTAAAATGCATATAGACCAAGTACCACTAGAGTACTCTATGGTTATACAAACTCCAGGGGCTAGATTATCTGTCTACTCGATCTGCCCAAATGTAACTTTCATTATAGAAGGGGTAGAATTTGAGGCAAATCTACTAGTTCTAGAACTGCAAGGTCTAGACATTATTTTGGGAATGGATTGGTTGTCCCAACATAAAGGTCTAGTAGATTGTCAAGAGAAAACCCTTAGTCTTGTCAGTAGCCAAGGGGAGAGAATTCTATTCTATGCAGAAAGATCATCAGTCAAGAGACCGCTAAGATCTGTTCAAGCATTGCAAAAATTATGCCTGGAACAAGTGCCTGTAGTACAAAAATATTCTGATGTGTTTCCAGAAGAACTTCCAGGAATGCCACCTGACAGAGAAATAGAATTCAGTATTGAACTTAAACCAGGAGCAGCACCTATAGCAAAACGTCCCTATAGGATGCCAGTTACAGATTTGGAGGAGCTCAAGAATCAACTCGAAGACTTGGAAAACAAAGGATTTATCAAACCCAGTGCTTCGCCATGGGGAGCCCCAGTTTTGTTTGTGAGGAAGAAAGACAGAACTCTACGAATGTGTGTAGACTACCGAGCTTTGAATGAAGTCACTATTAAAAACAAGTATCCATTACCAAGAATTGATGACTTGTTCGATCAGCTTCGAGGAGCCACAGTATTTTCCAAGATAGATTTGAAATCTGGATATCATCAGCTGAAGATCAAGAAGGAAGATATACCGAAGACTGCTTTCACTACCAGATATGGTTTATATGAGTTTACAGTAGTACCTTTTGGCTTGACCAATGCTCCGGCAGCTTTCATGAATGTCATGAACAGCACATTTATGGATTTTCTTGACAAGTTTGTCATAGTATTCATAGATGACATTCTGATATATTCCAAGAGTACGGAAGAACATGGGCAACATTTACACCTAGTCTTGGAAAGGCTACGAGAAAGGCAATTTTACGCCAAGTTTGACAAATGTGAATTTTGGATGTCAAGAATTTCATTTCTTGGACATGTGTTGACAGCAGAAGGAATTTCAGTGGATTCAACTAAAATCTCTGCAATCAAGGAGTGGAAGCAACCTACCTCAGTTTTAGAGATTAGAAGTTTCTTGGGATTAGCAGGGTATTATAGAAGATTCATTGAAGGATTTTCCCAAATTGCCAAACCTCTTACAAACCTGCTAAAGAAGGATGTTGCATTTGAATGGACCACCAAGTGCGAGGAGAGTTTTCAGAAGCTGAAGCAGAAATTGACAACAACACCAGTCCTCACCTTACCAGACAGCAAAGAAGATTTTGTAGTTTATTGTGATGCTTCAAAGCAAGGAATAGGCTGTGTGTTAATGCAACAAGCTCGAGTAGTGGCTTATGCATCACGTCAATGGAGACCACATGAGGAAAATTATCCGACTCATGATTTAGAGTTAGCAGCAGTAGTACATGCTTTAAAGATATGGCGGCATTATCTCATTGGACGTAAGTGTGAGATCTTTACAGATCATAAAAGCCTCAAGTATATTTTCACACAGACAGAGCTGAACATGCGTCAACGCCGATGGCTGGAATTGATCAAAGATTATGATCTTAGTATTCAGTACCATCCAGGGAAAGCTAATGTAGTGGCTGATGCCCTAAGCAGAAAAGTTTACAACCTACAAGGAATGGTTATGTTGAAGAACCCTTACCTACAACAAGAATTGCAGAATCATCAAGTGGAAATAGTACCGCAGGGAACGGTAGCTACTTTAACAATAAGATCTCAACTTGAAGAACAGATAGGAAATGCCCAGAAGGAAGATGAAGAAATTTGTAAGATCAAGAGTCGAATCAAGTTAGGAAAGGCTCAAGGCTTTACTGAAGATAACCAAGGGATTGTATGGTATCGAGGAAGAATCTGTGTACCTCAAAACGCAGATCTTAAGGAAATAATTCTCCATGAAGCACATAAAACTCCATACTCAATACACCCTGGTAACACAAAGATGTATCAAGATTTGAAGACCAGATTCTGGTGGGATAATATGAAGAGAGATATTGCAGAGTATATTGCAAATTGTGATACATGTCAGCGAGTTAAAGCAGAACACCAGAAAATAGCAGGAAAGCTACAACCTCTACCAATACCATTATGGAAACGGGAAGAAATTGGTATGGATTTCATTACAGGATTACCTAAAACTCAAGGAGGATATGATTCTATATGGGTTATTGTGGACAGACTTACTAAAGTAGCTCATTTCATACCAGTCAAAAAGATTTATGATGGCAGTAAATTAGCAGAGTTATACATGCAAAGAATAGTGGCATTGCATGGTATTCCTAAGAAGATAGTTTCAGATCGTGGAACACAGTTTACCTCCAAATTTTGGAATAGACTGCATGAAACCCTAGGAACCCAGTTGGATTTCAGTACTGCATATCATCCACAGACGGGAGGACAGATAGAAAGGGTCAACCAAATCCTAGAGGATCTTCTAAGAGCTTGTATACTAGATTATGGAACATCATGGGACAAATGTTTACCATTTGCAGAATTTACATATAATAACAGTTATCAAGCTAGTATACAGATGGCACCGTTTGAAGCTTTATATGGACGTAAGTGCAGAACTCCATTACATTGGAATGAGCCAGGAGAACGAAAGGTCATAGGACCAGAGATAGTAGAAGAAGCAGAAGCTCATGTCAGACTCATCAGAGAAAGGTTGAAAACAGCACAATCACGACAAAAGATTTATGCAGATAAACGACGAAGAGAATTATCATTTGAACCAGGAGATTTTGTGTATCTCAAGGTCACACCATTCAAAGGATTACAAAGATTCCAAGTGAAAGGAAAGTTATCTCCAAGATACATTGGACCATTTAAGATAATCAAGAGAAAGGGAGAAGTATCATATAAATTGGAATTACCTGAGGGATTAGCAGGAGTGCATGATGTGTTTCATGTCTCTCAGCTCCGGAAATGTTTGAAGGAACCTACTGACCAGATAGATATACAAGATGTGCCCTTACAGAAGAATCTCACTTATCTTGAGCACCCAATCAGAATCCTAGCCACTGATGAACGTCAGCTCCGAAGGAAGAAAATCAGATTGTGTAAAGTTCAATGGAAAAATCATTCAGAGCAAGAGGCTACTTGGGAGAAGGAAGAAGATCTTAAGCAAACCTATCCTTATCTTTTCCTGTCTTAGGTAAATCTCAGGGCGAGATTTCTTTAAGGAGGGTAGATCTGTAACGCCCTGAGTTAGGGGTGAAAATTTCCTTTTTCATAAATAGTATGCATGCATGTATCTGTAGTATTAGCCAGATCAGTTTCTATCTCAAGCCCTAAAATCTCCAAAATCTATCCTGTGACCTCAAATCAAGATTAGATTGTTCAGATGTGATCTATCAGTTACTTTGAACTTAAAAGTCTTCAGAACCCAGATCCAATTCTATCTCTAAATTCCAGATTTATCAACTTCTTCTGTTTTCGAAAACAGAAATACCTTATATTACCCACATACCCTAAGTTTCAGAAGTACAGATTTAATCAAAATCTTGACCAAGTTCATACCAGATTATTCCTGGAATATAATCATGGGTATGTCAATACCTTAATCTAAAAAGTTGACAGCCAGATTTTACCATTTAGACTCTTTTCACAAATCAGGCCAAGAGTTATCGCAAATTAGTCCTTATCTGATATCTGAAAACCCAAAAAGGCTAAAATCTCCAGATTAACTCCAAATTCAGAATTTCTTCGGCAAATCTTCTCAAAATGCTATTTGCCACAAGATTGTCTTCTGTGCAGATATCAAAATTGAACCCTAAGTGCCAGAATTCAAAATCAAATGAAATTCAGATTTCAATTACCCTAAATTACCCTATTTTCAGTTTGTATCAAAAACTATTCAAATGTGTAAAATCTTATCAATTACCTTTGCCAAATACCTTGTTGAATATAATCTACCAGATTAGTGAAATCAATTTCAGTTTAAACCTCCCAAAATTCCAGATTTACATTTAAGTCCAAAACTCAAAGAATTGAAACTGCAGTTCAGTCCATTTTCGACCAGGACAGTGGCAAGCATTCGACCAGGCCGTTTTACTGTGCGCACGACCAGGGCTCGCCGTGATTTCTTGCGCCGTGGTTGCTTGCCGCCGTTGAAGCTTCGCCTGCAACTTGATCGTGCATGCTGTTGCGCACGTGTCCTCGCCTCAGCCGTCACCGTGGCAGCGCCGCTGCAACGTCAACGACCAGCGCTTGCTCCCGCGCGCGATCACCAGCTTTTGTCAGCAATCCATCGCCACGTTGCCTTGCCGCGCCAGTTGTTGTCGCCACCGCTTGCTCCATCTTTGGAAAGTCCCGATGAACGACAATGTGGACAGTTGCAGTCCTGTCGCCGTCGCAATCACCGTTCTTCGCTGTGTCTTCGCCGCTGATGCTCAGCACGCAATCCATCTCATCTTAGCTGCCAATTACTTCGTTGTCTCCTCCTTGCAAGCTTCGCCTGGCCTATTTAAGCACTCCTGTGCTCAGTAGCTCCCTCCATACTTCACCATAAACCAGCCAAGTTCCAGAATTTGCTCTTTTCGTTTTCTTCTCCGGCGAGCCGTCGAGGAAGCTCACGGTGCCAGCACTCTACAGATCATATCCTGCCAAATTAACAACACCAGTGAGTTTCCCTACTCATTCTCTCTGTGTGATATCATCTAATTGCTCCCCGGTGACCTCTATCGCCGGTGATCGCCGGGATTGCTAAATGCCCTGTTCCGGCAATGCAGGCCAAATCACCTCGAATTAGCTCGCATTGCTGTTGAAGAAGTTGATCAGTGAGTCATTTCCAGCAAGCCTGTGCATCAAGATCTCCAGATTGAGCTCGAATCGAAGGTATCTCCAAATTCAAGCTCTACCAGTCGCTGGCGATCGTCGCCGGGCTTCTCCGGTGATCCTCCGGTCAATTTGATGTTACCAGAAGCTTCCCTATACCTCCTAGATGCTCTCCAAGCAAGGAATTAAGTTCTTGTTGCTTGTAGCAGAAACCCCCAATCAGCAGCGTTTTCTTCTCCGGCGTCGATGATCGGAAAAGTGTTCCCGGCCGTTTCAGCTCAAATCACTTTGTCCACTGTGTGTGCCTTAACTTCCTGAACATTTTTGTCTTCTAGCCCGACACCTAGATCGGCCTAGATTGGAAGTTACAGCCATGCCAAGATCTTGTCCAGAACTGATCTAGTGCAGCCAGTTCATCTCTGTTCATCATCAAATTTCTTGCTTCCCAGCCATTTCTTGCCCTAGATCCTGTTGACTTAATTGTTCCTGTTAGCAATGCCTACCTCCCAGACAAAGTGGTGCATCATTTGGAGCTCCATATCAAAAGTTATGCTAAGCCCTAGTTTTTGGCATTGTCAGCTCTATGCCAGAGCTTGTCAGCCAGTGGCATTGACCTTGTTTACCCACTTCTGGTTGTGTAAATTGAAAACCACTTTGTCCACTAAATTTGTAGAGTTGTGATCTACATTTTCTTCTACTACCACAATTTGAGATAAGCACTCTAGCTTTTCTTAAAGCTATGTCCAAGCCTTGATCCGAATGTCGATCTGTTGATATTCGCTGTTTTGATTAAACCAGTCACAAAATTGTTATCCCTATTGAAATCCTGAAACCCTAAGATTATCTAATCACCACCCTTAGCCCAAATTCCTTGAAACCCTAGAATCTCAGTTCAGTTTGCAGTTCAACTTATCTCCAGTTTAGTTCAATCATTCTTGTTAAGCATTTCTGCATATAAGTCATAAAACATTTTAAATATTATAAGTAATTATTGTGTGTTTGTTTGTCGTCGAGCAGATTCAGAAGCTGACTTTGAAGATTTTGCTGTTGATCCGTCATCGACTGCTGTATTTTACAACGCGGAAGGCAAGTCATATCCTTGGTCATCTTGAACCTATATTTTAAATGTTGCTATAATATAACCTTGAATATAGGCAATATTGCATGTGAAAGATTGAGAATGGTTGATTTATGAATTGGCAGTACTAGACTGGTTATCTGTGAAATGTGAAATAAACAAGTTTTGAGCCATGAACTATTATATGTATCTATATACTTATATTCATGAAATAAAACCCCTAGCCGTGACCAGAAAAATGGTGTGGATGGCTGTAGCACTGGAGGTGCTAGACTGCAAAGGAATGCAGGCACTGAAGGTGCAGGGTTGTGGATGATCTGGTCATTGGCATATAAGGACTAGAACCTTGTGTTGTGCGTCTAGTGGCATGAACAACGTGCTAACCGCAAGCCTGGTATGGGACAGGCCTGAACAAGTAATTATGTGGATCGCACATGAAACCCCTGCATGAGATGTGTAGTGATGCACGATAAACACGGAGCGCGGCTCCCACACATATCACTGAAGGTGATCAAGCACGCTGACCCAGTAATGGGAATAAGCAAAGGGGAGGAGGTTTGGATACAACCTGCCACAACTGTGCCTCGCTGAGAGCCACAGGGTCGGGGGTGAATTGTGAGTAAAACATAACAAAAGTTCTTGTTATTTCCACCTTGCCGCTCACAGTATGAAGTGAGTCAGGGGTCCAATCATTTTGTTATGATAGGAAAGGTTTGAAAGTGGAATATCTTGCGGGTAAATTGGTACCTCTCTGCAGAGTTAAAAACGTATTCGAATACTCCGAGCTCCCGGGTTTTATAGGAGTCTGCTGCGGTGGATTAAATCCACAGGGTGTGACACAAGTACTATTTTCTAAATAAAATATGTTTAAATCAAGATTACCCAAATGACATGTGTTGTCATGATAAGGAGTGCTGCCGTGGGCTGTCGTGTGTCGACGTGTCGCGGTAGTGCTATAATCTAGTGGACATGATTGATGATGTTATATTATAAAAAGTGCTGCCATAAGATGAGATGAGAAAGGAAAAGATTATTTTACAAATATCCATAATTCTTGACTAGTCTAGGTTCATATCATCACTACTATATGTATCTACTCTTACCTATGACTTGCTGAGTACGTAAGTGCTCACCCTTGCAACATTCAACTCAATAGATGGAGCCTACCTTGATCAAGATGATGGCACGGAATACTACGTGGATCCAGAAGGAGGAGAATCAGTTCTGCCAGAACCCTGAAGTGTGTTGTTCTGCCGTCAACTTCTTTTGTGGGAGGGTCACCTATCTTCTGCTGTGTAGTTAAATAATTTGTTAAACTCTGAATGCCTTGTAGGCACTGTAATCCTCTTTATGTAATATTAAGGCCAGCAGGCCACACTGCTTAATATTTTGTGAGTACTCTGTTGCAATGTAATATACTCCTGTGTTTCACTCATCCTGGGAAGTCAAAGGTTTGTGAGACTGGGACTAGCTGCAGCGAGCTAGGTCTCTACAGGAGTAGTCGTTGTCCCAGTCTCGGGGCGCGACAGCGCTGGAGGCCAGGTCCCGGGAGCCAAAATGCGGCGCCCGGGGAGAGGTCGGAGACCACGTCCCCGGGCCATTGGTGGCGCTCGGGACGGCGCCGGAGGCCAGGTCCCGGGAGCCAAATGGCAGCGCCCAGGACGGCGCCGGAGGCCTGGTCCGGGGAGCCAAAAGGCGGTGCCCGGGGAGGAGTCGGAGACCACGTCCCCGGGCCGTTGGCGGCGCCCGGGACGGCGCCGGAGGACAGGTACCAGGAGCCAAAAGGCGGCGCCCGGGGAGAGGTCGGAGACCACGTCCCCGGGCCGCCATTGGCGACGCCCGTGACGGCGCCGGAGGCCAGGTCCCGGGACCCAAATGGCGGTGCCCGGGACGGCGTCGGAGGCCTGGTCCTGGGAGCCAAAAGGCGGCGCCCGGGGAGGCCCCGAAGGCCGAGTCCCCGGGCCAATGGGACACAACTTACCTGGACTTAGCGCCGCGGAGATTTCCCCCAACACATTTTAATATAATAAGTAATCATTGTGTGTTTGTTTTTCGCCGAGCAGATCCAGAAGCTGACTTTGAGGATTTTGCTGTTGACCCTTCATCAACTGCTGTATCTTACGATGCGGAAGACAAGTCATATTCTTGGACATCTTGAACCTATATTTTAAGAGCTGGTATAATATAACCTTGAATATAGATAATATTGCATGTGAAAGATTGAGAATGGTTGAATTATGAATTGGCAGTACTAGACTGGTTATCTGTGAAATGTAAAATGAACAAGTTTTGAGCCATGAACTAATATATATTTATGTATATATATATATATATATATATATATATATATATTCATGAAATAAAACCCCTAGCCATGACCAGAATTTTGGTATGGATGGCTGTAGCACTGGAGGTGCTTAACTGCAAAAGATGTGCAGGCACCGAACGTGCAAGGTTGTGGATGGTCTGGTCACTGGCATATAAGGACTAGAACCTTGTGTTGTGCGTCTATTGGCATGAACAACGTACTGACCGCAAGCCTGGTATGGGACAGGCCTGAACAAGTACTTATGCGGATCGCACATGAAACCCCTGAATGAGATGTGTTGTGATGCACAATTTACACAGAGTACGGCTCCCACATATATCACAGAAGGTGATCTTGAACGCTGACCCAGTAATGGGAATATGCAAAGGGTTGGAGGTTTGGGTACAACCTGCCACAATTGTGGTTCGCGAGAGATCCACAGGGTCAGGGGTGAATTGTAAGTGAAACATAACAAAAGTTCTTGTTATCTCCACCTTGCCACTCACAGTATGAAGTGAGTCAGGGGTCCAATCATTTTGATAGGAAAGGCATGAAAGTGGAATATCTTACGCGTAAATTGGTACCTCTCTGCAGAGTTAAAAACATGTTCGAACACTCCGAGCTCCTGGGTTTATAGGAGTCTGCTACGGTGGAATAAATCCACGAGGTGTGACACAAGTATGTTTCCTAAATAAAATTTGATAAGTCAAGATTACCCAAATGACATGTGTTGTCATGATAAGGGGTACTGCCGTGGGCTGTCGCGTGTCAACGTGTCGCGGTAGTGCTATAATCTAGTGAACATAAATAGCAAGGTTATTTTACAAACATCCATAATTCTTGACTAGTTTAGGTTCATATCATCACTACTATACGTATATACTCTTACCTATGACTTGCTGAGTACGTAAGTACTCACCCTTGCAACATACAACTCAGTAGATGGAGCGTACCTTGATCAAGACGAAGGCATGGAGAACTTTTTGGATCTAGAAGGAGGAGAGCCAGTTCCGCCAGAGCCCTGATGAGTGTTTTTCTGCTGTCAACTTCTTTTGTGGGAGGGTCACCTATCTTCTGCTGTGTAGATGTTATTTTGCTAAACCATGTATGCCGTGAAGGCATTGTAATCTCTTTATGTAATATTAAGGCCAGCAGGCCACGCTGCTTAAATATTTTGTCAGTTACTCTGTTGCAATGTAATATACTCCTGTGCTTGACTTATCCTGGGAAGTCAAAGGTATGTATATATAGGACTAGATGCAGCGAGCTAGATCTCCACGGGAGTAGTCGTAGTCCCAGTATCGGGGCGCGACACAAAAGTTGGTATCAGAGCAACATGAGAACTTGACTGTAGGACGACACCTTTAGAAATTGGCTACGCCAGGAAGACTAATTTATTTAGAAACTATTGTTGAAAACTTTATTTTGATAAAAATAATGAGCTTTGTAGCTACTAAAAACTTTTATTTCAATGTCTTATTTCGATTTTCTAAAATTCGGTAAGATTGTGAGAGTGCGTTCTGTTGTCTTAGAGTGTCTTAGGGGATGGTATAAATAGAGCTGGTGATGCTCTTGATAGCTTTGTGATTCACTGTTGCTTTTGCAATGGTTAATTTGTGTATTATGGCTAGTAGCCCAAGTATTTCATGCATTAAAGTAGTTTGCATTAATTTCTGCATTGCTGTCTTAGGGGTCCCTTATTGGGAACACCCAGAGAGGCATGGGACCTTCCCAAGGACCCAGGGCCCAGAGCCCCATAGTGTCTGTTTGGTGACCACCCGGAGAGACGTGGGACCTTCCTAGGGACCCAGGCTCTGGAGACAAGGGGTCCCTATGTGGGAACCACCCAGAGAGGTGTGTGACCTTCCTGGGTACCCAGGGCAAAGGGGTCCCACACTTGAAACCATCCGGAAAAGTGTGACACCTTCTCGTGTACCATGGGCCTAGAACCAGGGGTCCCTATCCGGGAACCGGCCACTGAGTTGTGGGACCTTCGTAGGGATCCAAGCCTACAGCCAAGAGGTCCCTTTCCTATAACCACCCAGAAAGGGGTGGGACCTTCCTAGGACCTAGGGCCTATAGCCAAGTTGACCCTATCGGGGTACCCGAGGACCGGAGCTAAGGTATCCTTGTTTGGGAACCACCCAGAGATGCATGGGACCTTTGTGTTGACCCAGGCCCTAGAGCCCTGTAGTCCCTTTCTGGGAACCACCAAAGCCCCAGGGTCCCATACCAGGAACCCGTCCAGGGACGAGAGTGTCCCCCACCTAGAGAACCATCCAGGGAAGGGAGGGTCTCTTACATGGAGAACCGCCTGGAGAGAGGAGGGTCCCCTACTCGAAGGACTTAAGGGGTCCCTCACCAAGAACCACTCGGAGAGGCGTGGGACCTTCCCTGGAATCCAGGGCCCAGGGGCAAGGGGTCCCTTACAGGGAACCAATCGGAGAGACGTGGGATCTTTCAAGGAACCTGAGACCCAGAGCCAAGGGTCCCTTACCAGCAACCAGCCGGAGAGGCTTGGGACCTTCCACAGGATCCGGGGCCATGGTTTCCTTACCAGGAACCAGTCGGAGATGCGTAGGACCTTCCCAGGGACCCAGGGCCCAGAGCCAAGGGATCCCTGTCCAGGAGCCACACGGTGAGGCGTGGAACCTTCCCGGGAGACAAGAGTTCCCTATGCGGGAACTACTCGGAGAAGTGTGGGACCTTCCTAGGGACCCGGGGCCTGGAGCCAAGGTGTCCTTGTCAAGGAACCACCCAGAGAGGCGTGGAACCTTCCAAGGCACCCGGTGCCCACAACCCCATAGTTCCTATCCGAAAACCACCCAAAGAGACGTGGGACGTTTCCGGGGATACTAAGACCTGAGCCCCGGAGTCCCTCTCTGGGAACTACCCGTAGAGGTGTGGGATCTTCCCTGCGACCTGGGGCCAAGTCGTCCCTTAACAAGAACCACCCAGAAAGGCGTGTCACCTTCTCAGGGACTCGGGGCCTGGAGCCAAGGGTTCGTTTTCAAGAACCACCTAGAGAGGTGTGGTACACTCCCGAGGGCCTAAATCCCCAGTGTTCCTTATTGGGAACCACCTGGACAAGGGAGACTCCCTTACCCAGAGAACCGTCTAGGGAGGGAGGGTCCCCTACCTGAAGAACCCGTCCTGGGACAGTAGTGTCCTCTACCCGGAGAACCGATTAGGGAGGGGAGGATCCCTTACCCACAGAACCATTGGGGAAAGGGAGGGTCCTTTGGTAGGTGAACCTTCCAGGGAATGGAGGGTCTCTTACACAGAGAACCGCCCGAAGAAAGGAATGCCCCTACCCAGAGAACCCAAGGGGTCCCTTACTGAGAACCATCAGGAGAGACGTGGGACCTTCCAAAGGATCGAGGGCCCATGGCCAAGGTGTGCAACCTCCCGTAGAGGTGTGGGGCCAAGGTGTCCAACCTCCTGGAGCCCCGCAGTCCCTATCTGTGAAGCACCTGGGGCATGGGACCTTCCCTGATACCCGGGGCCCAGAGCCTAGGGTCCTTTATTAGGAACCACCTGCAGAGGGGAGGATCCCTTACCCAGAGAACCATCCAAGGAGGGAGGGTCCCCTACCAGGAGAATCATTCGCGGAAGAGAGGCTCCCTTGCCCGGTGAACTTTCCGGGGAAGGGAGGGTCTGTAACACGGAGAACCGCTCGGAGAAAGAAGGGTCCCCTACCTGGAGAACCCAATGGGTCCCTTACTGGGAATGACCCGGAGAGGCGTGGGACCTTCTCGGGGGCCCGGGACCGAGGGCCAAGGGTCCCTTACTAGGAAGCAGCTAGAGAGATGTGAGATATTCCCTAGGATCAGGGGCCCGTAGCCAAGGGGTCCCTGTCCGGGAGCCATCAAGTGAAGCATGGGATCTTTCCAAGGACTCGTGGTCTAGAGAGAAGAGTTACCTGTCTGCGAACCACTCGGAGAGGTGTGGGACGTTCCAGGGGACTCGGTCCCTGGAGCCAAGGGTCCCTGTCAGGAAATCACCAGGAGAGTCGTGGGACCTTCCAACAGACCCGGTACCCACAGCCTCTGAGTCCTTGTCTGAAAACCACCCAGAGAGACGTGGGAATTTTCTAGGGATCCAAGGCCCAGAGCCCAAAATCCCCGTCCGGGTACCACCTGGAGAGATGTGGGACCTTCCTAGGTACTCGAGGCACGGAGCCCAAGGGTCCCTTTCTGGGAACCAGAATCAGAGCCAAAGGGTCCCTCTCTGGGAACCACCTAGTGAGGTGTGGGACCTTGCAGGGATTTAGGCCAGAGCCAAGGGGTCCCTGTCCTGGAACCACTCAGAGAGACGTGGGACCTTCCCAGTGACCCAGGGTGTGGAGTCAAGGGTCCCTATCCGAGAACCACCCGGTGAGACGTGGGGCCTTCCCAAGCACCCTAGGCCCGGAGTCAAAGGGTCCCTCTCCAGGAACCATCCGTAGAGGTGTTCGACCTTCCCATGGAGCTGGGGCCCAGATCCAAGTGGTCCCTTTCCAAGAACCACATGAAGGTGCATTGGACCTTCCCAAGGAACTAGTCTGGGAACCACCCAGAGAAGCGTGGGACGTTCCCAAGGACCCGGGGCCAAGGTGTCCCTTATCGGGTACCACTCGAAAAGGCGTGTCACTTTCTCATGGATCCAGACCCGGACCCATGGGGTCCCCGTCTGGGAACTACCCAGTAAGGTGTCAGAACTTCTCAGGGACCAGGGTTCGGAGACAAGGGGTCCCGATCCGAGCACCACCCGGAGAGACGTGGGACCTTCCCAGAGAGCTGGGGCCCAAATGTACGGAACCACCCGGAGAGGCGCGGCACCTTCCTGGGAACCGAAGGCCCGGAGACAATGGGTCCTTGTTCAGGAACCATCCAGAGAGGCACGGGACTTTCCAAGGGCCCCAGGGCCCCGAGTGGTGCCTATATAATAAGCACCCCGAGACCCAGAGTGAAGGGTCCCTATCCGAGAACCACCTGCAGTGGCATGGGTCCTTCCCAGCGACCCAGGGCATAGAGGCCTGGGTCTTTGCTTGGCACCTAGGGCCTAGAGCTTTGGGACCCTCACGTGGAACCATTCGAGAACATAGGACCCAGAGGCCCCCGGGAACCACTCAGAGCCTTCGGGCTTGGAGGCCAGCGACCATCCTAGGGACCTCAGGCCCAGAGCCTTGGGCTCTCACTTGGAACCCTTGCCGACTTGGGGCTCAGAGGCCTGGGACCTTTCTAGGGACCCGAGACTCAAGGTCCCGAAGCCCTCACTGGAAACCACTTAGAGCCTTGGGTCTCGAAGACCTAGGATCGTCCCGAGCATCCAAGGCCCAGAGCCCGAGGCCCTCACCAGGAGGTCATGACCCGGACGAGCGGGATATTCCCCCAACAAAATCTCCTCCCAAATCCTCTTAGCATCAATGCTAACAGCCTGCAGCAACAGCTAGCCACCTTCTTGTCTCCTCTCTCTCAGTGCAAGTGACAGTAGTAGCACTCGAGCAGCAGCAACACTATAGCCTTCTTAAGGCCTCACCTCTCCCTCTCTTGCTCACACACTTCACCCCCAACACTCCAACACTTAGCAGCAACTTAAGTGAGCTCAATGCAGCACCCTAACTCCCCTGCATAGCCCAGCAAAACAGCACAACAACCTCAGATCGAGCCTCGCTTCTTCTTCTTCTTCTTCCTCCTCCTCCTCCTCCTCATCCAACTCTACTATGAGGAGCCTACCATCGCCAGACCAGCTCCGGCCTTCTCCATCCTCACCAATGTGCAATCAACTCCCTACAACCTACTCTCACTTCATGAGCAACAAACTGAACTATTGTGCCCTTCACTGCAAGGAATCATCGTTTTTGTCACTGCCAGCCACTGTCCTTGTTTCTGCAATCAAAGTCATTCTAGCCATCTCGTTGTTCGAGCTAGTCAGCAAAAACTCTCCTTTCCCTCCCCAAAGCAGGCCTCTACAGACACATTCTGCCCTCGTGCCACCATTCATCACTGGTTCTATTCCCCACTCTACCCGTGCCACCTCACTTTCAACTAGCTTCACTTGGCCGCTCACCGCTGGCGAGCACCATGCCACCCAAGTGCCCTCGTCCCCCTGGTGCTCACACCGAGTAGGCCTCGACTCCAACAACCCCTCATCGGAATTTGTTGTGCATGTACCCCGCGTGCACGAGCACCTTGACTCAAACTCTGCAGCCGCTGTCACCGCCTCATCACCGCCAGTAGCACCATCCCTAGGCCAGCCCCAATCTCCAAGACACCGCCATCGACCGTGTCATTCCAGTGACAATGAACTGGGGCAATTCCTCTGCCGCACAATGCGTGTCATCGCCAGCCCGACCCCACCACTGTTACCTTCGACCAACCCAGGCACACATGCTAGACACCCTGACAGCCATTGTTGGTCCCCCCTTCATCGTGGCACCATGCGCATGCTTCTGGCCACACTCCAGTGCCGCCATTGCCACTACTCGGTCGTTTTCGGCCACCCCCGTTGCTGCTGCCATGTCCCCCAAGACCGTCTCACTCAGGCATCCAAGACGTTGCCCTTGTCATCATCAGCCAATCACTGGAATCTGCTCAAGCTACCCTGAGTCATGTCAGCACACGCTCTAGCCACACCCAGTGACTAGCAGCACCGACTGACTAGCTTTTGAGCCAGCTATTCCTGTTGTGATTTCACTATGTACGGTAAAAGGATTTACAGAGTTATGGAAAAGATCTTCACAGGCGAAGATTTTTCCTATGTGTGTATACATACAATGCTTAGAAGGCTTATGAGAGCTATATAACTTAGACTATTGTCTTCGTGTTGCTTTTGTTTGATCTGGTTCTATCAATCCCCCCCTTTGATCCGATGCACTAGGCTATCCCTTAATACTGGTCGAAAGGGTGCCAAGTCATAACGGCATCAATCAGTTATTGGGATGCAGTTTCGGCAACCGTTCCTAACTCCCACGCAGGTTTGACACGTGTTATTCGTGGATAACCACACGTATTAACCTCCAGACGGTTGTCCTCCTACGTGGAAGAATCTTCGGGATACTCAGGATATCCCTGTCGCAGGGACAGAATAATCCCACTTCCTCTGGTCGAAGATGTTCTGACCGCGCGATGTCGGCTGACCGCGCACCACCTGTAGTCTTCTGTCCGCGTATAGCACATTAACTCCTGACCGCGCACTAGCTACGGTCTGATCGCGTAAAGCCTGCGACCTCGTCCTTGTGCTTCTCAAAATGACTTGAGTTCGTACCACCAGGCGCTTGTCTGGTTTGAATCTATCCTGAACCAGCCGTGCATTTATTTGAACTGACTCGGGTATCAATCCTTGTCAGCTAGCCCCCAAATTTGAAGAGAATGAAGGGAAATGTTTACTTCAAATTCCAAGACTTATATCGAACATTTAACCCGACGCTTCAAATCCTCCACTTAGTGGCGCACTAAGTGTGGCGGTTGGTTCCCCGAGACGAACTCTGGGCAATACGTGACAGGTAATGATGGCGCCGTTGAAACATTTTTTAACCCGAGGTAAAATTGTAAATGCTTTTAAAACTAGAGGCATTCAGAAACTGAACCGTCACCTTGGCGGCTATAAATACCAAAGCCTTCGGATTTCAAAGCTTCACAAGTCCTCTTCCCGGCTAAGTCTCTTTCAAAGCCATCTTCACTTTTCTTCTCATACACTTCTCGATGGCAGACCACAACATCATCGAGATTGAGAGTGATGAAGAAGAAGTTTTCGAGCAGGACTTACAGACGTCCAAAGATCTATCTCCTTCAAGGAAGAAACCCAAGGTTGACGAGGGATCCTCCAGCAGAACAAAGGTGAAAGACGCATCATTGTTCTTTCTTCCTTCAGTTCCTATAGCTCTTCCTACCCATGCACCTCGGCAGGTCGAACATTCATCTCCACCTTTGGAGGGACGTTCTTCTCACCTTTCTCCATTTCATCCCAATACTCCCCATTTTTGTTCGGGTGATCAATCTTCTGGTTGGAAGGCTGTTACTCCTCGACTAGGTGATCCTCAACTTGGGTTGGGGAAGCAATCTTATGGTGGGAAGGCCGCACTTCCACCATATGATGATCCTCGAACTTTATCGGGTGATCTACTATCTGGGATGCCTATATCAACCTGTCACTTGCGAAGACAGGTGATTATCTCTATCTCCTTTTGCTCATTGTTACAATTAGTGCAACTAACATTTGCAAATGTAGGAGATCGGAGCCCCCAGCAATCAGCCTGCTGAGATCCTGCCTCCCCCCCGACAGACTCTCCAAGGGGAAAAAGAGGCTCTGGAGAAGATCGAAAAGATGTCTTCGGCGATTCTGCATCTGGCAGAATGTTTTGAAGGATCCCGTGAAGAGGCGCGCCAATTCTGTAGGGAGAGGGATCACGCTCAGCAACAGCGAGAACTCTCTGATTTGATTAGGAATAATAGCGCATCTCTTGTTAGGGATGATGTAGATAGGCTTAGAGTAGTTGCTAGTTCCCTGGGGGTCACCAACGTAGATCCTACGGACGACAACCATGTCCCTAGGGGAACTTTGCAAACTTGCCTTGGATTAGGTCGACACTCTGGTCGCCGGTATCCCTTTTGTATGTAAAGAATTTCAAAAATAAAGATTTCTTTCTTTTCATATCATATGAATATTCTTTACAACTTCTGTGTGAAAATATGGCCACAAGCAATGTCTTTACGACCATTCATACACAGGTAAACTCCAATTCTGCGACCAGAATCATATTTAAGTGTTATACCGCAACTAGTACTGATACTGCGATCAGACTTAAAACCGCGGTTAGAACCAAAGTTCGATCTCGAAGATTACTGCGGTCAGAACCAAAACTCGATCAGACTATCACCTCGACTAGAATCGGAGCTCAGTCAAAAACATAGTTCTGATAACACTGTAACCTGATCAAAAAACATCCGTATGTCCCACAATTGGGGCGTAGGATATTTTTATGATCGATTCGTGAAGGTTCACAAGAATCATGAAGGAAAAAAGTCCTCCGAAAACCTTTGTAGAACTCTTCACGTTTTTGTACCCTCAAATCTGAAACAAAGAAGTCCTTTTGTTTCGGATCCGATACAGGGAACGCCTAACAGGTCCACTAGAGAGAATATCCATTATGGGAAATGAATAGAATATTCAGTGGAACGTTACCCTCAGCGGAGTGCCTCCTCGGGCCTATAAAAGGAGCAGGTAGCTTCTTGTGGAAGCCACGACCCAGCCACCAACCTTAGAACTTCCACCACACAAAAACCCTCATTTGTCCATCTTCCATTGCCCTCAGAGCCTCCAGCTTTCTCCTCCAACCTCTTCCAAAAATGGCACCTTGGAGCCGATCAGTCCATCACACGGAGGAGAGCTTGATAGCACTGGAGAAGGAAGAGATTCTTCCCCCAAGGTTGCTAATCAACTAGTGACCCGCGGGGAAGGATCAAGTAACCCCAATCGTCCAGCAGGGCGAATTGGTGGTTTTTGAAGAATACTTGAGGTGCGGGTTCCTATTCCCTGAGAGTCAATTCCTGAAGGGGATCTTGGAGCATTACGGGTTGGAGTTGGTGAATCTCCACCCGAATGCGGTCTTGATCTTGGCTGTCTTCCAACACTTGTGTGAAGCCTTCGTCGAAGTGTATCCCAGCGTCGACCTCTTCTGACATTTCTATTACTCGGCGTGGTCAAAGAGCGCCAACGCCACCGGATGTATCTATTTCTAGATAAGGGAGAAGAAAGAGTATCCCTTCCCACCCCTGCGAGACTCCGTGCACAGGTGGTACCAAAAATGGTTTTACTGAACCCCTCCATCTGAGAGTGGGTTGTGGTTTGTGAACTCGCGGCCAGAGAAGCCTAGCGAGTTAGATTCTCTCCCCACTCTGAATGCAGAGTACCTGAAGCAGGCCGAGGTGATTCTTCGCTTAGTCCAGCAGGCACTAACGGCTCGCGATATGATTCGCGACTTCGTGAAGAATGGAGTGAGCCCCCTGCGCAAAAGGGCTCATCCGGCTTGGGAGATACAGTCCATGGCAGACAGCACCTTGGACTACAACGATGGTATGTGATTTCTTCAACGAAGCCTTATGTTTTTCTGTTATATCTTGCTAACCGGTCTGTTGGTGACATAGTTTTGCCTTTGTCCGAAATTGAGAAACGGACGAACTACCTCCTCAGGGCATACAGTGCTGAAGTTGAGGGACCCAAGGGATCGCCTTGCCCACAAAGCTTAATCCATGCCGGCGACGACCTCAAATAGGAACGTCGAAAGGTATGTTACCTTTCGTCAAGCTCTATTCATAAGTCATATGTACATCTTGTACTAATAAGGACACCGGAATGGCATGGCTGTTGGGGAGATTCACTGAGGCGACGTTCCCAAGTGAAAACGTCGGTTTCTTGGGAAAGCCGACGATGAAGAGAGTGAAGAAAGTCTCTTCAAGGTCTGGAGCGAAGGAACCTGCCCTCAAGAAATCCAAGAGAATTCTCGGGGGAGGCTCTTCGCGCAGAGTTCCCCTTACCGCGAAGAGGAGGAGGATGAAATTCGTCTAGTTCGCTGGAAGAGGAAGGTGGCGACTTCTCAATACGGCGAGACACTGCCTTGCCCTGTCGAGACAGAGGTAGCTGCAGTGGACCCCACGACCACTGGAAATCCTGTGGTCGCAGGCGAGACCCCTGCTCCTGAAGCCCTGGAGGCTTCAGGGTCTGTAACTTCTCCCTCGTTGGTCGAAGGGACGACCACAGTAAGATTTCTCGCGGTCCTGAATTTACAATTTCTTCTGCATGCGTGTTCACCGCGCCACGCTTGTATAGGGAGAAGAAATTCCTCCTACGACCCTTGTGAGTCCTAGGGCGGCGAGTACTTCACTCCTGGAGACAGGAGCAGAAATAACGGAGCAAGATTCTGTGACCAACCTCAGGGTCGCAGACGAAGTGCCAGCTCCAGCGGTTCAGGAGACACCCAGACCTTCGGGCGCATCCCTACCAACCGAGCAGGTTACCCCGGTATGAGTTGTTACCATTCAGATCTTCATCATTCCTTATATATATGCTTACAGGGTGATATACATAGGGAGAAAAGGTCTTGTTTACGAAGAGAAAGACCAGGACGGACAACGATTGTCCTTTTTCTCTTGGGGAACCATCCTCAAAATTCCAAAAGATAATGGGATTTCAGTTAAGGTAAGAATTCTGTATTCTTTGTTCTGGATCAGGTTGTGGAAACCACCAGAAAAATTGACGATTTTGTTTCTTGGTCAGGCGTAGAGATTCAACATCGAGCCCTCCAACGGCCTTGGCGAGGGTTGAAGTTCCTGTTGGTGCTGAAGCCTCTGGCGAAGAAAGCTCTGTCCCTCCGGTCTAGGAAGTCGTCCGGGCCGTTAGGGACGAGTTGGGTGCGGAGGCCCAATCACAGGTATTGAAACCTGCAACCGAGGTTCAACAGGTGTATCCACCTGGTGCTCCCGTCGAGGATGAGGCGAGTCCATCAACTAGGCTGTCGACGATTCGGACTCGGGGTCCTCAGTCGAACTTATGCAAAATTTATAATAGTGAGACCTTTCAAGATGACCCTCCGGGAAGGTATGTAGAAAAATAGAGAACAGGCACCTGCTGCTCCCATCGAGGATGAGGCAAGTCCATCGACTAGGCTATCGACGATTCAGACTCGGGGTCCTCAGCCGAACTTATGCAAAATTTATAATAGTGAGACCTTTCAAGATGACCCTCCGGGAAGGTATGTAGAAAAATGGAGAACAGGAGCACAGAGAGGTTTATACAGGTTCGGGCCCTCGATGGTGGGAGTAATAGCCCTACGTCCTGTTCTCCATTTTTCTACATACCTTCCCGGAGGGTCATCTTGAAAGGTCTCACTATTGTAAATTTTGCATAAGTTCGGCTGAGGACCCCGAGTCCGAATCGTCGACAGCTGGCGCCCACCATGGGGGGCCTTTCTCAAGGCGTCCTAATTTTAATCCGGAGGTTCGCTGAAACATGGCTGGAGTGTATGATTCCGAGAACGATTTTGATCTCAACGATTATGCTCACATTCCAATGCCTTCTCCAAGCGACCCTGTTCCGATGGAGGAGGTTGAAGGCCGGAATCTTCCAGAGGTGGAATCATCTCTCCAGGTCATGTCCATCGACCAGGGGGCGACTAGCGCAAGGTCAGAACCCACAGAGGTTCTCAATGCGCTAGAGGATGAATCCGGTCCGTCATACGACTCTGCTGAGGGGAAGGATGATATCGACCTGGAAATCAGCCCGGGGAAATTCGACCCTGATAACCTTCACCGTCTCTTTGATTTCGAGTCTGACTCGGAACAAACTAAAATCTTTTCCCCATCGGCAACCTCTCTCCCTAGACAGTTCGCTGCTTTGTCGGAGGAAACTCCTGATCAACAGGCTGCTAGGGAAGAATGGGATCGCAAACAAAAGGAGGATGAAGATCTCGAGCAACAAAACAATGAACTACGCAGAACTGCCCTAGAGGCTCTTCAAGATGCGCAGGCTCGTTACGATGCTGCTCCGAGTTCTTCTCGACGGTCACGTGGTCGCAAACGTGACCAGACCCCTTCTTTACCACCGGAGCGTTTCCCGGTGGAAGAAGAAACAATAACACCTGGTGCCCCTAGGAGAAGCACCCATGGTCGACTGTGATCTATCGCGGAAGTCATGTGTAACTTTCCTCCTACGGTCACGGATGCGCAGAAACCGGCCTTTACTAGGATCTTGGCGGAAAGGCTGGATGAGGTCGCGTCTGACGCGACCCCAATGGCCTCTTCCCGCTCGGTAACACGTTCCCGCGAACGAGAGTGTCCCCACTCCGGTTCTGGCCGGCGAAGTTACCCACCGCCCGTACCGTCCCGACAGGATAAGTACCGGCGAACGCAGGATTCACGTAGTAGGGATCGGATCCCTGTTCACTCTCGTTTGGGACTACGAGTAACTTCACCGTTGCGTGAGGTCGCCTGTAACCCAGTCGAGAGTCACAGGGCAGTTCACGGTCCCTACGTCGGTTGTAAAGCTTTCTCGCCCGGCCTACGTGCGGTCGTTTGGCCTGACAAGTTTCGACCAGGGGCCATTGAAAGGTTCGACAGAACTCAAAACCCATCCGAGTTCCTTCAAATCTATATCACTGCCATCCAAGCGGCAGGAGGCGATGACCGGGTCATGGCCAACTACCTGCCTACAGTACTCGAAGGACCGGCTAGAACCTGGCTATTTAACCAGCCCGAAGGTTCCATCTATAATTGGGAAATGCTGTGCGACGCTATCCTCAGCAATTTCCAAAACTGTTACCAAAAGCCGGGTAAAGAGGACGATCTTCATCGGCTACGACAAACTTCAACGAAGACTCTTCGGCAGTTTGTCAAGAGGTTTGTCGGGGTGAGGAATACCATCCCAAACATATCTGATGGCTCCGTTATCAGGGCATTTAAACATGCCATTCGATACCGGAGATTCACTGAAGACTTGCTTATCCACCCTCCTCGATCAGTGGCCGATCTGTTCGGCATGGCCGATCGATACTCTGACGCAGCCGAAGCAGTCGAATGGAACCGGATGGTCGACAAGGGTGACCTACCACGTCAACCAGGTTTCAAAGACGCCAGGAAAGAAGATTCAAGTAAGAAGCCAGAATCTTCATCAGGTGGGAAGTCGAAAAAGTCGAAGAGGAACCGCTCTGGACAGTACCGCGAGGTCGCGTCACAGAGAAGCCGCCTTCGACCAAAGGTAACAAGCCTTCATTTAAGAATAAAATTGCTTCTGGTGGTCGTAGTGCCGACCAGCCAGAAAAGTCAACTAATCTGCAGGAAGGCAAGAAGTGGTGTCCACTCCACAACTCCGCAGGCCACGACCTCAAGAATTGCAGGAGTTGGTCGAAACAATTGGATGATTTCTACCAGGGAGTTGGGCCAATGCCAACCTTACCGCCTAAAGAGCAGGCGTGCGGACTTAGAGACGCCGACGGAGACAAGGAAATGTCCTACCAGGTACCTCAAAATCATATTAATGTTATTTTCGGGGATTCTTCTTTCGTTTCCAAAAGGCAGTTTAAATCCTTTTACAGAGAGGTTAACCAAACGGAGACATCTCTTGGTGAACCTCAATACCCCCGTTGGTCAGATACACCCTTGACATTCGATCGTTCTGATTGTCCCACGGGGCTTACTCGACCATTGAGGCTCCCTCTGGTCATTACCCCGATCATCAGTAACACTAGAGTCGAAAGGGTCCTGATCGATGGAGGGAGTTCCCTTGACATTTTGTTGGTCAAGGCGCTCGATGAGATGCAAATTCCTCGTTCGAAGATCAAGCCCATAATCCATCCGTTTTATGGAATAATCCCAGGCCCCTCCATGATGCCGTTGGGACAAGTGATCCTTCCGGTCACACTGGGAGAACCAGATAACTTCCGAACAGAATTGGTTACTTTTGACATAATCGATTGTGATTCGGCTTATAATGCAATCTTTGGCAAGCCAACTCTCGCTAAATTCATGATGGCAACGCACTATGGTTATCAGTGCGGAAAATTGCCTGGCCCCAAAGGTGTCATCTCAATCCGAGGCAGTGGCAACGTGGCACTCACGTGCGACCGGCTATCTTTGGAGATGATCGATCAACTTCCCCTCCGGGACGCCTAGGTCGCCACCGTCGCCACCGACATGATCAAGGCTGCTCCTCGACCAGATGAGAAACTCAAACTGGTTCCTTTGTACCCAGATGATCCATCCAAGACAATTCGGGTCAGATCAGGTTTGGATGACAAATAGGAACTCGAGCTCATTACTTTCCTCCGGACTAATGCAGATGTGTTTGCGTGGAAACCATCCGACATGCCCGGTGTCCCAAGGGAAGTAACCGAGCACAGGTTAGCAATTCGACCTGGACAACGGCCCATAAAGCAAAAGCTCAGGCGTTTAGCTGTTGACCGACAGGAAGCCATCCGAGAGGAGTTGGACAAACTCTTAAAGGCCGGGTTCATTCGTGAAGTCGATCACCCGGAATGGCTCGCCAATTTGGTCATGGTCCGCAAGTCAAATGGCAAGTGGCGCATGTGCGTCGACTACACTAGCCTCAACAGTGCCTGTCCGAAGGACGACTTTCCCCTTCCCCGCATCGACCAGCTGGTCGACTCAACTGCGGGTTGCGAACTGATGAGCTTCCTGGACGCCTACTCAGGATATCATCAAATTAGCATGGCAGAAGAAGATGAAGAGAAAACTGCCTTCATCACCCCGTTCGGCACCTACTGCTACGTCAGAATGCCGTTCGGTCTCAAGCTCACAAGATCACAGTACCCTCCTCTTTTCCTTTAGGGGATATTGTCCGAAATCCAGAAAAATCTGGTCGAATCGCTAAATGGGCAGTCGAACTCGGTGCCTTTGATATCCATTTCACGCCCCACACTGCGGTTAAGTCTCAGGTTTTGGCTGACTTCGTGGTCGAATGGACCAACCCTGAGCCGCCCGTGCAGGTGCCCGAGGAATTGGAGTGCCCCGATCACTGGACAATGTACTTTGATGGCTCCCATAGTTTTCAACACTCGGGGGCTGTAGTGGTCTTAGTTACGCCTCAGGGCGAACATCTTAAGTATGTCATCCAACTACACTTTGTTGTGACCAACAACGCGGCAGAGTATGAAGGTCTTCTTGCAGGGCTCCGGGCAGCAAAATTCCTCGGAGTCCGTCGGTTAGTGGTGAGGGGAGACTCACAGCTAGTCGTAAACCAGGTAAACAAGGAGTACAGCACCTCCGATGAGACAATGGCTCATTACCTGGCGGAAGTGAGGAGATTGGAAAACACTTCAGTCATTTCGAAGTCCAATACATCCCGCGAAAGGACAACATTCTTGCAGACCAATTATCCAAAATTGGGTCCTCACGCACATCCGCTCCAACAGGAGTGTTCATTGAACACTTGGACCATCCTTCAATCATGACTTCGGTCGAGGATGATCCGGTAATAGCCTGCGTTA
This sequence comes from Pharus latifolius, assembly GCA_019359835.1. Classification (NCBI taxonomy): domain Eukaryota; kingdom Viridiplantae; phylum Streptophyta; class Magnoliopsida; order Poales; family Poaceae; genus Pharus; species Pharus latifolius. Next base: position 34,593,873 of record CM033323.1, on the reverse strand, counting down.
CCAACCTCGGTCAGGAACAGGATTAGACTCATCCATTGAGAGTCTATCTTGAACCTGGGACCCTACCCGAGGACGATACCGAAAGCGATCTGTTAATTCGAAAAGCGCGTCTGTACAAGCTCATAGATGGGATTCTGTACAGAAAGGGTACTCAAGGAGTATTCATGCGTTGTATATCTCAGGAGGAAGGAACATACCTCTTGAAGGAAATACATGACGGTGTATGCGGTGCGCATGCGTCATATCAAACACTGGTCGGAAAAGCTTTTCGACAAGGATTCTACTGGCCTTCGGCACTCGATGATGCCAAGCATATGGTCAAGATGTGTCCTCAGTGTCAGTTCCACGCGAGACAGGTTCATCAACCTGCCTACGCGTTACAAACCATTCCCCTCGCATGGCCTTTCGCGGTCTGGGGAATGGATATTGTTGGTCCTATGCCACAAGCGGTTAACGGGTACAAGTTTCTGTTCGTAGCCATTGACACGTTTACAAAGTGGATTGAGGCCGAACTGGTACGAAATATTTCCGCCTCAGCAGCACAGAAGTTCTTTCATAAGAACATTGTTGCTCGATTTAGTGTTCCAAACCGTCTTATCACCGACAATGGTTCTCAGTTCGCCAGTGGTCTTTTCCAAGATTACTGCGACCAGATCGGAACTAAGGTGTGCTTTGCTTCTGTGGCACATCCGCAGAGGAATGGTGCCGTAGAACGGGCCAATGGGCAGATACTGCAAGGCATCAAAAATCGTGTTTTTGATCGCCTTAAGACTCGCTCGGGGGCTTGGGCAAACGAGCTTTATACCGTTCTATGGGCACTACGAACTACCTCTAGTCGAGCCACCGGTGAGACGCCCTTCCATCTAGTCTATGGGGCCGAGGCTGTGTTGCCTATGGAAGTCAGTATTGGGTCTGTTCGGACAGAACAATTCGAACAGGTTAATCAGTCCGAATAGCCGTCACAAGATCTCATCCTCTTAGAAGAAAGGCATGATCGCGCTTTGCTCAAGTCCGCAGCATACTTGCAAGCCTTGTTCAAGTATCACAGCAAGAGGGTGCGACCACGTAGTCTTCACGTGGGCGACCTGGTTTTACAAAAAATCCAAGACCAGTCAAATCGCAACAAATTTTCCCTGAAGTGGGAAGGCCCTTACACTGTTGTCTCAGTGCCGCGACCAGGATCCACGCGGTTAGCCATGGAGGATGGTCGAATCTTGTCCAATACTTGGAACATCGATCAGCTTCGCAAGTTCTACGTGTAAGTACTCAATCCCTTTTCCTGTTCAATTAGCATTTTTTCGTAAAACAAAAAATGTTTTGGGTTTCATACGACAAATATTCTCTTCCATGCCCATGTGCTGCGATTTCGACTCAGGGGCTGGTCGCCCGCGGTTAGATCATCATAACGTCCTAGTCGGATTCGCTGGCCGATCTCATGACCGCTTCTAGACAAGTCACTCCTAAATAAGCCGTTTCTCAACGCACACGGGGCTTTCTGGCAAGTCCTCCGTTATCTGAGTGGCTGTCAGTTTGCAAACAAGGCTAGGCGTTATTTTGATCATAATTGTTGGTTCGATCACACATCCATGGTAGTTATATTCACTTCTCTCCTGCGTTTGTAATACTAAGTCTTCACAATCACAGTCGGGGGCTAGGGGGATATGTTTATAGTATGAAACAACACAAAATATATATATATTCATTTTCAAAAATGAATTTCCACATACATTGCATCGTATACAACTGTTTCTGTACAGGTATAGGGATCATTCGATCCCAAGCTCAGTCAGGAGCTTATCTACAAGGGGCCTAATCTCCTCCATGACGGACTCTAGCTGTTCTTCACTCTCGACCTCAACCGGTCCCACCAATGGATTCAGATCTGCATCTGGGCCATGGTGAAGTCGAACCAGGCTGAGGATGGCGGAAGCGGCTGACCGAACTCTGGTTCTGATCGCCTCTTCTCGTCTCCGTGTATCCTCAGGAAGATACTCGAGAAGTGACTCCTTGGGCCATGACTAACGCAGACCAGTCATCTTGGCTGAGATTATCTCTTGTGGTTTCGACCACATCAGCCTTCAGAAGATGAGCCACTGCCTTAAGTTTTTCGAAGATGGAACGGCTCAGCTTTCGGATCGCCTTTTCGGAGGTATAAATAGAGTCCTGGAGGAGCCCCTTGTCCATACTGAGTTGTCTTATTTGACCCGCTTGCGCTGCAACAAGAGAAAAGATTACTCGCATATTATGAAGCTAAGTCTTCCTAATCAGGAATCGACTTACCAGCTAGTTGTGACCGCAGCTTGTTGTTTTCAATCTCTTGGTTCCTAGTCACTGAGATTGAATGGAGCTTGACTGTGGCTACTTCTTTGTTCAGCAATCCCACCTCTCTGCAGTAGAACAGAACGAGTGGTCATAACCAATTTGTATCTATACAAGTTGAAGAGTAATGATCCTTACCTGTGCAAGCTGTCTCGTTCTTTTTGTATGGCCTCCATGCTTGCCATCGTAGCACGCTATTGGGCCATCATCCGGGATAGTTCCTGTGATGGAAAAAAGGAAGTTAAAGGTGTCCTATGTATAATTCAGTCACCGAGAGAGAGGTTCATCATACCTTCATAAACTCTCGTAAGGAGGCATCTTCCGGATAATGGGAAGACTTGTTGAAGGCCCGGATGCGACTACAGCAGGGGAAGTTGGTGGGAGTGCCCGCTGGGCACTGCCCCCAGTCTCCATTGGTTGCGACTCGGTTCCCGCGCCTGTTTCTCCCCTCATGGCCCGGACGACTTCCTGGACCAAGGGGGCGGAGCACTCCTCACTGGAGGCTCCTGCACTAGCAGTGACTTCAATCCTCCCCGAAGTGGTTGAAGGGCGGGATGCTGTTTCTTTTCGCCTGACAAAGGGAAGAAGAATCAAACAATCACAATTCGTGATCATCATTTTAATACAACCAGGATAAAGGTTTTTACCTTATTTGAAATCCCATTAGCTTTTGAGATTTCAGGGAAGGTTCTCCTCGAGAAAAGGGACAACTGTCGTCCAACCTGGTCTTCCTTTTGGAGAACAAGGCATCTCCCCCCTGGGTGTGTTCCTCTGTGAGCACTTTTCTAGGGAAAGATAAAGACAAATGAGAAGAATCTTTACCTGGGCAACAGGACCGGTAGGCAGGGCTGCATCCGAGGGCCTTGATGACTCCCGGACTACTGGGGCCGGTGCCTCGTCTGCAACCGCAGTAGGGTCTTGTCCGATCACCTCCACTCCTGTCTGCGGGGGTGGAGGATTTTCCTCCTTGGGACTCGCCGGAGTCACGGGGGGAAGTTCTTCTCCCTGCACAAGCATTAACTTATCAAATGCACAAAGGGAATTGAAGAAAACAAGGCTGTGAGAGCATCTTACCACGGTCGTCCCTCCGACCAGGGAAGTAGAGGCAACTGGCCCTGAAGCCTCGGGAGCTTCAAGGGCTGGGATGTTGTCTGCGGCCACGGGGCTTTCGGTGGCCGCGGGGTCTGCTACAGCCGCCTCTGTGGTAGCGGTTGTTTCTGCAGAATGGGTTGGAGCGTCGCCGGATGGAGAACCCGCAATCCTCCTCCTCCGGCGAATCAAGGGGACATCATCATCTTCCTCCTCCTCGCTCCCTTCTCCCTGTACGACGAAGAAGTAATTCCAGTTCGCGCCTGGAAAGATCAGAGGGATTTGATATCTTACCGCAGTTTTTCTGGCGGTAGGAGGAACGCTTCGTGAAGACCCTTCCCCAAGATTTAGCCTAGCTTTTTTGGGGGCAGGATTCCTCGTCCAGGGTTTCAAGGAAACCTTCTTCACGAGTTTTGTCGTCGGCTTTCCCAGGGAACCGACGTTTTCGCTGGGAAACGTCGCCTCGGCGAATCTCCCTAGGAGCTGTTCTCATTTCAATGGGATTGATTAGTGCTGGACATACATGAGACCTGCAAAACAGAGGCCAAGTGGAAAATGTACCTTTCGGCGCTCCTGTTTAAGGTCGTCGCCGGCGTGAATCAAGCTTTGGGGGCGAGGCGATCCCTTGGGGCCCTCTACCTCGGCGTTGTACGCATTGAGGAGGTAGTTAGTCCGCCTCTCAATCTCGGCTGAGGGCAGGACTGTTCCCAGATACGAGTTAAATTGATGCATTTCAGAAATAACATAAAAGGATTTCAGTGCCAGAAATGAATACCTTCATTATAGTCCAGGGTACTGTCCGCCATGGACTTGATCTCCCAAGCCGGATGAGCCCTTTCATGCAGGGGGCTCACCCGGTTCTTCACAAAGTCTCGGATGACGTCGCGTGCTGTCAACCCTTGTCCGACTAAGTGAAGAATCACCTCGGAGTGCTTCATGAACTCTGCGTTCATCGCTGGGAGAGCATCCAACTCGCTCGGCTTCTCCGGCCGTGAGTTCTCAAACCACAGCCCGCTCTCGGTCGGCGGGGTGCAGTAAAACCATTTCTGGTGCCACCTGTGCACCGAGTTTCGCAGGGGTGGGAAGGGATACTCTTTCTTATCCCTTAGCCGGAAGTAAATGCATCCGGCGGCTGTTCCTAATTAAATCGGAGAGTTCTCGCTGTTGCTGAGCGTGGTCCCTCTCTCGACGGAACTGGTGCGCCTCTTCACGGGATCGTTCAAAACATTCTGCCAGATGCAGAATCACCGAAGACATCTCTTCGGTCTTCTTTTCCAGGGCATTCTTCTCCTCTGGAAGGATCTGTCTGAGGGGAAGAGGCGGAATAGCAGAAGGCTGATCACTAGGGCCTCCAATCTCCTGCATTTGCAAAAGTTAGTTATGCTAACTATAACTATCAGCAAAAGAAGATGAGGATTATTACCTGTCCCTGCACATGACACGTTGATGTAGCCATCCTGGGAAGTAGATCATCCGATAAAATCGGATGATCATCAGATAGTGGAAGTGCAACCTTCCCACCAGAAGATTGCTTCTCCAACACGAGTTGAGGATCTTCTGGTCGTATAGTCACCGCTTGCTGACAAGAAAATAGATCACCCAAACAAAAGCAGGGGTTGTTGGAGTAGAAAGCTGAAGGAAGAAAGAATAACGACTCATCTTCTACCTTTGCTCTGCTGGAAGATCCTTCGTCAACCTTGGGTTTCTTCTTTGAAGGAGATGGATCTTTAGGCATTTGAGACTCTTGCTTGAGAATTTCCTCTTCATCACTGTCAATCTCGATGATGTTGTGATCTGCCATCGGGAAGTGTATGAAGAGAAGGATGAAGGTTACTTTAGAAAGAACTTAACCATGAGAAGAAATTGTGAAGCTCTACAAATTCAAAGACCCGGTATTTATAGCCGCCAAGGTGACGGTTCACATTCTAAGCACCTCGGGTTTTTAAAAGCATTTACAATTTCACCTCGGGTTAAAAAACATTTCAACAGCGCCATCATTACCCGTCACATAATGACCAGAGCCCACCATCTGCAGTCTTCTGTCCGCGTATAGCACACGAACTCCTGACCGCGCAATAGCTACGGTTTGATCGCGAAAAGCCTGCGATCTCATGCTTGTGCTTCTCAGAATGACTTGAGTTCGTACCACCATGAGCTTGTCTGGTTCGAATCTATCTTGAACCAGCCGTGCATTTATTTGAACTGACTCAGGTATCAATCCTTGTCACTCACCTCCTAGCCAAATCACTCCCTATTGTGTGCATGTCACCCCCAGGTGTCCCAGCACTCTTGCATGTCATGTTTGACATTCCTAGAGCCCTCAAACACCCTTTTCTATTTCTGGACAGTACCTCATGGACACATTTTTGTTCCCCTTTGCTTTGTATTCTTGTATTTAGCCTCATTTGCACCCATTCTTTCAACAAGCATGCGCACTTGTATATAGTGTATCTCTTTTCTATTTATCAAACTTATGTTTGGTTTGTTTGTCACCTCATTTTAGGTCTTGAGAAGGCAAAGCCCAAGGCCTGTGGCTGGTTTGTCTTTCCCACTCGAGGATCAATAATCTGAGGGAGGTAACTCACAATTCTTGATAATGTTGAGCCCATTAAATTGAAATGCTTATTATTATTATTTCCTGTTTTAAACTGTTATGCATGAATATTTTGATACATGTCCATGTTGGATAATCAATTGCTTAGTTAGTAACCCATAATTTTTATGAACCATTCTTGACTTGATATCCATATATATGTCATCACCCTAGAATTATTAAACCTTACTTGAATATTATTGTCGACGATTGAACAAGATCCCAAGCCGAACTTACACATATTTAGTTTGTTTTGCAGGTAAGTATTATCTAACAATCACAAAGAGAAATCACTGCAAATAAGGATGTTGGGCCAAATCCTGTACCTCCGGGTAGTCTTGGAAAGAAGCTCTCGAGCACCCTCGGTCCTTCGTGCGGAGAAGGTTCCTGGCGGGTCCTGGGCGTCCGGGCCCCGGGTCCCGCGGGGTCTTCGGAGTGCCTCGGTCCGTCGTGCGGAGAAGGCTCCTGGTGGGTCCTGGGCGTTCGGGCCTCGGGTCCCGCGGGGTCTTCGGAGTGCCTCGGTCCTTCGTGCAGAGATGGTCCCTAGTGAGTCCCGGAGAGTCACCGGGACCCCGGTGAGAACCGGAGCATCACCGGGTCCCGGAGAGTCCCTAGGCCCCGGGTCCCAGGGAGTCACCGGGTCCCGGAGTGTCACAGAGCCCCCGGTGAGACCCAGAGCAGGTCCCGGAGAGTCCCGGAGGGTCACCGGGCCCCCGGTCAGACCCGGAGCATCACCGGGTCCCGTAGGGTCCCGGCGAGTCCCAGGGCCCTGGGTCCCAGGGATTCACCGAGTCCCGGAGAGTCACCGAGGCCCCGGTGAGACCCGGTGCATCACCAGGTCCCGGAGAGTCCCGGAGGTTCACTGGGCCCCCAGGGAGACCCGGAGCATCACTGGGTCCCATAGGGTCCCGGCGAGTTCCTAGGCCCCGGGTCCCAGGGAGTCACCGGGTCCCGGAGAGTCACCGAGCCCCCGGTGAGACCCGGAGCATCACGGGGTCCCGGAGAGTCCTGGAGCGTCACCGGTCCCCCGGCATCCTCGGGTCCCGTAGGGTCCCGGTGAGTCCCTGCCCCAGGTCCCAGGGAGTCACCGGGTCCCGGAGAGTCACCGAGGCCCCGGTGAGACCCGGAGCATCACCGGGTCCCAGAGAGTCCCGAAGGGTCACCGGGCCCTCGGTGAGACCCGGAGCATCACCGGGCCCCGGAGAGACCCGGATCATCACTGGGTCCTGGAGTCCCGGAGCATCACCGGGTCCCCGGTGAGACCCGGAGCATCACCAGGTCCCGAAGAGTCCCGGAGGGTCACCGGGCCCCCGGTGAGACCCGGAGCGTTACCGGGTCCTGTAGGGCCCCGGAGAGTGTCTGGGCCCCGGGTCTCAGGGAGTCACCGGGTCCCGGAGAGTGTCCTGTAGGGTCCCGGAGAGTGTCTGGGCCCCGGGTCCCAGGGAGTCACCGGGTCCCGGAGAGTCACCGAGCCCCCGGTGAGACCCGGACTATCACCGGGTCCGAAGAGTCCCGGAGGGTCACCGGGCCCCCGGTGAGACCCGGAGCATCACTGAGTCCCGGAGAGTCCCGGAGGGTCACCGGGCCCCGGTAAGTCCCGGAGAGTCACTGGGTCCCCGAGAGACCCGGAGGGTCACCGGGCACCCGGTGAGATCCGAAGTATCACCGGGCCCCTGGACAGTCCCGAAGAGTCACCCGGCCCCTGGTGAGACCCGAAGGGTCATTGGCCCCCGCTCAGTCCCGAAGAACCACCGGGCCCCGATGAGACCCGGGGAGCCACCGGGCCCCCGGTAAGACCCGGAGGGTCTCCGGACCCCCGGTGAGGTCTAGAGGGTCACCGGGCGCCCGGTCCGGAGGGTCACCGGGCCCCCGGTGAGGTCCGGAGGGTCACCGGGCCCCCGGTGAGATCCGGAGGGTCACCGGGCGCCCGGTGAGGTCCGGAGGGTCACCGGACCCCCGGTGTGTCCCGAAGAGTCTCCGGGCTCTCGGTGGCATCCGGAGCCCTGGAAGGGCGGCTGCTGGCCGTGAAGCCTCTGGGAAGCCGGCGAGGCCATGTGTCAAGCATCCAAGCCGTCCTCCTGGCCAAAGGACGTCCATGCCCTTCGATCCAACGGTCGCAGCGAGGGCTTTTTGGTCTTTTGTATTTCTTAGGGGCTATATATACCCCTCTTGTACCTCTTTCCAAGGGACTCGAACTCATTTGTATTAACGTGATATCCGGCTCTCTTGGAGACCTCTCCTCGAGAGCATACCTCCCCTGCGGACTCGTGTCCGGAGAGAGTCAACAGGACTAGGGCCCCCACTGGGACCCGAACCTGTATAAACCACTGTGTCAATTCCTGTGTTGCCCGGCGGGAGAAGACCAGTAACTCGGTGTGCTCGCGCCGTTGTACTCGTGCCGTGCACGTCCTAACCTGTCGGGGTATCCGTGATACCACGACAGTTGGCGCCGTCCGTGGGGACTCGTGACGAATCGCCATGGCTCCCTCAAGAACGAGAGCTGAAGCTCTCTCCCTTTCCGGTGGTGAGGGTCCCAGCGACCCGGCGCCGCCCCAGCAAGACGTCGACGTCGCGACGCTACCATTCGGGAACACCCGGAGAGAGCTGCCACCTTCTTCTCCCAAAATCTTCGGTAGAGGTGTTCCCGTTTCCAGCTCGGCGACCGCGACCGCGATTGCGGGACCTCACGCCCTACTCGGTGACGCCGGTCCCGGTGACCCGGCGCCACCCCCTCGAGACATGACTGCCCCGGCGCTTCCGACCGGAGGCGGCCAGACCCAGGTACCACCTCTCACCTTTCCAATTATTTTCAGTGGGCAGACCTCCGGGTCAACCACGGTGACCGCAACCGCCCCGGCGGGGACTAGTCTCCCCCCGATGGCAGACCCGGCTCCCCGGGACACTTTGCTCGAAGCTTTGGTCGAAGGCCAACTCCGCGCCCAGCGCACCTTGGAGGAGTTGTTGCACGCATTAGCGCGGCCTCCGGCTCCCGTCTATCCGCCCTCACTCCCATTTATGGGGTCGCCACCTCCGTTTTTCGTGGAACACCGGCGGCCTTCCTAGCTCCGGGCATGTTCACCACGCCGGGGGCTGACCCCGCGCCCGCACCGGGAGCCTTCCCTGCCCTGGGGCCTTACCCCAGACCGGGAGCTGTCCCCGCGCCCGCGCCGAGAGCCTTCCCCGCGCCGGGGCCTTACCCCGCACCGGGAGCCTTCCTCGCGTCGAGGCCTTACCCCGCGCAGGGAGTTGTCCCCACGCTGGTGGCTCTCCCTGGCTTCACGCCGCGGATGGTTGCCGGTGCGTCCGGAGTGGCTCCTGGGCTGGCGGTTCCCACCGCGCTCAGAATGGCCCCGAAGACACGCCTGATGCCGGGCCTTGCCCGTGTGCCAGCAACGTCGGCTGACGCGCATCAGCTCCCTCCTCCCCCGGTGGATCAGACCCGACTAACTCGGGAGGAGGTGGAGCGCATGCGTGCTGTGAAACCTAGCGAAGCTCCCTCTCAACACAGGCTGGGGACACACCGCCAGACCAGCCGGGGAAGGAGACCAGTCGACGGAGCCACCGCCACCTCTGGGGGACACCTGGAGGTTCACGAAGCTAGCCCCAACCCTGAGGAGAAGAGGCGCTACCACCATCGGAGCGGACCGCTGGGGCCTCTCCCTGACTCCGATAACAAGCGCGTCTCCCCTGCAAGGGGGGACAACGACTGGGAACCTTCCCAGAGTGTTGAGGGGGCCAACCAACCCTTGTGCCGCCAGCTCCGATGCGTCCGATGGCCAAAGCCATATCGCCCGCCCCACATCGAGTACTACAATGGTGAGGCCGATCCTTATGAATTTGTACAGGTGTACTCCACAGCCATCTCAGCGGCCGGGGGGGACGAGACGGTACAATGCAACGTCTTCCCCCTTTACCTCACCGGCATCGCTCACTCCTGGTTCTGCAACCTGAAGGCCAGCTCCATCAAGCCTTTCGCGCAGCTCAAGCGTGCGTTCTGCGCGAACTTCCAGGGGAACTACGTGCGCCCCCTGGACTCCGCACAGCTGTACACCGTCTAGCAGAGGACAGGGGAGACCATCCGAAGCTTCTTCAAGCGCTTTGCCCGAGTGAAGAGCAAGGTGGCTCACGTCCCCGACTCTACGGTCATCAAAGCGTGCAAAAGCGGGATCCTCCCGGGGGAGCTCCACCGGAGGCTTTCCCGGAGCTGCCCCTCTTCCGCCGACGAGCTCTTCAACGTACTCGAAAAGTATGCTCGGGTGGAGGGAGACGACCTCTGGAAGAAGACCCTGGGGGCTCCCGCCCCCGCCGACCGGGGGGCCAGGGACCCCAGGCAGGGGGCGTAATGAGCCACGTCCTCGGGACACCTTTGTCCTCGAGGGCGGAGGCGGCTCGCGCGACCTCCCGAGGGGCAACCTCCCCTTCCCCAAGCCGAAAGGCCATGGGGGAGGACAGTCTTCGCGCGGTTGGGAAGGCCCCGGGGGGAGAGCCAGGGAAGGACCGCGGTGCAGCTTCCACGGGTCCAGTACCCACACTACCCGAGACTGCCACCAGCTGCTGCAACACTTCGCGGCGTTCCTCGACCAGCATGGGCAGGGGGGACTTCGGCCTCCTTGCCCCATCGGCCAGCTATTCCGGCCCTTCCTGCTCCCGCGGGGGGTCAGCAGGGGCAGACGCAGGAGGGGGAGCCTTCAGAAGCTCTCCCCTTCCAAATTTCTCAGCGCCGCATCAACGTCATCGTGGGAGGGTCCGCCTCCGGGCGGGACTCTAAGCGCCAGCGTAAGGAGTACGTGCGCAAAGTCAAGGTTGTGGGGGTGCTGCACACGTCTCCGCCACCCAAGTGGTCGGACGTCCCCCTCACCTTCACGGTGGAGGAGGTGCGCGGGGTTCGCTTCCCCCACGACGACGCGCTCATCGTCTCCACCACTGTAGCTTCTAGGCCCCTATAGATTGTTTTAATAATTAATGACAACTTCAAATGCTATACTAACGTTACCTGCCGAGTTGTGTCAAGAAGATACTTAAAAGACAGGTTAATGAAAGGCGAAGAAAGAGTCTCATGATGAAGAAAGAGCATCGATTAAAAGGGCAAAGGTATGAAATAGAGTCTTTTCCATTTTTACCGGTCTAAGGTGATTAGAGAAGAATTTTGACCAGATTTTAGGATAGTGTCTGTCACGTCTGCCACGACAGTGACATCGCCTGTGAGGAGCCCAGCTCGGTGCGGCTGGTCCCCTAACCACTTGACTTCCCAGGATGAGTCAATCACAGGATTACATTGCAGCAGCAAAATAGTACAATAGTGATAATTGTGTGGCCATCAGGCCTTAGTACAAAACGAGGTACAGTGCCGTACAAGGCACAAGGGTCTGACAAAATAACACATCTAGTCGGCGGAAACTAGGCCCAAAAGCAAACCACAGGAAACAGAGGTTGACAGCAAGACAGCACCACATCAGGGCTTCGGAGGAAACTGCTCATCATCTCCTGGGTCCGCAGCATCTTCAGGGTATCCTCCAAGGTCGTAGAACGCTCCATCTATTGATGAGTTGTTGCAAGGGTGAGTACTTACGTACTCAGCAAGTCATAGGGAAGGTAGAGATACATATATATATATATGACATGAAGAGATACATATATATATATATATGACATGAACCTATGCTATTGGGAAAGAGTGAAAGGTTTTTCCCAAAATACATTTCTTTCTCAATTCTTACTCAACTTCTGATCATACTCATGGCAGTAAATAAATCATATTGATGGTGATACATATATCCCATATCCAAGGCGATATAATCCCAGATCACACTACTTTTATTCAAGTCTTTCAATCATATACCCATAGCAGTAATTCATAAACTTAGGGCATAAACCACATGCCTCTTAATTACCATATGATCTCTATATTATGGTATTACCGCGACACGTCAACACATGACGGCCCACGGTAACGCCCCTTATCGTGACAACACATGCCACTTGGGTAATCTTGAACTAACAAATTTTAGTTTATAAAACACTACTTGTGTCACACCCCATGGATTTAATCCACCGCAGCATACTCCTAAAACTCGGGAGCACGAAGTATTCGAATACATTTTTAAACTCTGCAGAGATGTACCTCTTTTTAAATCCACTTTTTCACTCGACTTCCAAGTCGGGCCAACTCCATGCGACTTATACGCATGTGACAAGGCCGAGATCACACAATGTTTTTGCAGTCTAGTATTAACAGTATCCCTGCCCGGTAAATGGACAATACTGTCCCAAGTACCGTTGTGGGTCCTCCCCACTGCCTTACTTCCTAGCCTGGGTCTATGTTCCCACAGGACACATAACCTCTTTTGATTTCAGTCGCGCACGACTTAATCTGGCGTAGGGCGTCTTCCTTCTTTACACCTTATCCTCTCATAATTTTTCTGATCTCACATCACTCATGGACGAACTGCGTCCCACCAGTTTCCACGCGAGAAACCGGATCGACAAGCCATGCAGGGAACTGATAATACTAAGAAAGCTACTAGATTGCGCCTGTCCCATACCAGGTAAGTGGTTGGTACGTTTTTCATGCCACTAGACGCATAACACAAGGTTCTAGTCCTTACATGCCAGTGACCAGATCATACCGCAAATCATGCACCTTCAGTGCCTACACATTCAGTGCAGCCAAGCACCTCCAGTGCTACCACCATTCCATACCAAAATACTGGTCACGGCTAGAGGTTCTATTTCATGAATATAAATGTACATGTTTATACCTTTATTAGTTCGTGGTTTACTATCTTATCAAGTTCACATTTCTCAAGTATTCAATCTACCACTGCCATGATATCATTGATCTGAACACATGCAGTATTAACGAGATATCTACTCATGGAATAGCATAGCAATTCATAAAATATGGGTTTCAATATGATCAAAGTATGACTTGCCTTCCGCGTCGTAAGTATCAGCAGTCGATGACGGTTCAGCGACAAGATCTTCAACCCCGGACTCTTGCTCTGAACAAGATCAAACAAGCAAACAGGCATTACAATCAATTCTATTCTTACTAATTCACTACATGCAAAGGTGCAAGGAGAAAATACTCTGGTGATACAAGGTTTGAAAGCGATTTGAGTTTAACTATGGAAACCAGGGTTAAAATTAGTTGTTAAGGTTTACAAGGTTCCAAAATATCAGAGTGATATCAAGGTGGTGACTGGTTCGCCCAAAAACAGCGAATGTCTTTAGGTTGGCATTCGGTTCAAGGCATCGACATAAGGTTGATGGGTGATAGAGGGCTCAACTCAAGTTGTGACAGAAGAGAAAAGTGTAGATCACAACATCAGGAGTCTAAGGGACAAAGTTATTTTCAAAGTGCATGGCTGGAAGTGGGTGAAAAGGCTCAATGCCACTGGCTGACACAGGCTGGCAGTGCTCTAGAATGGCATTGACATGGTTTGAACAGTTTCCAGTGGCCAAAGTAGGTTTTGATTCAAGCATATGGTGCACAAGGTAGTGAGCCAGCTATTTGACAAAGTAATTTCTGTTTTACATGACCAGAGGTGGGTGAACAGGGCTAATGCCACTGGCTGACATAGCCTGGCATAGGGTTGACACGGCCAGAAACTAGGGCAAGCCATATCTTTTGACTCAGGGCTCCAAATGATGCACCACTTTGTCTGGTGGTTAGGCATTTGTAACAGGAACAAATGTCTCAACAGGACCTAGGGCAGGAGGTGGCCGGAAAGTGATGAAAACCGGCGAGGAACGCGGTGGCCGAACTGTTCTCAACAGTTTCTGGACAAAACCTTGGCATGGTGATATCTCTTCATCTGGGCCGATCTAGGTGTCGAGCTAGAAGGCAAAAATACTCCTGGGGTCGAGGCACATCTACTAGACAAGGTGGTTGGGGTTGAAATGGCCGGGAACGAAATCCGGCGACCGGAGCTAGGGGAGAAGACACCAAAATTGGGCATTTCTGTTTTAGGGCAAATAAGCTTAATTCCTTGCTTGTGGATGGTCTCTGGGGCATAAGTAAGCTAGGTGTGAAGCTAGATTGGCTGGGGAAACACCAGAGAAGCTTAACAGCGAGCTCCAGTTCACATGCAAGGTGCAAAGTTGGGGATTTTTATATTTTAGCAAATTCTTCGATTCTGGTTGCTTAGACGTGTTCTAATCAGTCTACTGATCATGTTTGATTACAGGCTCGAGAGCTAATTTGACTTGGTTAAGGATTAATTGCTCGCCGGAGTTGCTGGAGAGAAACGGAAATTGCCGGCGACTGGAGAGGTTTGAAGTCAATTACATGCTCGAGTATGATGAGGGAGGTAAGAGGAGCTTACTGAAGTAGCTGGAATCGAGGAGGAAGCAGTGTAGAGGCTTGGCACCGTGAGCCTCTTCTCGAGCTCGCCGAAGAAGAAGAAGACACGGTGGAGTGTGGCGATTTCTGGTGCTTTGCTATGTGGTGAAGTTGGCTAAGTCCTGAGGGTTATTTATAGGCGATTTGGGGAGGCTGCAACGGCTGGAAAATGCCTGGAGACTTGGAGCTGTGAATCGACGGCGAATTGACTGGCCGGGCGGGACAGCAGCGAAGTGACGCGCTCCAGCGGCCGTGCCGGCTTTGCAGGCTGGCGTGCGCTGTCCCGGGTGATGCAACGGCGAACTGACGGGCTCCTCCGGCATGCTTGCAACGTGGCACAGAGCTTCTGCAATGGCTGCAGCGATGGCGTGCGCGCGCGGGCAAAATTGGAGATGCTGGTGCGGCCGCGGTGGCTCCACGGTGGCGAACGACGTGCGCACACGTGGCAGGAACGCGGTGGCAAGGGTGGTGACCACGGGGCTTCACCGGCGACGAAGTTCCTGGCGTGGCAGCGCGGTGGTCGCGGTCGTGCACAGTGTCTCTGGTCGAACCAGGGACCAAATTGCAAGGATTCTTATTTGAAATCTGGACTGATTTGCAATTTCTGTCTTAGAGATGGTTAATTTGAGGATTGATTTCATGGCTGAGTATAACATTTCTATTAGTACTCATCCAGCTCAAATTTAGAGAAAATTTGATAAGATTTGAGGGATTTCACCTATTTTCGAAAATAGGGTAAAATTAGGGTACAATAGGTCTTGATTTTGTCGATCTCTAATTCTGGTGATTGGAGAGAGATTTTGAAGTCTGGACAGAAGGGAAATTTGTATCAAATAACATTTGGGAGGTGTTCCCTGAAGAAATTCTGGAGTTGGAATTGATTTGCAGATTTTAGCCTTTTCAGGCTTCCAGGTAAACAGAAAAGGACTTATTCGCAGTAAAATTTGGACTAAACTGCGAAAAGTGTTTAGATGAATTAATCTGGCTCCCAACTTTTTGAAGTGAGTTGAGGATGAACCTAGGAACATATTCCAGGGGTTACTTGAGTCTGAATAAGGTTAAATCAAGATAACTCAATCATCTGGAAACTGGGGTACTTAGGGTAAATCTGAATTTTCCTGTTTTCGAAAACAGAGAGAGACTTAGGTACTGGGAGTTAGGGTCAGAATTTGGTCTGGCTCTCGAAGACTTTTATCTTCAGGGTAACTGGTAGGTTAAATCTGGATGGTCAGATCTTGATCTGGATCTAGAGAATAGATTTGGAGATTTTTAGGGTTTGGGAGAGATTAGGGTTCGGCTGATCTGGCTACTACTACAAAGATACATGCATGCAGGGTTTTCATGCAAAACTTTTCACCCCCAAAACTAGGGTGTTACAGTGTCGCGCCCCGAGACTGGGACAACGACTACTCCTGTAGAGACCTAGCTCGTTGCAGCTAGTCCCATTCTCACAAACCTTTGACTTCCCAGGATGAGTCAAACACAGGAGTATATTACATTGCAACAGAGTACTCACAAAATATTAAGTAGTGTGGCCTGCTGGCCTTAATATTACATAAAGAGGATTACAATGCCTACAAGGCATTCAGGGTTTAGCAAAATATTTAACTACGCAGCAGAAGATAGGTGACCCTCCCACAAAAGAAGTTGACGGCAGAACAACACACTTCAGGGTTCTGACGGAACTGATTCTCCTCCTTCTGGATCCACGTAGTACTCCGTACCATCATCTTGATCAAAATAGGTTCCATCTATTGAGTTGAATGTTGCAAGGGTGAGCACTTACGTACTCAGCAAGTCATAGGTAAGAGTAGATACATATAGTAGTGATGATATGATCCTAGACTAGTCAAGAATTATGGATATTTGTAAAATAATCTTTTCCTTTCCCATCTCCTCTTATGGCAGCACTTTTCATAATATAACATCATCATTCATGTTCACTAGATTATAGCACTACCGCGACACGTCGACACACGACAGCCCACGGCAGCACTCCTTATCATGACAACACATGTCATTTGGGTAATCTTGATTTAAACATATTTTATTTAGCAAATAGTACTTGTGTCACACCCTGTGGATTTAATCCACCGCAGCAGACTCCTATAAACCCGGGAGCTCGGAGTATTCGAATACGTTTTTAACTCTGCAGAGAGGTACCAATTTACCCGCAAGATATTCCACTTTCAAACCTTTCCTATCATAACAAAATGATTGGACCCCTGACTCACTTCATACTGTGAGCGGCAAGGTGGAAATAACACGAACTTTTGTTATGTATCACTTACAATTCACCCCCGGCCCTGTGGCTCTCAACGAGGCACAGTTGTGGCAGGTTGTATCCAAACCTCCACCCCTTTGCTTATTCCCATTACTGGGTCAGCGTGCTTGATCACCTTCAGTGATATGTGTGGGAGCCGCGCTCCGTGTTTATCGTGCATCACTACACATCTCATGCAGGGGTTTCATGTGCGATCCACATAATTACTTGTTCAGGCCTGTCCCATACCAGGCTTGCGGTTAGCACGTTGTTCATGCCACTAGACGCACAACACAAGGTTCTAGTCCTTATATGCCAGTGACCAGACCATCCACAACCCTGCACCTTCAGTGCCTGCATTCCTTTGCAGTCTAGCACCTCCAGTGCTACAGCCATCCATACCATTTTTCTGGTCACGGCTAGGGGTTTTATTTCATGAATATAAGTATATAGATACATATAATAGTTCATGGCTCAAAACTTGTTTATTTCACATTTCACAGATAACCAGTCTAGTACTGCCAATTCATAAATCAACCATTCTCAATCTTTCACATGCAATATTGCCTATATTCAAGGTTATGTTTTAGCAACATTTAAAATATAGGTTCAAGATGACCAAGGATATGACTTGCCTTCTGCGTCGTAAAATACAGCAGTCGATGACGGGTCAACAGTAAAATCCTCAAAGTCAGCTTCTGAATCTGCTCGACGACAAACAGTCACACAATAATTACTTATAATATTTAAAATGTTTTAAGACTTATATGCAGAAATGCTCAACAAGAATGATTGAACTAAACTGGAGATAAGTTGAACTGCAAACTGAACTGAGTCGAGATTCTAGGGTTTCAAGGAATTTGGCTAAGGATGGTGATTAGATAATCTTAGGGTTTCAGGTTTGCAATAGGGATAACAATTTTGTGACTGGTTTAATCAAAACAGCGAATGTCAACAGATCGACATTCGGATCAAAGCTTGGACATAGCTTTAAGAAAAGTTAGGGTGCTTATCTCAAGTTGTGGTAGTAGAAGAAAATGTAGACCACAACTCTACAAATTCAGTGGACAAAGTGGATTTCAAATTATACAACCAGAAATGGGTAAATAAGGTCAATGCCACTGGCTGACAAGCTCTGGCATAGAGCTGACAATGCCAAAAACTAGGGCTTAGCATAACTTTTGGTTTGGAGCTCCAAATGATGCACCACTTTGTCTGGGAGGTAGGCTTGAGTAACAGGAACAATTAGGTCAACAGGATCTAGGGCAAGAAATGGCTGGAAAGCAAGAAATTTGATGATGAACAGAGATGAACTGGCTGCACTGGAGCAGTTCTGGACACAAACTTGGCATGGCTATAACTTCTAATCTAGGCCGATCTAGGTGTCGGGCTAGAAGACAAAAATACTCAGGAGGCTAAGGCACATCTAAATGACAAGGTTTCGAGGGCTGAAATGGCTGGAACAAGCTTTTCCGGTCATCGGCGCCGGAGAAGAATCACTGGATTTGGGCATTTCCAACACAGGCCGTTTGAACTCGATTCCTTGCTCTAGGAGTGATATATGGGTAAGAGGAAGCTACCTGCACGATCACTTTGGCCGGAGGATGGCCGGAGAAGCCTGGCGACGATCGCCGGTTTCTGGAGAAGTTCAAAATTGGGGAAAACTTCGATTGAAGCTCAATCTGGAGATCTTGATGCACAGGCTTGCTGGAAATGACTCACTGATCAACTTCTTCTACAGCAATGAGAGCTAATTCGAGGTGATTTGGCCTGCATTGCCGGAACAGGGCATTTAGCAATCCCGGCGATCACCGGCGATAAGGTGCAAGGTAATCCAATTAGATGGTACAGCACAATCAGAGATTAGGGAAACTTACTGATGCGGTTAATTTGGCAAGAGATGATGTGGAATGAGCTGTCACCGTGAGCCTCCTCGATGGCTCACCGGAGAAGACGACTGCAGCGGTGAAATTTGGAAATTGGTTAAGTCCTGGTGATGTGTGGAGAAGCTGCTGCACACAGGAGCGTTTAAATAGGTCAGGCAAAGATGGCAAAGGGGAACAACGAAGTGATTGACTGCTGTGATGAGGTTGCTTGCGTGCTGGACATCAGCGGCGAAGACACAGCAAGGAGCGGTGATGCGACGGCGCTCTGGCGAAGTAAAGCTGTTGCTACCTTGGGACTCAATCGTGTCGGGCGGTGCAAAGCGGTGCCGACAAGTACTGGCGCGGCGAGGCTACGTGGCGATGGATTGCTGACAAAGTCGCTGCTGGTCGCGCGCGGGAGCAAGCACTGGTCGTCGACGTAGCAGCGGCCTTGCCACGGCACCAGCTGGAGCGAGGACACGTGCGCAACAAGAAGAGCAAGCATGCACGATCAAGTTGCAGGCGAAGCTTCACCGGCGGCGAACGTGCACGGCGCAAGAAACCACGGCGAGCCCTGGTCGTGTACAGCAAACGGCCTGGTCGAATGCTGCTGTTGTCCTGGTCGAAAATGGGCTGATTTGCCATATTTGATTTTCACATTTGGACCAATCTGTAATTCTGGAGATTTGGAAGGTTAGAGTTGAATTTGATTTCACTAATCTGGTAGATTATATTCAACAGGATATTTGGCAAAGGTAAATGATAAAATTTGATACATTTAAATAGCTTTTGATACAACTGAAAATAGGGTAATTTAGGGTAAAATAAGATTTAAGTTTTGTCGATCTCGAGTTCTGGCATTTAAGGTTCGATTTTGATATCTGCACAGAAGAGAAAGTTGTGGCAAATAGCATTTTGAGAAGATTTGCCAAAGAGATTTTGAGTTTGGAGTTAATCTGGAGATTTTAGCCTTTTTGGGTTTTCAGATATCAGATAAGGACTAATTTGCGATAACTCTTGGACTGATTTGTGAAAAGAGTCTAGATGATGAAATCTGGCTGTCAACTTTTTAGATTAAGGTATTGACATACCCATGATCATATTCCAGGAATAATCTGGTCTGAACTTGGTCAAAATTTTGATTAAATCTGTATTTCTGAAACTTAGAGTATTTGGGTAATATAAGGTATTTCTGTTTTCGAAAACAGAAGAAGTTGATAATTCTGGGAGTTAGAGATAGAATTGGATCTAGATTCTAAAGACTTTTAAGTTCAAAGTAACTGATAGATCATATCTGAACAATCTGATCTTGATTTGAGGTCACAGGATAGATTTTGGAGATTTTAGGGCTTGAGATAGAAACTGATCTGGCTATTACTACAGATACATGCATGCATGCTATTTATGAAAAAGGAAATTTTCACCCCTAACTCAGGGCGTTACAGATAGTTGCCGTACTATTAAGAGGAGCATGTGGTGTATCACGAAATACTTCATCTATGTGCCACAAATCATAAAATCAACTTGCATTGCATACTAGAAGGTCATATACTTTGAATATGCTTGTTTCAGCTCATTTCTGCTCAGCAATGTCTCAGTCGGTCTGACCGTATGTTGGTCCGGTCTGACCGAATTCACGGACTGACCGATTAGAATTCTCGGACTGACCGACGTTATGTCTTAGTATTGTATATACCTTTATAAGGTCGGTTTGTCCGTAGTTTAAACCTAAGTCAGTCTCCTGGAACTTCGTGAATTATTTTTCTGTTGTTTTGAGCTATTACGGTCTGACCGTTTTATTAGACCGGTCTGACCGTGAAATCGGTCTGACCGTGTTTTTGTACTATGGTCTGACCGTATGGCCGGTCTGTCCGTATTTTTCGGCCTGACCGTATAAGGTGTCCAGAAACTAGGTCGTCTCTGGACAGCTTCACGGTCTGACCGAAATAGGCTCCGGTCTGACCGTGTGTGTGCCTGACAAGGGCAGTTGAGCATTTATTGCGCCTGTTTTATGCCGTTGCAATTGCGGCGGTCTGACCGAGCTTGTACCTGCGGTCTGACCGCCAGGTGATCTTTTTCACCCAACGGCCTGTAACGGCTATATTTATTGTGAGGGGTATATATACTCCCATGCATGGCCCTGTTCATAACTCTTGGCATAATTTGAGCATTGTCATCATCTTTGAGAGCTTTAGCACATTTCATACACTCTAGGGTTCAAATTCTCGAATTTGTGAGAGTGTGCATTTGAGATCTTCTAGTGCATTTCATCTAGATCATTAAATCATCCTCGTGGCACTAGAAGAAGGCTAAGTGATCATCACCGGCTTGTTACTCTTGGAGTTTGCCGGCTCCTAGATGGCTAGGAGAAGGGTTTTGGAGAGCTCTTCAAGGAAGATTGTGAAGAATCCTCAAAACATCTTGTGAAAGGGTTGAGCACACCTTGCCGGAGCGGTAAAGTGCATCCTTAGTGAAAACGAGGTTTGGATGACTCATCACACTAATCCGGCTCAAGATCTAGGTCACTTCTCGAGAGAAGGTTGACTAGATAGAGGAGCGGTTAGATATTTGAGTTTGCCTCAACGTGGATTAGGGGTGATCGGCAAATCACCGAGACCACGGAATATATCCTTGTGTTGGAATTGTGCATTGTTCATATTGTGTTATTTATTTGCTCTCATTATCTATAAATTGTTTGATTAATTGCTAAATTGTTAAAATCGCCTATTCACCCCCCTCTAGTCGATATCTTAGATCCCTTTCAACCACCATCTACAACCACCACCTGGCCCGCATCCTCGTGGATGGCGGAAGCTCCGCCGACGTCCTCTTCCTGAAGGCCTTCAAGGAGATGCAGGTGGATGAGAAGCTCCTGCAGCCCGCAGCAGGGCTCCTGCAGCCCGCGGCAAGGCCCCTGCAAGGGTTCATCCCGGGGAAGGAGATCCATCCCGTGTGGAGATCAAGACGTGGCCCAGAGAACTACAGGACCAAGACGGTCCGATTCGACGTAGTGGACCTCCCCTCCTCCTGCAACGCGATCATGGGGAGGACCACGATCAACCGGCTGGGGGCTGCCACCCATCAAAACTACCTCTGCATGAAGATCCCCGGGCAACACGGCGTGATCAACGTCCGAGGAGACCAAGACGTGGCCCGTGCTCTGTACGAGCGCGCCGCCGCCACAATCGGAAGCGTCAACCTCATAAAGGTGCCCGGGGGGGAGGCTTCTCCTTTGGAACCAGACGTCGCACCGACACCTCCCGGGAGGCCCCTCCTCAAGCCGCGCCCGGAAGGGGGCCTCCGGAAGGTCCTGTTGTCCCCGCGCGACGGGGACAAAACTGTCCGGATGGGGGCGGAGCTCCCCAAGGAGAATGCAGCGCAACTGGTGGCTTTCCTGCGCGAGAACTCTGATGTTTTCGCGTGGAAGCCTTCAGACATGCGGGGCGTCACCCGGGAGGTTATTGAGCACAAGCTTGCGGCAGCCCCCGGTCACCCCCCGTCAAACAGAAGCTGAGGACGCTCTCCCTTGAGCGCCAAGAGGCAATCAAGGGGAAGATCGCCCGACTCCGAGAGGCGGGGTTTATTCGGGAGGTCCTACACCCCGAGTGGCTCGCGAACCCCGTCCTCGTCAAGAAATCAAACGGCAAGTGCCGGATGTGCGTGGACTTCACCGACCTTAACCGCACCTGCCCCAAGGACAACTTCCCACTCCCACGGATTGACCAACTGGTCGACTGCACCGCGGGGTGTGAGTTGATGAGCTTCCTAGGCGCCTACTCGGGCTACCATCAAGTCCGGATGGCGGAAGGGGACGAGGAAAAGACAAGTTTCATAACTTCCCTCGGAACCTTCCGCTACGTCAACATGCCCTTTGGGCTCAAGAACGCGGGGGCGACCTTCCAGCGCCTCATGACGCTGGTCTTCAAAGATCAAGTCGGCCGCAACGTCGAAGTCTACGTAGAAGACGCGGTCGTCAAAAGTCCCCGCGTGCCCTCCCACATCGACGACCAAGCGGAGACCTCCCGCAACCTCCGCGCGTACGGGCTGAAGCTCAACCCGGAGAAGTGCGCCTTCGGCGTGCGCGGGGGAAAGCTCCTGGGTTTCCTCGTGTACCAACGGGGCGTAGAGGCAAATCCCGAAAAGATCCGGGCATTCCTGGACATGCCCCCGCCGCGCTCCGTCAAGGACGTCCAGTGGCTCTCCGGCCGCTTAGCCGCTCTAAGCCGCTTC
This sequence comes from Pharus latifolius, assembly GCA_019359835.1. Lineage (NCBI taxonomy): Eukaryota > Viridiplantae > Streptophyta > Magnoliopsida > Poales > Poaceae > Pharus > Pharus latifolius. Next base: position 34,571,170 of record CM033323.1, on the reverse strand, counting down.
GTCTCGCGGTCGGGGGAGCGAGGCCTCCAATTCTTCAAGATCCTCTGGGGGCTCGAGGGGTTCCGCTAGACCCCCGAGGCCCAGGAGGCCTTCGACGGCCTCAAGAAGTACCTCACGAGCCCTCCAATGCTCGTGAGTCCGTCTCCAGAAGAGCCCTTGCTCCTCTACCTTGCCGCGACCCCGGTCGCCGTCAACGCGATATTGGTGAAGAAGCAAGGGGGGCAGCAGCGTCCCGTGTACTACGTGAGTGAGGCCCTCCAGGGGGCCAAAACTCAGTACACGGAGATGGAGAAGATCTGCTATGCCCTCCTGATGGTGTCCCGGAAGCTTCGCCACTACTTCCTGGGACACCCCATCACCGTCCCGTCTTCCCTCCCCCTGGGGGAGGTGCTGCGGAACAAAGAAGCCACCGGCCGGATTGGGAAGTGGGGGGCCGAGCTCGCCCCCTTCTCCCTGTCCCTCACAGGCCGCTCCGCCATCAAGTCACAGGTCCTCGCTGACTTCATCGCAGAGTGGACTCCTGCCTCCGGGCCCAGGGACGAAGACCTCCCCGCGCCGCCCCGACGCAGTGACCACTGGACGCTCATGTTCGACGGGTCGCTGTGTCTCGCCGGGGCCGGTGCGGGAGTAGTCCTCCGGAGCACCGAGGGGAAGGAACTCGAGTACGCGGCGCGGCTCGAGTTCCCCGCAACCAACAACGTCGCCGAGTATGAGGCTTTCCCCCTGAGGATGCGCCCTACACGCTCCCTGGGGATCCGGCGCCTCCTAGTGAAGGAGGTGCGAAAGATGGAGAGGCACTTCGACGGCCTCGAGGCCCGGCATATCCCGCGAAGGGACAATGATCGGGCCGACGCCTTGGCCCGGGCGGCCAGCACCCGGGAATCACTCCCAAAGGGGGCCTTCTTGGAAATCATCACAAAGCCCTCGGTGGCCTCCCCGTACATGGGCGACGAGCCTCGCGTCCCGGAGGTCTCCAAGATCACCCGGACTCCGTCATGGATGGACCCCTTCATCTCCTTCATCAAGGGGGAGGGGGACCCTCCCAACGAGACCGAGGCTAAGCGCATCCAGGCCAAAGCCCGGGCATATCTCCTACTGGAGGGAAGGCTCTACAAGCGGGGGGCTTCCGCCCTCCTGCGCTGCCTCCCCTGGCCGGAGGGACTCGGACTTCTCAAAGACATCCACGCAGGGAGCTATGGCTCTCACCTAGCCCCGCGTGCCATCACGGCCAAGGCTCTTCGATAGGGCTTCTATTGGCTCACGGTCATGCGCGACGCGCGAGACCTTGTCTCCGCGTGCGAGGCATGCCAGAAGATGGCCAAGGGTTCGAACCTCCCCCCTGTAGCGCTGCGGACTATCCCCATCACTTGGCCCTTTGGCGCTGGGGGATGGACCTCTTAGGGCCCTTCCCCCCAGTGCCCGGAGGATACAAGTATGCGGTGGTCGCGGTCGACTACTTTACAAAGTGGGTTGAGGCGGAACCCTTTGCCAGCATCACGTCCCGGGCCGTCCAACGGTTTTTCTCGAAAAACGTCATATGTTGTTTTGGTGTCCCCCGGGAAATCATCGTGGATAACGGGACCCAATTTGACTCGGCTTATTTCCGAAAATTCTGCGAAGGCCTGGGGCTCATCATCCACTTCGCCTCAGTGGCCCATCCCCGGAGCAATGGGGCCGTCGAGAGGGTCAACGGCGTGATCCTACAGGGGTTGAGCCGGAGACTCGAGCAAGCCGCTTCTAAGCGGGGCGCATGGGCAGAGGAGCTCCCTAGCATCCTCTGCTCCATGCGCACGACCCCGAGTCGGGCGACGGGACGTACTCCCTTCTCCCTAGTCTACGGGCGGAGGCAGTCCTCCCCCCGGAGATTGGCTTCCGGTCGCTGCGAGTCGAGCTCCTAGACGGAGCTACGACCGCGGCGTACCAGGCCAACGAGGCCAACCAGCGACTGGAGATCGACCTCGTGGAGGAGGAACGGGACCGAGTGCTCCTCCGCCACGCCATCTACGAGCGCGAGATGGCACGCGCATACAACCAGCGGGTGCGTGAAAGATCTTTCCGCCTTGGGGACCTTGTCCTCAAGCGCGTCACAGACCCCCAAGCCCAAGGTAAGCTCTCCCCCAAATGGGAGGGCCCCTACAGGATCTCCGCGGTCCTGGGCTCGGGGGCTTACAAGCTCTCGAACCTCCAAGAGCAGGAACTGAAGCACACATGGAACTTGCGTCTACTTCGCAAGTTTTACGTCTAGCCTACACAGGCCCATCCCCTCCCCCAGAGCGATTACGCCGGAGGGGGAAGGGGGACCTCGTACTCACTGTCCCCTCCCCCGGAGCGATCACGCCAGAGGGGGAGGGGGGCATTGTAATCACCTTTCCCTCCCCTTTCGCGACTTCGCGAGGGGGGGGGGGCGTTGTATTTCATTTCATTCTCAATACAACTGGGTTTTTCTCTTCAACTGTCATTGCAGGTTCTTCACATTACCGCCCCTAACGGCGATGCCCTCCCCGCGAGGATGCCCTCCCCGTGACGAAGTGGGCCCAGACCCAACAAGTCCCTCCTGCAGGGCGGCTTACGATCAGCCCTCGTGGACTGAGGGTGTAAGCGGCAACCCGGTCCCCAGCGACCGTGGTAACGAGTCACTTTGGGAGACTATTCCCCTACCCAAACACTCAGACCCGTCATCGGGCACATCCTCCTCCGGGAGTCGATAGTCTCCCCAGCGGGACGAATTTCTTGGATATTCTTCTCCGGAGACCTTATTCCCGGCTCCCCGTTCTCACGGTGACCAGACAATTGTCTCCCGGAAGGTCTATCTCCGGAAATCTCATTTCAGGCTTTCTTGGATATTTCTTTCCCGCAGATCTTATTCCCGGCTCCCCGTTCTCACGGTGACCGGATGAGTGTCTCCCAGAAAAATTACGGATTTGTTGGATATTTCTTTCCCGCAGATCTTATTCCCGGCTCCCCGTTCTCACGGCGACTGGATGAGTGTCTCCCGGAAAAATTATGGATTTCTTGGATATTTCTTCCCCAGAGACCCAATTCCCGGCTCCCCGTTCTCACGGCGACCGGACGATTGTCTCCCGAAAAGTCCATCTCCGAAAATCTCGTCGGGTTTTTTCGGATGTTTCTTCCCTGGAGACCATATTCCCGGCTCCCCGTTCTCACGGCGACCGGAAGATTGTCTCCCGAAAAGTTCATCTGCGAAAATCTCATCGGGTTTTCTCGTCTTCATCTTCACCCCGGGGGCTGTGTCACCCCCACAGCGCGCGGAGCTACCCTCCGGCCCGCTGTGGGCGGGGGGGATAAGGAACCCCGGGTGTCGACCGCACCACCCATGAGAAAACTTAGCTCATTCTTAGCAAAAGAAGTCGTCCAGACCATCCAAGAAAAATATCAAAACAAGACTCTTAAAACAAGAAGAAGTGCAAACACACCTTTATTAGTCATTCACCCCGAGGACATCTTCCCCCTCCGGTGGGCATCGGAAACGGTACAATCCGGGTCAAAACCCGGAAGCACTCTACATCCTAAGGCTCCTACGCGTCTGGGGGCTCCACACCTCTCGGACACGGTAACTTCCTCTCCCGGGTGGACTTGGTCCCGGGTGGACTTGGTCCCGGGAGGAGGTTTTTCTCCACCGCGCTGCTCAAACGCGGTAACATTCTCTCCCGGAGGGACTTTGTCCCAGGAGAAGGTTTTTCCCGTCCGGGGGCTCCGCGCCGCTTAGACGCGGTAACTTCCTCTCCCGAGTGGACTTGGTCCTGGGAGGAGGTTGTTCTCAACGACGCCGCCCAGACGTGGTAACATTCTCTCCCGGGGGGACTTTGTCCCGGGAGAAGGTTTTTCCTGTCTGGGGGCTCCGTGCCACTCAGACGCAGTAACTTCCTCTCCCGAGTGGACTTGGTCCCGGGAGGAGGTTGTTTTCAACCACGCCGCCCAGACGTGGAAACGTTCTCTCCCGGGGGGACTCTGTCCCGGGAGAAGGTTTTTCCCGTCTGGAGGCTCCACGCTGCTCAGATGCGGTAACTTCCTCTCCCGGGTGGACTTTGTCCTGGGAGAAGGTTCTTCCCGTCCGGGGGCTCCGCGCCGCTCAGACGCGGTAACTTCCTCTCCCAAGTGGACTTGGTCTCGGGAGGAGGTTGTTCTCAACCACGCCACCCAGACGTGGTAACGTTCTCTCCCGGGGGGACACTGTCCCAGGAGAAGGTTTTTTCCGTCCGGGGGCTCATCGCAGCTCAGACGCAGTAACTTCCTCTCCCGAGTGGACTTCGTCCCGGGAGGAGGTTGTTCTCAACAACGCCGCCTAGACGTGGTAACGTTCTCTCCCGGGGGGACTCTGTCCCGGGAGACGGTTTTTCCTGTCCAAGGGCTCCACGCTGCTCGGCGCGGTAACTTCCTCTCCCGGGTAGACTTGGTCCCGGGAGGAGGTTTTCCTCCACCGCGCCGCTCAGACGCGGCAACGTTCTCTCCCGGGGGGACTTTGTCAGGGGAGAAGGTTTTTCCCGTCTAAGGGCTCCGCACCTCTCGGACGCGGTAACATTCTCTCCCCGGTAAACTTTGTCCCGGGAGGACTTCTTCCGTTCTGGGGCTCCAAGCCCCCCGGGGATGGTTTTCTCTTCCTCAGCGACTTTACATCCCAAGTTCAGATCCTTCCGCCCGGAGATCCCCGGTCCCTCAGAAGCGAAAGAGTTCTATTGTAGCAGTGTGCGGGAAAATTACCCCGGAGACCTCAGTGTCATCAGGGGAAGAGTTTTAGACATACCCTCCGGGGTCACGATGTGTCCCCGAGGGCCTGGGGGGCTCCTGTTGGGCCAAATCCTGTACCTCCGGGTAGTCTTCGAAGGGAGCTCCCGAGCACCCTTGGTCCTTCGTGCGGAGAAGGTTCCTGGCGGGTCCTGGGCGTCCGGGCCCTGGGTCCCGCGGGGTCTTCGGAGTGCCTCGGTCCGTCGTGCGGAGAAGGTTCCTGGCGGGTCTTGGGCGTCTGGGCCTCGGGTCCCGCGGGGTCTTCGGAGTGCCTCGGTCCTTCGTGCGGAGCTGGTCCCCAGTGAGTCCCGGAGAGTCACCGGGACCCCGGTGAGAACCGGAGCATCACCTGGTCCCGGAGAGTCCCGGAGGGTCCCTAGGCCCCGGGTCCCAGGGAGTCACCGGGTCCCGGAGTGTCACCGAGCCCCCGGTGAGACCCGAGGCAGGTCCCGGAGAGTCCCGGAGGGTCACCGGGCACCCGGTTAGACCCGGAGCATCACCGGGTCCTGTAAGGTCCCGGAGAGCCCTTGAGCCCCAGGTCCCAGGGAGTCACCGGGACCCGGAGAGTCACCGAGCCCCCGGTGAGACCCGGTGCATCACCGGGTCCCGGAGAGTCCCGGAGGGTCACCGGGCCACCGGTGAGACCCGGAGCATCACCGGGCCCCGGTGAGACCCGGAGCATCACCGGGTCCCGGAGAGTCCCGGAGGGTCACTGGGTCCCGATGAGACCCGGAGCATCACCGGGTCCTATAGGGTCCCAGAGAGTCGCGGGCCCCGGGTCCCAGGGAGTCACTGGGTCCCGTAGAGTCACCGATCCCCCGATGAGACCCGGAGCATCACCGGGTCCCGGAGAGTCCCGGAGGGTTACCGGGCCCACGGTGAGACCCGGAGCATCACCGGGTCCCATCGGGTCCCGGAGAGTCCCTGGGCCCCGGGTCCCAAGAAGTTACCGGGTCCCACAGAGTCACCGAGCCCCCGGTGAGACCCGGAGCATTAGTGTGTCCCGAGAGTCCGGGAGGGTCACCGGCCCCCCGTGAGACCCGGAGCATCACCGGGTCCCGGAGAGTCCCGGAGGGTCACCGGGCCCCGGTGAGACCCAGAGAGTCACCGGGTCCCGGAGAGACCCGGAGGGTCACCGGGCGCCCGGTGAGATCCGAAGCATCACCGGGCCCCCGGAGAGTCCCGAAGAGTCACCCAGCCCCCGGTGAGACCCGAAGGGTCACCGGCCCCCGGTCAGTCCCGGAGAACCACCGGGCCCCCGGTGAGACCCGGGGAGCCACCGGGCCCCCCCGGTGAGACCCGGAGGGTCACCTTGCGCCCGGTGAGGTCCCGGGCTCTCGGTGGCATCCAGAGCCCTGGAAGGGCGGCTGCTGACCGTGAAGCCTCTGGGAAGCCGGTGGGGCCACGTGTCAAGCATCCGAGCCGTCCTCCTGGCCAAAGGACGTCCGCGCCCTTCGATCCAACGGTCGCAGCGAGGGCTTTTCGGTATTTTGTATTTTTTAGGGGCTATATATACCCCTCTTGTACCTCTTTTCAGGGGACTCGAACTCATTTGTATTAACGTGATATCCGGCTCTCTTGGAGACCTCTCCTCGAGAGCATACCTCTCCAGCGGACTCGTGTCCGGAGGGAGCCAACAGGACTATGGCCCCCATTTGGACCCGAACCTGTATAAACCACTGTGTCAATTCCTGTGTTGCCCGGCCGGAGTAGACCAGTAACTCGGTCTGCTCGCGCCGTTGTACTTTTGCCGTGCACGTCCTAACCTGCCGGTGTATCCGTGATACCACGACAATGGACACATGAACACGTTGTGTTTATACAGGTTCGGGCCCTCGTAGTCTGAGTAACAGCCCTACTCCTGTTATATTCTCACTATAAGAATAATGGAATTACAAAGTGTGTATTGTTTATTCTAATCCCCTAGTCTTGTACTAGACTTCATGGATTGATCTCCCTCTCGGTTCTCCCTTTCTTCAAGCCCTAACCGCATTTATAGTTGTTGAAAAGGACGGCAGTTGGTTGACCGCAAAGACACTTGGCGATAACTGCACAACGATTGCAAGTAGTTGCCACTCGCTAGTTAGGAGATGCAGTTACCATTCGCCGGTTAGAGTGTGCGGTTATGGATAACTGTAGACCCATTCATATCTTATTGACAGTTTATGGATAACTACATAATCATGAATAACTTCGTAATCATCCTTATCCTGTCAATGAAGAGAGTATTCCCCTGGGAATATTGGCCAGAGTGCAGTTATAATGCAATCATACAACTCTTGGACCATGGTCGGAACGTCTCGACCAGACCCTCTTGATTCAAAGGTCCTTCCAATTCTAATAACTCTTTTGTCCCATGGTCACACACAAGCTGCAACTACAGATTGAGGATTTTTATATCTCCGCGACCATGGCAACTGTGAGCAAATATCTCCATGGCCACAAGGGTTGCTGGCAGTATAATTATGGATGATTACTACCACGGAGGTCTGCGGGCACAATCTATTAAAACCACAAGTACTAATCACCCATGATGGGTCTTTGTATTTATTTAACAAGACAAACCAGATTATGTCCAGAATACCTTGGATTATCCCAAAATCTCTTTCCATGGTCTCCTGCGATTATGGAAAGGCATAAAAAAATATTCTGGTTCTCTTTCCGTGGTCTTCTGCGATCACAGAAAGGTATATGCAAAGAATTTGAATCTTTCTCCGTGGTCTCCTGCGATCACAGAAAGGTATAAACAAATAGCTCAGATCTCTCTCCGTGGTCTCCTGTGACCACAGAAAGGCATAGACAAAGGACTTGGTTAATAATTCTCATCGTTTCTTGGAGATCTTCGCCTACAACATCACAAGACACCTTCTCCTTTTGAGAGCCATTAGATGCATTTAATTCTAAATCACAAGATTCTTCAATACAATTTGTATTTTTGTTGAAAACTCGATAGGCTTTCCTAGTGGTGGAGTGTCCGACTAGAAAGCCTTCATCCACTCTTCTTTCAAATTTTCCACCAAATGTTCTTTTTCTAAGGATATAGCACTTACATCCAAACATCCAGAAATAAGAGACATTTGGCTTATGCCCAATAAGAAGCTCATAGGGAGTTAAATTTAGAAGAGGATGAAAATAAAGCCGATTAATAGAATGGCAAGCGATATGCACGGCTTCGGCCCAAAAGTGAGTAGGAGTATCATACTCACTTAGCATTGTTCTTGCCATTTCTATTAGTGTTCGATTTTTCTTTCTACAACCCCATTTGGAGTGTAGGAAGTTGAAAATTTGTGTTTAATGCCCAAAGAGTCACAAAAATCAACCAAGTTCGAATTCACAAACTCTCCACCATGATCACTATGGATTTTCTTGATGGAAAGTTCAAATTAGGTGGAAACACATTTTACAAAACTTTTAAAAACATCGGGGGTTTCGGGTTTTTGAGAAATGAAGAAGACTATAGTATAACGTGCAAAATCATCAACATGACAAAACCATAGTTGTTTCCCCCGATACTTTGGAACTCGGAAGGTCCAAATAAATCCATATGCAAGAGTTCCAAAGGTTTGCAAGTTGAAAGAGTGCACTTGGTCAGATGTGAAGTAGCTACTTGCTTGCCCGCTTGACAAGCACTATAAGGTTTGTCCTTCTCAAAATTCACATCCTTCAAGCCAACTACCAAATCACGTTTTAAAATCTTTTTAAGTTGATGCATTCCAACATGTGCAAGTCTTCTATGCCAAAGCCAACCCTTCGATGTTTGAGAAATGAGACATGTTGAAAGACATGAATCTTTTGAGTTGAAATCAACAAGATAGAGATTTCTAAAAAGAAAACCTTTGAAGATCAAAGAGTTGTATTTTAAGCTTTCAACTAAAACATCTTTAGGAGAAAATTTGCAATGAAATCCAAGATCACAAAATTGTGCAATGGATAACAAATTAAAATTCAATTATTCAACAAGTAAAACATTTGAAATTGAAAGATCATGAGATATAGAGATTTTACCCAAGCCTACCACATTTCCTTGACGATTGTCACCAAAGGTGATCGTTTCACTACCACAGAAACAGACATCGAAGACGGCACATTACAGACGGTTATGAACTTTCAATGGAACACCGTCTGCGAAGGCCTGTCGGGAGAATATGTTAAGTTATCACAGTCGGTTCTAATGTCAAAAACAATTGTGATAGTCAACCAGACGGTTCTGAACACAAAACCATCTGTGATAGTCTGCTTATCACAGACGGTTTTGACCTAAAACCCGACTTGATAGATACAATCGGTTCTCAATTGAAAATCGTCTGCGATAACTACAATATCACAGACGGTTCTGAACTCAGAACCGACTGTGATATATACAATCGTGACGAAGATTGACACCCGAGTCAATTCAAACAAATGCACTGTTGGTTCAAGACAGATTTGAGCCAGACACGTGCCTGGTGGTGCGAACTCAAGTCATTCTGAGAAGCATCAACCCGAGGTCGTAGGCTTTGCGCGATCAGACCGCAGCTAGTCCGCGGTCAGGGATTCGTGTGTTACACGCGAACAGAATGCTGGAGATGTTGCGTGGTCAGCCAACATCCCGCGGTCAGAACACTTTCGACCAGGATACTTGGGGTTCACCTGTCTGGTTGTCCACATAGCGGGAATATCCCAAGTATCCCGAAGATTCTTCCACGTGGAAGACCAACCGTCAGGAGGTTAATACGTGTAGTTATCCGTGAATAACACGTGTTAAACCTGCATGGGGGTTAAGAGTGGTTTTCTAAACCGCATTCAAGCAACTGTTTGGTGCAGTTACGACTTGACGCCCTTTCAAACAGTATAAAAGGGCGGCATGATGTATCAAACAAAAAAAGGGGGCGAAGAGATCAAAGTCTATGGCTGAATCGCTCAAACAGTCAAGTCTACGGCTTATATTATAGAGCTTTTATAAGCCTCCCTGGTCTCTTTCTGTATACTTACATAGGAAAAACCCTTCGCCTGTGAAGGTTTTTTCCCGCCATCTTGTAAATCTTTACCACTTATAGTGAAATCCCAACAGGACGTAGGGCTATTACTCCCACCATCGAGGGTCCGAACCTGTATAAACCTCTCTGTGCTCCTGTTCTCCATATTTCTACATACCTTCCCGGAGGGTCACCTTGAAAGGTCTCATCATTATAAATTTTGCATAATTTCGGCTGAGGACCCCGAGTCCGAATCGTCGACAGCTGGCGCCCACCGTGGGGCCTTTCTCAAGGCGTCCTAATTTTCATCCGGAGGTTCGCTGAAACATGGATGGAGTATATGATTCCGAGAACGATTTTGATCTCGAGGATTACGCTCACATTCCAATGCCTTCTCCAAGCGATCCTGTTCCGATGGAGGAGGTTGAGGGCCAAAATCATCCAGAGGTTGAATCATCTCTCCAGGTCATATCCATCGACCAAGGAGCGATTAGCACAAGGTCAGAACCCACCGAGGTTCTTAATGCGCTAGAGGGTGAATCCTGTCCGTCATACGACCCTGCTGAGGGGAAGGATGATATCGACCTGGAAATCAGCCCGAGGAGATTCGACCCTGATAACCTTCACCGTCTCTTTGATTTCGAGTCTGACTCGGAACAAACTGAGATGTTTTCCCCATCGGCAACCTCTCTCCCTAGGCAGTTCGCTGCCTTGTCGGAGGAAACTCCTGATCAACAGGCTGCTAGGGAAGAACGGGATCGCAAACAGAAGGAGGATCACGACCTCGAGCAACAAAACAACGAACTACACAGAACTGCCCTAGAGGCTCTTCAAGATGCGCAGGCTCGTTACGATGCTACTCCGAGTTCTTCTCGACGGTCGCGTGGTCGCAGACGCGACCAGACCCCTTCTTTGCCTCCAGAGCGTTTCCTGATGGACGAAGAAATGGTAACACCTGGTGCCCCTAGGAGAAGTACCCATGGTCGACTACGATCTATCGCGGAAGTCATGCGTAACTTCCCTCCTACGGTCACGGATGCACAGAAACCAGCCTTCACCAGGATCCTGGCGGAAAGACTGGATGAGGTCGCGTTTGAAGCAACCCCAACGGCCTCTTCCCGGTCGGTAACACGTTCCCGTGAACGAGAGTGTTCTCACTCTGGTTCTGGCCGGCGAAGTTACCCGCCGCCCGTACCATCCCGACAGGACAAGTACCGGTGAACGCAGGATTCTCGTGGTAAGGATCGGGTCCCTGTCCACTCTCGTTTGGGACCACGAATTGTAGGATTAAGGATGCCGACTAGAGGGGGGGGTGATTAGGAGGCTTTTAAAATTTCTTTTCAATTAAGCAATTTTAAAGAATAATTGAGAGACCTAAATTATACAATGAGGCTTAAAACAATTCAATCAACTAGTTGCATTCAACCATATGAAATATTTAACAATACATGCAACAATAGTGATATAAGCAATTGTGTCAAGATGAATATAAAGCAAATAAGAATTATGCAATTGACACAATATTTTTACCGAGGTCTCGGAGACTCGCCCGGTCTCCCCTACTCCTCGTTGAAGCGCTCTCTCGGAGCCTCGCTTCTATATCCACGAAGGATATCTCACTAGGGTTGCTCTTCTCCACACCGGATAGGCGAGCACCACACCTTTCACAATCTTTTGCCGGCCTCTCCGACAAACTTCAATTCGAGAGATCTCGGCTCTCCTCCGGCACCGTCTAGGCGAAGGCGATCGCCAAGAGTAACAAGCCGGATGCGCTTTCACTTGAATCAACCAAGTGCTAGAAGCTCAATGATGCAAATGAGATGCTCAACACTCTAGCACTAGCAATCTAATGGAGATGAAGTGCACTAAACACTCACACAATCTCCCTCAAGCTCTCTCTCAAATCTACTCAAGATTTGGGCTCAATTCTAGCCTCTAAATGCAATAACTCAAATGCAAATCAATTGGCTAGGTTTTCAGCTGAAGAATGAACTCTTTGAGCACCCAAAAATGAAGCCAAACACAAAGTATTTATAGCCTCAACGAAAAACTAGCCGTTTGCAAGAAACCGGGCCAAAAGTTGTACAGGCCGGACATTGTCCGGTCACTTCAGACACTGTCCAGCCAGTACAAAAATTTCAGCCGTTGCAAACGTGTCAGTGACCGTTGGGCGAAATATGTAAAGGCCGGACGGATACCATTTGTCCGGACAAAACGTCCGGACAGATGGATATGTCTCTGTTAACTCTCGGCTCAAAAAAAACTTGTACAGGCCGGACAATATCCGGTCACTTCAGACACTGTCCGGCCACTTCGGATAGATAGCCCCGGACGGATGCATTTGTCCGTTTCATTTCTCGGCTCAAAAAATTTGTACAGGCCGGACAATGTCCGGTCACTTCAGACACTATCCGGCCACTTCAGACAGATAGCCCCGAACGGATGCATTTGTCCGGCCACTGCACACTGAAAGTAAAACATGCATAACTTTTGATCCAGAGATCCGATTGAGGTGATTTTTGGCTTGTTAGAAATATAACTCAGAGCTCTACAATTTTGTCAACAGGATCAAGACCTAGAAAGGTCTATAAACTTCTAGAAAACTCAGAAACTTTCCTGCTGTCAAAATGTTCAAGCCAAAATCATCTCAAATGCAATTTTAAAGTATTTGCACATACGGATTTGCCGTTTTCTCGCGGATGTGATTTGCGTCACTTAGCAACGACCACGACCACACAGGTCTTGACATCCGATCGAAAACATGTGGTCGATAGGGTTTGGTCGAGCGTACGCAAGCGAGTCGAAGACTGGTACGACCAGTCCGAACTCCTACGACCACGCCCAAACCCTAAACAGAAAGCCGCCAAAAAAGCGACACGACCACAACCACGTATCAACACCGATACGATCAGAATATGCAAATACGACCACGACCAGCTCTAGAGAAATAAACCAATTTAAACAGCTGGCGATCACGACTAAGTGCAGTTTTCAAAACATTTAATCTAATGCACATGAACTACACTTAGACTCACTAGCAATGCAAGATGCTAGTGCAAGATGATATGAATGCATCTGAGCTTCCGCACTAGATAGATTCAAGCTACTAGTTTCTGACCCCTCTTAATAGTACGGTCAAACTAGTAAAAAGAAACCTATCAACCCGGTCTGTCTCCAAACACCGAGACCGGTAAAACCCTAAGAAAACAATCCTTAATCTTGGATTTTACCTTAGGTGAAGTTCGACCTCGTGAAGTTCGACCGCTCGACGCTCGTCATCGCAAAGCTCGATCTCGTTAAGCTTGACCACGCGAAGCTCGACATCTCGACACCTGTCTTCGCAAAGCTCATCCTCGCTAAACTTGACCTTGCTCGGGATGTCTCATATTGTCTTCATCCTCTTCACGCCCTTGCTTGTTTTCATCCTGCAATCATTCCGAGACTAGAACATATACACTCAATGCGCAAACGATCCATACTACTCAAGTTATGATATCAATCAATATGGATGACTAACATCATGAGCTCTCTCTCAATCATACATAGAGATATCAAATCCAGAACACGGAGTCATCAACCTTTTGCACAGACATGGATAACTAATCATCCTGAGCTCTCCCTCAACATGTGCATCGATATCAAATCCACAACTGAAGTCATCAACCTCAAGATTTAACATATAACATCTTGATCAATCAATTAGCACAAGCTTGATGCAACCACTGAGCTCATCCTCTACATATGCATCAATATCAAACCCGCAATCGAGGAAAACATCCAATTCAGGGTTTACCAATAATCAATTCAATTTACTTGTGCTAAATCAAGATTTATATAAATTGTCATTTAATCATCAAATCTGATATCTTCAGATTAACTTTAATCATCATGGATTTATCCAAAATATCATTAATCATCAAAACCTAGATACTAAGATCTACCTAGATCCAACACGAATATCTTCACCGTTGCGTGAAGTCGCCTGTGACCCGGTCGAGAGTCACAGGGCCGTTCACGGTCCCTACGTCGGTTGTAAAGCTTTCTCGCCTGGCCTACGTGTGATCGTTTGGCCTGATAAGTTTTGACCAGGGGCCATTGAAAGGTTCGACGGAACTCAGAACCCATCCGAGTTCCTTCAAATCTATATCACTGCCATCCAAGCGGCAGGGGGCGATGACCGGGTCATGGCCAACTACCTGCCTACAGTCCTCGAAGGACCGGCTAGAACCTGGTTGTTTAATCAGCCCGAGGGTTCCATCTACAATTGGGAAATGCTGTGCGACGCTATCCTCAGCAATTTCCAAAACTGTTATCAAAAGCCGGGTAAAGAGGACGATCTTCATCGTTTATGACAAACTTCGACTGAAACTCTTCGGCAGTTTGTCAAGAGGTTTGTCGGGGTGAGGAATACCATCCCGAACATATCCGATGGCTCCATTATCAGAGCATTCAAACATGCCGTTCGATACCGGAGATTTACCGAAGACTTGCTCATCCACCCTCCTCGATCAGTGGCCGATCTGTTCGACATGGCCGATCGGTACTCCGACACAGCCGAAGCGGTCGAATGGAACCGGATGGTGGACAAGGGTGACCTTCCACCTCAACCAGGTTTCAAAGATGCCAGGAAAGAAGATTCAAGCAAGAAGCTGGAGTCTTCGTCTGGTGGGAAGTCAAAAAAGTCGAAGAGGAACCGCTCTGGACAATACTGCGAGGTCGCAGTCACAGAAAAGCCACCTTCGACCAAAGGTAACAAGCCTTCGTTTAAGAATAAAACTACTTCTGGTGGTCGTAATGCCGACCAGCCAGAAAAGTCGACTAATCCGCAAGAAGGCAAGAAGTGGTGTCCACTCCACAACTCCGCAGGCCACGACCTCAAGAACTGCAGGAGTTGGTTAAAGCAATTGGATGACTTCTACCAGGGAGTTGGGCCAATGCCGACCTTACCAGCTAAAGAACAGGCATGCGGACTTAGAGACGTCGACGGAGATGAGGAAATGTCCTACCAGGTACCTCAAAATCATATTAATGTTATTTTTGGGGGTTCTTCCTCTTTCGTTTCCAAAAGGCAGTTTAAAGCCTTTTACCGAGAGGTTAACCAAATGGAGACATCCCTTGGTGAACCTCAATACCCCCGTTGGTTGGATACGCCTTTGACATTCGATCGCTCTGATTGTCCCGCGGGGCTTACTCGACCATTGAGGTCCCTCTGGACATTACCCCGATCATCAGTAACGCGAGAGTCGAAAGGGTCCTGATCGACGGAGGGAGCTCCCTTGACATTTTATTGGTCAAGGCACTTGACGAGATGCAAATTCCTCGTTCGAAGATTAAGCCCGTAATCCATCCGTTTTATGGGATAATCCCAGGCCCCTCCATGATGCCGTTGGGACAGGTGGTCCTCCCAGTCACACTGGGAGAACCGGATAACTTCCGAACAGAATTGGTTACTTTTGACGTAATCGATTGTGATTCGGCTTATAATGCAATATTTGGCAGGCCAACTCTTGCTAAATTCATGATGGCAACGCAGTATGCTTACCAGTGCAGCAAATTGCCTGGCCCCAAAGGTGTCATTTCGGTCCGAGGCAGTCGCAACGTGGCACTCACATGCGACCGGCTATCTTTGGAGATGGTCGATCAACTTCCCCTCCGGGACACCCAAGTCGCCACCGCTGCCACCGACGCGATCAAGGCTGCTCCTCGACCAGATGAGAAACTCAAACTGGTTCCATTATACCCAGATGATCCATCCAAGACAATTCGGGTTGGATCAGGTCTGGATGACAAATAGGAACTCGAGCTCATTACTTTCCTCCGAGCTAACGCAGATGTGTTTGCGTGGAAACCATCCGACATGCCCGGCGTCCCAAGGGAAGTAATCGAGCACAGGTTAGCAATTCGACCTGGACAACGACCAATAAAGCAAGAGCTCAGGCGTTTTGCTGTTGACCGACAGAAACCATCTGAGAAGAGTTGGACAAACTCCTAAAAGCCGGGTTCATTCGCGAGGTCGGTCACCCAGAATGGCTCGCCAATCCGGTCATGGTCCGCAAGTCAAATGGCAAGTGTCGCATGTGCGTCGACTACACTAGCCTCAACAGTGCCTGCCTGAAGGACGACTTTCCCCTTCCCTGCATCGACCAGTTGGTCGACTCAACTGCGGGTTGCGAACTGATGAGCTTCCTGGACGCTTACTCAGGATATCATCAAATTAGCATGGCAGAAGAAGATGAAGAGAAGACTGCCTTCATCACCGCATTCGGCACCTACTGCTACGTCAGAATGCCATTCGGTCTCAAGAACGCAGGTTCCACGTACCAGTGTTTGATGCAAAAGACCTTTCTTTCCCAGATAGGGCGTAGTCTCGAAGCATATGTAGACGACTTGGTTGTAAAAAGTACCAAGAGATTGTCTCACTTGGACGATCTTGCTGAAACCTTCTGTAATTTGAATTGCTTTGGAATAAAATTAAACCCGGAGAAATGTTCTTTCGGGGTGTCTTCAGGAAAACTCCTTGGTTTCCTTGTTTGTTCCAGGGGCATTGAAGTTAATCTTGAGAAAATCAGGGCCATTGAACAAATGAGGTCGCCCTCGACCATGTAAGATGTTCAACGCCTGGCTGGTCGCATGGCAGCCTTAAGTCACTTCATATCACGATTAGGCGAAAGGGGATTACCTTTCTTCAAAGCCTTGCGGAAGCATCACAATTTCACATGGTCGAATGAGGCCGAAAAAGCGTTTCAGGAGGTGAAGACATATCTATCCAGTCCGCCAGTGTTGGTGTGCACCGACAAAGGAGAACCATTGCTTCTTTATCTGGCAGCCACACCGCATGCGGTCAGCGCTTCTTGATCACGGATAGGGAAGGAATACACAGACCCGTCTACTATGTAAGCGAGGTACTTCATGGTCCTAAGGAGCGCTACCTTGAGGTCCAGAAGATACTTTACGCGCTACTGATGGCTTCCCGTAAGCTACGACACTACTTCCAAGCTCACAAGATCACAGTACCCTCCTTCTTTCCTTTGGGGGATATTGTCCGAAATCCAGAAAAATCTGGTCGAATCGCTAAATGGGCGGTCGAACTCGGTGCCTTTGATATCCATTTCACGCCCCGCACGGCGGTTAAGTCCCAGGTTTTGGCCGACTTTGTGGTCGAATGGACCAACCCTGAGCCACCCGTGCAGGTGTCGGAGGAATTGGAATGCCCCGATCACTAGACAATGTACTTTGACGGCTCCCGTAGTTTTCAACACTCGGGGGTTGGAGTGGTCTTAGTTACGCCCCAGGACGAACATCTTAAGTATGTCATCCAACTACACTTTGTTGCGACTAACAACGCGGCAGAGTATGAAGGTCTTCTTGCAGGGCTCCGGGCAGCAAAATTCCTCGGAGTCCATCTATTAGTGGTGAGGGGAGACTCACAGCTGGTCGTAAACCAAGTAAACAAGGAGTACAGCACCTCCGATGAGACAATGGCTCATTACCTGGGGGAAGTGAGGAGATTGGAAAAACACTTCAGTCATTTCGAAGTCCAATACATCCCGCGAAAGGACAACATTCTCACAGACCAATTATCCAAAATTGGGTCCTCACGCACATCCGCTCCGGCAGGAGTGTTCATTGAACACTTGGACCATCCTTCGATCATGACTTCAGTCGAGGATGATCCGGTAATAGCCTGCGTTACCAACCTCGGTCAGGAACAGGATTGGACTCATCCGTTGAGAGTTTATCTTTAACATGGGACCCTACCCGAGGACGAAATCGAAAGCGATCGGTTAATTCGAAAAGCGCGTCTGTACAAGCTCATAGATGGGATTTTGTATAGGAAGGGTACTCAAGGAGTATTCATGCGCTGTATATCTCAGGAGGAAGGAAAATCCCTCTTGAAAGAAATACATGACGGTGTATGCGGTGCGCACGCGTCATATCGAACACTGGTCGGAAAAGCTTTTCGACAAGTATTCTATTGGCCTTCGGCACTCGATGATGCCAAGCATATGGTCAAGATGTATCCTCAGTGTCAGTTCCACGCGAGACAGGTTCATCAACCTGCCTATGCATTACAAACCATTCCCCTTGCATGGCCTTTCGCGGTCTGGGGAATAGATATTGTTGGCCCTAGGCCACAAGCGGTCAATGGGTACAAGTTTCTGTTCATAGCCATTGACACGTTTACAAAGTGGATTGAGGCCGAACCGGTACGAAATATTACCGCGTCAGCAGCACAAAAGTTCTTTCATAAGAACATTGTGGCTCGATTTGGTGTTCCAAACCGTCTTATCACTGACAATGGGTCTCAGTTCGCCAGTGGCCTTTTCCTAAACTACTGCGATCAGATTGGGACCAAGGTGTGCTTTGCTTCTGTGGCACATCCACAAAGCAATGGTGCTGTAGAACGGGCCAATGGGCAGATATTGCAAGGCATCAAAAAACGTGTTTTTGATCGCCTTAAGACTCGCTCGGGGGCTTGGGCAGACGAGCTCTATACCGTTCTATGGGCACTACGAACTACCTCTAGTCGAGCCACCGGTGAGACGCCCTTCCATTTGGTTTATGGGGCCGAGGCTGTGTTGCCTATGGAAGTTAGTATTGGGTCTGTTCGGACAGAACGATTCGAACAAGTTAATCAGTCCGAACAGCGATCACAAGATCTCCTCCTCTTAGAAGAAAGGCGTGATTGCGCTTTGATCAAATCCATGGCATACTTGCAAGCTTTGCGCAAGTATCACAGCAAAAGGGTGCGACCACGTAGTCTTAACGTGGGCGACCAGGTGTTACGAAAAATCCAAGACCAGTCTAGTCACAATAAATTCTCCCTGAAGTGGGAAGGCCCTTATACTGTTGTCTCAGTGCCGCGACCAGGATCCGCGCGGTTAGCCATGGAGGATGGTCGAATTTTGTCAAATACTTGGAACATTGATCAACTTCGCAAGTTCTACGTGTAAGTATTCAATCCCTTTTCCTGTTCAATTAGCATTTTTTCATAAAACAGAAAATGGTTTGGTTTCATACGATGAATATTTCCTTTTATGCCCATGTGTTGCGAATTTGGCTAGGGGGCTGGTCGCCGGCGGTTAGATCATTACAACGTTCTAGTTGGATTCGCTGGCCGATCTCATGACCGCTTCCAGACAAGTCACTCCTAAATAAGCCGTTTCTCAACGCACAAGGGGCTTTCTGGGAAGTCCTCGGTTATCTGAGTGGCTGCTGGTTTGCAAACAAGGCTAGGCGTTACACTGATCATAATTGTTGGTTCGATCACACATCCCTGGTCGTTATATTTACTTCTCTCCTGCGTTTGCAATACTGAGTCTTCTGTATTTACAATCACAGGCGGGGGCTAGGGGATATGTTTATAATATGAAACGAGATAAAACAAGAATATATTGTAGAATATATTCATTTTCTAAAATGAGTTTCAACATACACTGCATTATATACAACTATTTCTATACAGAAGTAGGGATCACTCGATCCCAAGCTCAGTCAGGAGCTTATCTACAAGGGGCCTGATCTCCTCCATGACGGCCTCTAGTTGTTCCTCACTCTCGACCTCAACCGGTCCCACCAATGGATTCAGATCTGCATCTGGGCCATGGTGAAGTCGAACCCGGCTGAGCATGGCGGAAGCGGCTGACCGAACCCTTGTTCTGATCGCCTCTTCTCGTCACCGTGTATCCTCAGGAAGATACTCGAGAAGTGACTCCGCCTGGGCCATGACTAGCGTAGACCAGTCATTTAGCTGAAATTATCTCTTGTGGTTTCGACCACATCAGCCCTCAGGAGATGAGCCACCGCCTTCAATTTTTCGAAGATTGAACGGCACAGCTCTCTGCTCGCCCTTTCGGAAGTTTGAATAGAGCCCTGGAGGACCATCTTGTCCTGACTGAGTTGTCTTATCTGACTCGCTTGCGCTGCAGTAAGAGGAAGGATTACTTACTTGTTATGAAGTTAAGTCTTCTTAATCAGGAATCGACTTACCAGAGAGTTGTGACCGCAGCTTGTTGTTTTCGATCTCTTGGTTTGTAGTCACTGAGATCGAATGAAGCTTTACTGTGGCCACTTCTTTTTTCAGTAATGCCACCTCTCTGTAGTAGAACAGAAGGAGTGGTCATAACCAATTTGTATGTATACAAGTTGAAGAGTAATGATCCTTACCTGCGCAAGCTGTCTCATTCTTTTTGTATGGCCTCAACGCTCGCCATCGTGGCACGTGACTTGGCCATCATCTGGGACAGCTCCTATAATGCAAAAAGAAGTTAAAGGTGTCCTATGTACAATTCAGGCACCAAAAGAGAAGTTCATCATACCTTTATGAATCCCATAAGGAAACGTCTTCCGGAGTAACAGGAAGACTCGTTGAAGGCCCCGTCGTGGCCACAACAAGGGCAGCCGATGGGAGTGCCTGCTGGGCACTACCCCCAGTCTCTATTGGGTGCGACTGGGTCTCCGCGCCTGCTTCTCCCCTCGCAGACCGGACTGCTTCCTGGACCAAGGGGGTGGAGCGCTCCTCACTGGAGGCTCCTGCACTAGCAGCAACTTCAACCCTCCCTGGAGTGGTTGAAGGGCCGGATGCTGTTTCTTTTCGCCTGACAAAGGAAGGATGAACCAAGCAATCACAATTCGTGATCATCACGATTTATTTTACCAAGATAAAGGTTCTTACCTTATTTGAAATCCCATCAGCTTTTGAGATTTCTTGGAAGGCTTTCCTCGAGAAAGAGGACAACTGTCGTCTGTCCTGGTCTTCCTCTTGGTGAACAAGGCATTCCCCCCTAGGTGTGTTCTTCTATAAGCACATTTCTAAGGGAAGATAAAGACAAATGATAAGAGTTTTTACCTGGGCAACCGATCCGGTTGGTGGGGTTGCATCCGAAGGCCTGTGTGGGACCCTCATTTGAGGATTCCAATGGCAACCGCCCAGGTGGATTGCACACAGAAGGGTACATCACAAGCTCACAACAACAGGATTTACTTTAAACAATGAGGCAAATAGATAAAACAAGTACAAGGTCACGAGGACCAGTATTACATTATCATAATGCCAAGAATGGCATTAATTAAAGTTGACACAAAGTAGAGAGTTTTTCATAAAAACAATAACACGAAAGCAATAACAAAGATCTTCATTTCCTTCTGCAGCGGTTCGGCTCGGGCCTTCACCACATCGAACTCAACTTGGCGCATGACCCTCCTAGAAGCTCAAATCGTCTGGAAAGGTTCCTTCCTCTTCTTGGTGCTCAAGGCTAAAGGAATCAGGGTCCTTGAATCCTTTCTTCTGAATTTGTATGAAAAGGCAAGGGTGAGCATATTTTTCCACAATGCTCAGCAAGTCCCGTTATGAGAATACAGATATATAGATGAGGGGTTTTCAAGAAAAGGGTTCTTGGTTTTATATATATATAGGGGTAGAATAGATTTTCACTCTTAATTTGAAGAAAAGGTTTTTGTTTTCAAAAGCGAGGCTTTTAAAATCCTAAGCTAGATTTTCAGAAATGTTATGTGTGGCGGTCTTTCATGAGTCACCACTTTACTCAGATTTTGTGAAAAACTTTCCAAAAGCTACTTGTGTTGCATCGACGTGAATAGAATCCACAGCGCGCAGACTCCATAACCTGGGAGCTCAGAGTATCCGATACTTTTTAAACTTTGCAAAGGTGTACCACCTTAATCCACCAATCATTCGGCTTTCAAGTCAGATCAGCTTCATGCGGCTTTTACGCATGTGACAAGGCCGAGATGACACAACAGTTTACAGTCCTAGCATTAACTATTTCCCTGCCCGATAAATAGACAGTTAAGTCTCAAGTACCGTTGTGGGTCCTTCCCATTGCCTTACTTCCTAGCCTGGGTCTATGTTCTCGCAAGACACATTGCCTCTCTTGATTACAGCCGCGCACGACTTAATCTGGCTTAGGGCGTCTTCCTTCTTTCCACATTTTCCTCTCATGATTTTTCTGAACTCACATCACTCTTGGCCTTCTGCGGCCCACCAGTTCTCGCAAGACACTGGATCGACAACCATTGCAGGGAAAAGCTAATACTAAAGAAAGCTACTAAGTTGCGCCCGTCCCATAAACAGGCAAGTGGTTGGTACGTTTTTCATGCCGCATAGAAGCACAACACAAGGTTCTAGTCCTTATGAATCTTTAGTGAGGAGTCTTTCACATTCCGAGTGCGCACACAGCACCATCCACTCAAACCATCCTCACTATCGATTCCAATCACATTTTCTTTCACAAAAGGGTTTTGAATATACTTTTCTCATATGTGACCATTCAACATTTATCATATTATCTTGAGCATAGTATATAGCCTAAGCATGATATTCTAGGGTGACAAGGGTGCAGGGATATTCAATGTCAAAAGGGGCTTTACAATCATTTAGGTCATATCTATTCACTTTATTGAAACATAGTTCTTATTTGAATCTAAGGCATGCATATACTTAAAAACAGTTAACATACTTCATTTCAAAATAATAGGCTAGACATGATCAAGGGTTTGAGACTTGCCTTGCAATGCTGGGTCTAGTTACTTGGGTAATTCTTCGAAGATTTCTTCCGTTCCTTCAACGTCTGGTTCCACGGCGGATACAGATAATGCGCACATACACTATATAAGCATACAGAAGATAGTCTTTATGGGAAAAGATACGTAAAACATATCATGCATGCAGGGAAAGGTTTGGACAAGGTCGCTTGGATGCTGATTGAAGAGATGGGCTAAAAAGGAGTTGAATGTCGAAAGGCTGACATTCGGTCCACGGATTGACATAGCCATAAGTTGGTCTTAGGTAGGTTTTCTGGAAAAGCGGCAGTAGAGAAAGTTGTAGAGAACAACTCCAGGAATCTAATGGACAAGGTGGCATTTCAATTGCTCAAGTGTAACAGGTATAAATCACTCAATGCCATTGGTGGACATGCATTGACATAGTGCTGGACATGGCCAGGAACTAGGGCATGGCATAACTTTTGATCCAGGGCTTCAATTGATGAACCACTTTGTCTGGGGGTTAGGCCTTGGCTACAGGAACAAAACACTTAACAGGTTCAAGGGCAGAAAGTGGCCGGAGGGTGGCCAAATCAAGCGAGTAAACACGGTGGCCTGGGTTACTGGACAGTGATCTTGGCATTGAAATAACTTTTGATTCAGGTCGATTCAGAAGTTGATATAGTAGACAATATTGCTTAGGGTACTGAGATCTATCTAAGGGACAAAGTGTGCGGGGCTAGATCGGCCGGGGAGAAATTCCGGCGACCGGCGCTGGAGAAGACGACTCCTAAATTGGGCGTTTTCGATTCAGAGACTTTGAGCTCGATTCTTTGCTCAGGGAGTGAGAGGGTGAGGTGAGGGGACTATTTGTAGGGTTAATTCGACCGGGGAATGGCCGGAGAAGCTCGGCAACGTGAGCTGATTTGCTGGTGGCGCGCAAACTGCGGAAAGGCTACAATCTCATATCAATTTTGAAATCCAAGTTAGTAGGCTTGCTCAAAGGGGTGTACTGAACAACTTTCATCACTGGCACGAGGATTAATTCGGATCGAATCGGGCAGCATTGAGGAAACAGGGCATTTGGGATTTTCCGACGATCGCCGGCGTTAGGGTTCGCCGGGGGCCAATTGGATGTTATGAAATGGAGAGGGGGATGGGAGAAGCTTACTGGTGGTCTTGGATTGAAGAAAGAAGCTTCGGGCGAAGCTGGCACTGGTGGCCTCAAAAGCAACTCGCCGGAGAAGAAGGCATTCACGGCGGCACTGGGGAAGTAGCTGCTCTCTGGTGCTAGGGCTGAAGCAATACAGTTGCGGGGTGGTGCGAAGTAATGCTGGGCAAGGGGGGGGTGCTTATATAGGCGATGCGCTGAGCTCTCGGGAGTTGAAGCATATCGGGCGGGATTCGTGGCTGACACCGGAGAAGCGATCGAGACGACGTCGGGACGCGGCAAAGACTGTGCCAGAGAAGGAGGGGATCACGCGAAATCGGCTGGAGCAGGGCGACGGGATCACTGGCTTCGGCATGGCTGCAACGTGGCGTTGCTTTACTGCTGCTGGAGCACGCGCGCGCGCGGGAGAATCACGGCACAGGCGCGGCTACGGTGGCTCCACAGTGGCGATACGGTTGCGTACAGGGGGTGCTACGTGGCTGCGGTGGTGGCTGCGCGGGAGACTTTACTGGCGGCCAGGTCTGCGGCGAGGCAAAGTGGCGGGGCTCTGGTCGAACAAACCTGGTCGAGATCGAAAATGGCACAAGGGCCTGGTTGTAAAGTTTGGACTGAACTGCAAGGGATTTGGACCAATCTGTAAGGAATTTAGTTCGGGAATTTGGGCCTATTTGCAATTCTGGAGATCTGAAGGGCTGATCTGAGTTCTGGTTTTGAAGATGAGTATTACTAAATGTCTTAGACTCATCCAGCAGGAAAAATGGTGAAATCCAACAAGATCTGGTGGTTTTGACAAAAATCGAAAACAGGGTAATTAGAGTAAACAGGGTAATTAGGGTTTGAAACTTCGGCGGGGCTGAAACTAGGGTTTTGGTTGATCTTTTGTAATTCTTCCAGAAGGGAAAAATATTCAGAATAGTGAATGGGAGATATTCACTGAATCAGATCAAAGTTTGGAGATGGTCTGAGACTTTTGGTCTTTTTGAGCTTCTGACAAATCTGAAAAGAACTGATTTGCGATACTTTTGGACTAAAAAGAGAAAATGGTCTGAAAGGCGGGGTTTATCGGCCAACTTTTTAAATTAAGGTAGTGGCACACCTGAGATCATAATTCTGAGATAAAGATCAAAATGGGGTTGAGACATCCAAGAATCCAATGAACATATACTGATTGACAAGCTACAGAGATAGCAAAATTTGGGATGTTACAACCTACCCTCCTTAAAAACAATCTTGTCTTCGAGATTCTGGTAGGTCTGAAAACAGGTAAGGGAAATCTTGATGCAGTCCCTCTTCCCTTTTCCATGTTGACTCTTCTTCTAGGTGGTTGTTCTAGTGAATTTCTGCAGAATCGAATGGTCCTTGATTTCAATTTCCTTTCACTGACCTCTAACACTTTAACTAGGTAATCCTGATATGTCAAGTCTGGTCTCTTCCTTAGGAAATATCTGTTATGTTGGCTTCTTTTGGTACTTCCTTAATTGAGACACATGAACCACCGGGCTTTCAGTGGCCGCGGAGTCTTCTACTGCCGCCCCTGCAGTAGCAGTTGTTTCTGCGGAACGAGTTGGAGCGCCACCGGATGGAGAGCCCGCAATCTTCCTCCTCCGGTGAGTTAAGGGGACATCATCATCTTCCTCCTCCTCGCTCCCCTCCCTGTACGACGAAGAAGTGATTCTAGTCCGCACATGGAAACATAGGAGGGACATGATATCTTACCGCAGTTTTTCGGGCGGTAGGAGGGACGCTTCGTGAAGACCCTTCCCCAAGATTTAGCCTGGCTTTCTTGGGGGCGGGATTCCTCGTCCTGGGTTTCGAGGAAACCTTCTTCACGTGTTTCATCGTCGGCTTCCCTAGGGAATCGACGTTCTCGCTGGGGAACGTCGCCTCGGCAAACCTCCCTAAGAGCTGTTCTCATTCCAATTGAATTGTTAGTGCTGGACATACATAAGACCTGTAAAACGGAGGCCAAGTGGAAATGTACCTTTCGACGCTCCTGTTTGAGGTCGTCGCCGGCATGAATCAAGCTCTGGGGACGAGGCGATCCCTTGGGGCCCTCTACCTTGGCGTTGTAAGCCTTGAGGAGGTAGTTAGTCCGCCTCTCGATCTCGGATGAGGGCAGGACTGTTCCCAAATGTGAGTTAACCAGTGCATTTCAAAGATAAAAAGATTTTAGTGCCAGAGATGGGTACCTTCATTGTAATCCAAGGTATTGTCCGCCATGGATTTGATTTTCCACGTTGGATGAGCCCTTTCACGCAGGGGGCTCACCCGATTCTTCACAAAATCGCGAATGACGTCGCGAGCTGTTAGTCCCTCTTGGACTAGGTGAAGAATGACCTCGGCGTGCTTCATGAACTCCGCCGCGTTCATCGCAGGGAGAGCATCCAACTCTCTCGGTTTCTCCGGCCACGAGTTCTTGAACCACAGCCTACTCTCGGTTGGCGGGGTGCAGTAGAACCATTTCTGGTGCCACCCGTGCACTGAGTCTCGCAGGGGTGGGAAGGGATACTCCTTTTTCTCCCTTAGCCGGAAGTAGATGCATCCGGCGGCGTTGGCGCTCTTCGACCACGCCGAGTAATAAAATCACCGGAAAAGATCCACGCTGGGATACACTCCGACGAACGCCTCGCATAGGTGCTGGAACACCGCCAGGATCAGCACGGCATTTGGGTGGAGGTTGATCAGCTCCAACCCATAATGCTTAAGGACGTCCTTCAGGAACCGACTCTCGGGGAATCGGAACCCGCACCGCAGGTACTCCTAGAAAATTACCAGTCCGCCCTCTCCAACGATTGGGATTTCTTGGTCCTTCTCCGCTGGCCGCCAGTTGATTAGCAGTCGCGGGGGAAGAATCTCTTCCTTCTCCAACGCCAACAAGCTCTCCTCAGAGTGGTGGATTGATCGGCTCCAAGACGCCATTTTTGGTGAGAAATTGGGGGGAAAGTTGGCGGCTTTGGGAAGATGAAGATTGAGAAGAGCGAGGGTTTTGTGCGGCGGAAATCGTGAGGGTTTTGGTTGTGTGGCTTCCTCAAGAAGTTACATGCTCCTTTTATAGACCCGAGGAGACGCACCAATGTGGGTAACGTTCCATTCAAATGTTCCGCTCAGTATTTTATTCATTTCCCATAATGGATACTATCTCTGGCGGACCCGTTAGAGTGTTCCAGGCATTGGATTTGAAACAAAAAGAGTCTGAAAGTACAAAAGCCTGAAATGTTTTTCAGAGCTCTTCAAAGGGCGTTTTCCTTTATGTGCCTTGAATATTTTCATAAAAAAATCCTATGGCCCAATTTTTGGACGTATGGATATATTCTGATCGGGTTGTGGTATGATCGAGACCATGCTTTCGATTAAACTCCGGTTCTAATCGAAACGACGGTCTAGCCAAGCCTCAATTCTGATCGTAGTAAGCTTCAGTTCTAACCGCGGTTTTAAGTCTGATCGAGGTACCAGAGCTGGTCGCGGTACTCTTATAAAAGCGTGATTTTGATTGCAGAACTGAAGTTTCCCTGTGTATGAGTGGTCGCGAAGACATTATTTACGGCCATATATTCGAACAGAAGATGTAAAGAATATGTAAAAAGAGATTTTATTTCTTGCATTGTTTACATACAAAAGGGATACCAGCGACCAGAGCGTCGACCTGATCCGGAAGAAGTTTGCAGAGTTCTCCTAGGGACATATTGCTATCAGTAGGATCTACACTGACAACCCCCAGAGAACTAGCAACTAATCTAAGCCCATCTACATCATCCCTAACGAGAGATACACTACTATTCCTAATCAAATCGGAGAGTTCCCGCTGTTGCTGAGCGTGGTCCCTCTCTCGACGGAACTGGTGCGCCTCTTCACGGGATCGTTCAAAACATTCTGCCAGATGCAGAATCGCTGAAGACATCTCTTCGGTCTTCTTCTCCAGAGCATTCTTCTCCTCTGGAAGAATTTGTCCGAGGGGAAGAGACGGAGTAGTAGCAGGCTGATCACTACGGCCTCCAATCTCCTACATTTGCAAAAGTTAGTGGTGTTAACCATAGACTATCAGCAAAAGGAGATGAGGATCATTACCTGTCCCTGCTCGTGACAGGTTGATATAGCCATCCTGGAAACTAGATCATCCGATAAAAGTGGATGATCACCAGATGGTGGAAATGCAACCTTCCCACCTGGAGATTGCTTCCCCAACACAAGTTGAGAATCTTCTGGTCGAATAGTCACCGCTTGCCGACCAGAAAATTGATCACCCAAACAAAAGCAGGGACTGTTGGAGTAAAGAACAGAAGAAAGAAAGAACGATGGTACGTCTTCTACCTTTGCCCTGCTGGAAGATCCTTCGTCAACCTTGGGTTTCTTCCTTGAAGGAGATGGATCTTCAGATATTTGAGGCTCCTGCTTGAGAATTTCCTCTTCATCACTTTCAATCTCGATGATGTTGTGATCTGCCATCGGGAAGTGTATGAAGAGAAGGATGAAGGCAATTCTTGAAAAACTTAACCGTGGGATGAAATTGTGGGGCTCTACAATTCAAAGGTTTTGAAATTTATAGCCGCCAGGGTGACGGTTCACATTCTGAACGCCTCATGCTTCTAAAGCATTTACAATTTCACCTCGGGTTAAAAAACATTTCAACAGCGCCATCATTACCTGTCACGTAATGCCCAGAGCCCGTCTCGGGGAACCAACCGTCCCACTTAGTGCGCCACTAAGCGAGGGATTTGAAGAGTCGGGTTAAAAATCCGATGAATGTCTTTAAATTCGAAATAAACACGTCCCTTCGTTTTCTTCAATTTGGGGGCTAGCTGACGAAGATTGACACCCGAGTCAATTCAAATAAATGCACTGTTGGTTCAAGACAGATTCGAGCCAGACACGTGCCTGGTGGTGCGAAATCAAGTCATTCTGAGAAGCATCAACCCGAGGTCGCAGGCTTTGCTCGATCAGACCGCAGCTAGTCCGCGGTCAGGGATTCGTGTGTTACACGTGAACAGAATGCTGGAGATGTTGCGCGGTCAGCCAACATCCCGCGGTCAGAACACTTTCGACCAGGATACTTGGGGTTCACATGTCTGGCTGTCCACATAGCGGGAATATCCCAAGTATCCCGAAGATTCTTCCACATGGAAGACCAACCGTCAGGAGGTTAATACGTGCAGTTATCTGTGAATAACACATGCTAAACCTGCATGGGGGTTAAGAGCGGTTTTCTAAACTGCATTCAAGCAACTGTTTGGTGCAGTTACAACTTGGCGCCCTTTCAAACAGTATAAAAGGGCGGCATGATGTATCAAACAAAAAAAGGGGGCGAAGAGATCAAAGTCTACGTCTCAATCGCTCAAACAGTCAAGTCTATGGCTTAGATTAGATAGCTTTTATAAGCCTCCCTGGTCTCTTTCTGTATACTTACATAGGAAAAACCCTTCGCCTGTGAAGGTTTTTTCCCGCCATCTTGTAAATCTTTACCACTTATAGTGAAATCCCAACAGGACGTAGGACTATTACTCCCACCGTCGAGGGCCCGAACCTGTATAAACCTCTCTGTGCTCCTGTTCTCCATATTTCTACATACCTTCTCAGAGGGTCACCTTGAAAGGTCTCATCATTATAAATTTTGGATAAGTTCGGCTGAGGACCCCGAGTCCGAATCGTCGACAAATCGGTTCTAAACTCAGAACCGACTTTGATAGTGTAGTATTAGAGACAATTCTGAGGTCAGAACCGACTGAAAAAGAGTATCACAGACGGTTCTCAACTCAAAACTGACTTTGATAGTATAGTATTAGAGACGGTTCTGAGGTCAGAACCGACTGAAAAGAGTATCACAGACGGTTCTCAACTCAAAACCGTCTGTGATAACCTCTCTAGAGATTATCACTATGGAAATTATCACAGACGGTTGTGAATATAGGACCGACCGTGATAATCTCTACTCGGTACATAGTTCAAGGCGGGCTTTCTCCCACTCATTTCCAGCCACTGTTTTCCCTAGCTCTCTGCGCCTTCGCACCGTCCGTCACGATCACCTGTGAACCGACTATGATAATATATATACAATCGGTTCTGAACTCAGAACCGACTGTGATAGTGTAGTATTAGAGACGGTTCTGAGGTCAGAACCGACTGAAAAGTGCTGGCACTTCAATTTCTCAACTGTGTTCATTTCTATCGCTTTGGAATTTCTATAAATAACTTGACAGTGGAATAATTGTCATTTACTTTTCAAGTTTTTAAATTTCTCAAACTGTTTGACTCCTTAGCTTCTCTGCGCTAATGGCATCCTCGATGGCATCGTCAGCCTCGCCCTCCCCGGTAAGAACTGTCAATCTTTTGGACTTACCCCTATATTCTTAATTCCTGTTTAGTACATTCTTGACCTGTTGATTTGCACTGGGAAGGGGAGCCGTGGAAGACTCGGGCAAGGTGAAAGCCAAGCTGAGGGCCCTCCAGGAGGAACACAAGCTCCTTACGGAGAAGCACACTCGGCTACGACTTGACCTGGATGATCTCTTCCAGCGCATTCAGCACATGAAGACGGATGGTGACAATGCTAGGGCGAGGACGAGGCGTCTTCGCGAGGAGAAGAAAGCCGCGGATATGACCATCGCTGGCTGCGGTTTGACTATGAAGGATACCATCGCGAAGCTGAGGGAGTTCGCAGGCTTTCTCGATGCGATAGTAGTTGATCCTAAGAAGGACAACTTGTCGCTGGAGGAGTCCTACGTCCTGGCTGCAAGTCAAACTGACTTTATTCTAGATGCAGCTAAGGCTAAGACCACTCCTTGACCTAGCATTCTGTATTTTTACTTTTTTATGTAAGTGATGAAAAAAATTAATGAAAACTTTGTTCTTATGTCAACTTTCCAATTTTTCAGCACGTTCTTGGACTGCATGCTATCTTCCCTCTTTCTTTATACTTTGTTCTTATGTCAACTTTCTCAATGTGCTTTGAATATCACAGACGGTTCTGAGGTAAAAAACGTCTGTGATAGTAACATTACAAACAGTTTTTATATAAAGACCGACTGTGATTGACGAGGATTGACACCCGGGCCACTTCTAATAAACTTCTGGTTCAAGACAGGTTCGAACCTGACATGTATCTGGTGATGCGAACTCAAGCTATTCTGAGGGGCATCACCACGAGGTCGCAAGCTTTACGCGATCAGGTCGCAGCTTTACGCGGTCAGACCGTAAGCCCTGCGCGGTCAGAAGTTCGTAGGCTATACGCGAACTACACATTCGGGATATTACGCGGTCAGCCAATATCCCGCGGTCAGAACATCTGCCGATCAGGATACTTGGGATCCATCTATTCGGTTGCCCATACAACAGGATATTCTGAGTATCCCGAAGATTCCTACACGTGGAGGATCAACCGTCAGGAGGTTAACACGTACAGTTATCCATGAATAACACGTGTTTAACCATACGTGGAGGTTAAGAGCAGTTCCAAAAACCGCATCCAACCGTCCGTGCAACCGATTGATGCAGTTTCCTTCACATGGCACCCTTTCAAACAATATAAAAGGATGGCATGGAGCATCAATCGGGGGGGAGAGATAGATCATCCGAAACATCAACCGAGGGATCGGAAGATCAAGAAACCCAAAATCATCTAAGTTAGCCAAGTCTACGGCCCACCTGATATAGCATTTTAATAAGCCTTCTTTGGCTTATCCTTGTACACTTTTACAGGGAAAATCCTCGCCTGTGAGGACTTTTCCCTCCATTTGTAAACCTTTTACCACACTTAGTGAAATCTCAACAGGACGTAGGGCTTTTACTCCCACCATCGAGGGCCCGAACCTGTCTAAACTCTCTGTGCTCCTGTTCACCATTGTTCAGCATACCTTCCCGAAGGGTCATCTTGAAAGGTCTCACAATTACAAATTTTGCATAAGTTCGGCTGAGGACTCCGAGTCCGAATCGTCGACAGTGATAGCCCCAACAGTGACCGACGCTTCGAATTCTCAACTTCTTTCAATATCACAGATGGTTTTTAACTCAAAACCGCCTGTGATAGTAACATTACAGACGGTTTTTATGTAAGGACCGACTGTGATAGTCCCAACAGTGATCGACGCTCCAAATTTTCAACAGTGTGTTGTGTCATTTCTGGTTCTGATGTTTGCGCGGTGCACTAGCCTGCGAACATGAAGCGTCACCTTGGCAATTCTATAAATAGCTTGTTTTTCATTAATGATGAAAAAAATTAATTAAAAATTTGTTCTTATGTCAATTTTTCAATTTTCCCACACGTTCTTGGAGAAAAAGAAGTGGAACGGTTCGACCTCCTGGGAGGAAGCAAGTATTTGTAGAAGTTGAACGGTTCAAAATTCCAGGCATATTATAGACGGTACGGACATCAGAACCGTTTGTAATAGTAAAGCAGACGGTTTTGATCTCCCAACCGTCTGTGATAGTCATATTACAGACTGTTTGGACATCAGAACCGTCTGTAATAGTAAAGCAAATGGTTTTGATCTCCCAACCGTCTGTGATAGTGCCAACAGTGTCCGACGCTTCGAATTCTCAACATGCAATCGTGGATAACCGCACATAATAACTGCGCAGATGAAGAGACTTAATTATTTACTTCAAATTTAATTTGCATCGAATTATGTAATCTGACGCTTCAACTTCTTAAGTGGGCACTGTTCCGTCGTGTTGCAGTTTATCTCCTGAGAAATTATCATGAATTTATTGACCTTGAAAACCAGTAGTGCGCTTTTTAAAACTCGAGGCACCCGTGCATATGAACCTTCACCTTCTGGTTCTATAAATAGCGAGGCTCTTCAATCCTTAAGACTTACAAATTCTTGGCTAAGTCTTTTAGGAATTCTGCTCCTAAATCCCTGTCTTTGTTCCCTCCTCAACTCCCACCTTGATGGCGAGCCGAGATTCCAATGAGGTTATTGAAATTGAGAGTGATGAGGAAGAGATAAGGAATGAACTCGATCCGGATCTTCAGAAAGTAAGTCCTCTCTGAAACTCTAATGCAGATCTTTTGTTTTATTACTTGATTACCTCGAAACAAATGCATTTCGAAATCCACAGGTGCCTGAGGAAATGCTCCCTCCAAAGAAGAGACTCAACAATGATGAAAGATCCTCCAGTGCAGCTGTAGCGAAGACTCTAGAGGGTGCTGAGGCCTGTGTTGCCACATTGCCCCTTGCAACCCCTCCAGTTACATCGACTCAACCTTTGGAGATCCACAACAATCCTTCCAATATCCCCTCTTCAACACCTTTGTATCATTAGTTTTTCTTGGATGATCAACTTTCTGGGGTAAGGCGCACACTTCCACGTCCAAATCCACTCTGAAGCTTCGAAATCATCTTCACCCTCTCTTGTTGGTCGTTATGTCTTTCAAAACTAACCCATGCATGTGCAGGAGGAGAAAGCTGCCTTGTGCAGAACTCTCCAAGAAGAAATAGAGGCGCTGGAGAAGCGTTCTGAGGGGATGTCTTATGCCATTCTGCACTTGGCAGAGTGCTATGAGGGTTCTCGCAAAGAACCGCGCAGGTTCCCGTCGGAGAGAGATTACGCTCGGCAGCAGCGAGAACTCTCCGATACAATAAGGAACAGCTGCACTCCTTTGCTGAGAGATGATGTAGATAGGCCTAGAGCCATTGCTAGTTCTCTTGGGTCGGCCAGTGTAGATCCTACAGATGCCAATACGTCCCTCGGAGAACTTTGTAAATTACTTTCGGATCGGGTCGACGCTTTGGTCGCTTGTATCCCTTATGTATGCAAAGATTGTAAGAAATAAGAAATTTCTTTTCCTTATATATCTGGCTTTTCGGTTGATTATGTAACTGATAATAACCAAATGATGTTCTGTGTGAAAATATTAACAAGAAAATACTGCTGCAATCAAGACGGTTTTTAACTCAAAACCGTCTCTGATAGTAACATTACAGACGGTTTTAATTTCAGGACCGACTGTAATACTCTCAACATTCTTTGAACATCCGTAGACATATATATACAACAAATATGAATAACAAGATAAAACCAAATAGTCTCAACGTTCATTTTTTTAAATACTAACATTGAAAATAAGATAGAACCAAATATGAAAAACAAGTGGAACAATTCAACTAGTCGGACGTTTTGACTACAAGCAATCAAGGATATTATAGACGGTTCAGACCTCATCACCATCTGTGATAGTAGAGCAGAGTGTTGATTTTATAATTATCACAGGCGATTCTGAAGTAAAAACCGACTGTGATAATCACAGACGGTTCTGAAGTCAAAACCGACTGTGATAATCACAGACGGTTATGAAGTAAAAATCGACTGTGATAGTAAAGCGGACGGTTTTGAGCTCAGAACCGTTTGTGATATTCTAATTATCACCGATGGTTCAGATGTCAAAACTGTCTGTGATATTTCTGTCATAGTTCTACACAAATGCACTAATATTATGGACGGTTTAGTAGAGTGAAACCCGTCAGTGATATTCTGTTCTTAAAAAATGCACCGATATTACCGACGGTATTATATAGATCCGTATGTATTGAACCTGGTATGGTATAAAAGGTCTTTTGGCGGATGTTTTGAGCTACTCCCACAATCTTGCTCGACATATTGTCCAGTTGGAAGAGATTTGGGGCAAGGAAGAGCAATATCTTGAAAGGGGAGCATTTGGGGGCAACAAATTTGAAGATCCAAGGTTGGTACTTGGTACTAAGGCATACACAGTACTTCATTTCATCATCAATATCGATCTCCATTGATTGACCAAATTAGAGCGAGAGGGAGGGGAAGCTACAGTAGCAAACCCTGTTTGTAACTCATTTGCGACTTGTAGCTATTTAATTACTTTATGATGTGTGTAATCCACGCCCCCAACTAATTGCTTGCAATTCAAGAGTAGTTAACTAGTTATACTGCAAACTCCACATCAAACACTAGCTAGCTAGATTTATAATTTATTGCGTGTCGAACGTACATAGAGTATTACTAATTAGCATGTGTATGAATTTAATTAATTGCAGATGGTCCACTGAGACTGGATGTGCAATAACAACCAAGTGAGTGAGGAATACATGAAAGGTGTTTTAGATTTCCAAAGGTTGCTGAGAAAGACATGGCGAAGAAGGGTTTGCCATATATGTACTGTCCTTGCGTAGACTGCCAGAATCTTAAGATGTTCACCAACTCATCTCAAATTGTCGCCCACTTGATCCGACGTGGTTTCAAAAAGGGGTACACATGTTAGGTCCACCATTGAGAAGAGCCAACTGCAGAAACAAGTGCCACTCAGGTTGAGGAACAGGACATGTCGGATTCCAACAACGACTTCGATGAGGATATGCCAGAGGATGAAAATTTAGGTGACATGTTGCGTGATGTGGAAGAAAATTACAGTGAAAGGGAGTTTGGCAAATTCAAGCGCTTGATTGAGGACTCAGAAAAGCCGTTGTTCCCTGGTTGCAAGTCAAAGTACACAAACATGGCCTCTGTGCTTGAACTGTTAAAATTGAAGGCAAGTAACAGCTAGACCGACAAGAGTTTCATGGCACTGTTAGATCTTTTGGCGGACATGCTCCCGGAAGGAAGCGAGTTGCCAAAAAACACCTACCAAGCGAAAAAGCTGTTGTGTCCTTTGGGAATAGAAGCAGAAAGGATACACGCATGCCCTAATGATTGCATCCTTTACCGTAACGACTACAAGGATATGCATGTTTGTCCGGTGTGCGGCGCATCCCGCAATAAGCGTAAGGACCGAACAGACGACGGCGACTGCGCTGAGATAAAGCAAGGACCTCCTGCTAAGGTGTTGTGGTATTTGCCCATCATTCCCCGCTTGCAGTGTTTGTTTGCAAACCGTAAAGAGGCAAATTTATTACGTTGGCACTCGAAAGACCGGAAGAAGAATGGAAAGCTGAGACACCCCGCTGATTCTTCGCAGTGGAGAAAAATCGACAGGGAATTTGTTAACTTCGGAGCGGAATTGAGGAATATAAGGTTCGAGTTGAGTACCTATGGAATTAATCCTTTTGGTAACATGAGCAGTCGGCATAGCACTTGGCCGGTTCTTTTGTGTATCTACAACCTTCCTCCTTGGTTGTGTATGAAGCGCAAGTACATCATGATGTCTCTACTTATCTCAGGACCAAAACAACCTGGAAACGATATTGATGTGTACCTAGCACCATTGATAGAGGATCTCCTAACAATGTGGAACCAAGGGGTGCAGGTATGGGACGCATACAAACGAGAGACCTTCATCCTACGTGCTATGATATTCTGCACCATCAACGATTTCCCTGCCCTTGGAAACTTGTCGGGACGTACTACGAAAGGAGCCAAAGCCTGTCCCCACTGCAAAGATGAGACTGAGAGCGTGTGGCTGAAGAATTGCAGTAAAACAATGTACATGCGTCACCGTAGGTTTCTTCCGAAGAATGACGCGTATCGTAAGAGGAAGAGGGAATTTGACGGCCACAAGGAAGATGGTTCAGCCCCGAAGCCTACGTGCGGGAAAGAAGTTTACTCACGGGTGAAGGACATAGACGTTGTGTTTGGAAAGGGTCATAAATTGAAACCCCGCACGAAGAACACTTGGAAGAAGAGATCGATATTTGGGGACTTACCGTATTGGGAGCATTTAGAGGTTCGTCATTGTATTGATGTCATGCATGTAGAGAAGAATATTTGCGACAGTTTAATCGGCCTATTGCTGGACATTCCAGGGAAGACAAAGGATGGCGTCAATGTGCGGCGTGACATGATCGAAATGAAAATCAGGCCTGAGCTTGCACCGAGAGAGGACGATAAAGGCCGTATATACCTCCCCCCTGCATGCTATACTTTGTGCAAGGCTGAGAGGACAGAACTCTATAAGTGTCTCTATAGTGTTAAAGTTCCATTGGGTTACTCCGCAAATATGAAAAAGCTTGTGTCCATGGGCGATTTGAAATTGCTGGGTATGAAGTCTCATGATTGTCACGTGTTGATGACACAAATGCTTCTTATTACCATCCGGAGTATTCTGCCGCATAAGGTCAGAGAGACGATCACGAGGCTGTGTTATTTCTTCAATGCAATTTCTTGCAAGGTCATTGATCCCGATGGACTAGATTCTCTGCAGAGGGAGGTGGTTCGAACTCTCTATCAGCTTGAGATGTATTTTCCTCTGTCGTTTTTGGATATCATGGTCCATCTCACCGTCCACCTTGTCAGAAAAATCAAGATATGTGGACCCATGTTCCTACGTTATATGTATCCATTCGAGAGGTACATGGGTGTACTTAAGGCCTACGTAAGGAACCGGTCTCGGCCTGAGGGTAGCATTGTCGAAGGTTATGCAACGGAAGAGGTTCTTGAGTTCTGCGTCGATTACATGGCCGAGGTAGAAGCAATAGGAGTTCCTATGTCTCGTCACGAGGGGAGGCTTGATGGTGTTGGCACTATTGAATGGAGAGCCATCAGTCCTGATTTTTATATGTACTCGAAAGAACATTTTTGGGTCTTGCAACACATGACAGAGGTGTCTCCGTACATCGACGAGCACAAGGAGATGCTACGACAAGACAATCCTCGCCAATCCGAGGTTTGGATCACGGGACAACATAACAATCAATTCAACGCGTGGATGAAAGTGCGGATCACCGGAGAGTCCGCAAGTGAGAACCTTAAATGGTTGGCAAAAGGGCCCACGTGTAACATCCCAAATTTTGCCACCTCTTTAGCTTGCCAGTCAGCATATCTTCATTGGATTCTCAGATGTCTCAACCCCATTTTTGATCTCTTATCTTAGAATTATGATCTTAGGTGTGCCACTACCTTAATTTAAAAAGTTGGCAGCTAAACTCCACTTTTCAGACCATTTTCGCTTTTGAGTCCAAAAGTATCGCAGATCAGTTCTTTTCAGATTTGTTAGAAGCCCAAAAAGACTAAAAGTCTCAGACCACCTCCAAATTCTGACATGATTTAGTGAATATCTCCCCTTTACTTTTCTAAGCATTTTTCCCTTCTGGAAGAATTCCAAAAGCTCAACCGAAACCCTAGTTTCAGCCTTGCCAAAGTTTTCAAAACCCTAATTACCCTGTTTACCCTAATTACTCTGTTTTCGATTTTTGTCAAAACCACCAAATCTTATTGGATCTTACCATTTTTCTTGCTAGATGAGTCCAAGTGATTTAGTAACACTCATCTGCAAAACCTGATCTCAGATCGGCCCTCCAGATCTCCAGATTTGCAAATAGGTCCAAGATCCCGAACAAATTCCTTGCAGATCAGTCCAAAACCTTCGCTAATCAGTCCAAATATTGCGACCAGGCCCCTGTGCCATTTTCAACCACGACCAGGCACCGTTGACCGCACCCCGCCACCTCGCCTCACCGCAGAACTCGCCGTCGGCGAAGCTCCCACGCTGCCACCACCACCACCACGTAGCCACCACATGTGAGCACCCGTGCCGCCACCGTAGAGCCACCTCAGCCGCGCCTGTGCCGTGATTTCCCCGCGCGCGACGAGGATTTGGAGGTCTGTGGCCATGCTGAAGCCAGCCACCTCATCGCCCTGCTCCAACCAGATTTGGCGCGTGACGAGGATTGACACCTGAGTCAGTTCAAATAAATGCACTGTTGGTTCAAGACAGATTCGAACCAGACATGTGCCCGGCGGTGCGAACTCAAGTCGTTTCTGGGAAGCATCAGCCCGAGGTCGCAGGCTTTGCGCGATCAGGTCGCAGGCTTTGCGCGATCAGATCACAGCTAGTGCGCGGTCAGAAGTTCGTGTGCTGTGCGTGGACAGAAGGTCAAAAATGTTGCGCGGTCAACCCACATCGCGCTGTCAGAGCATCTTCGACCAGGGAACGTGGGAGTATTCTTTTCCTATAACAGGAATATCCCAAGTACCCCGAAGATTTTTCTACACGAGGATTAACCGTTAGGAGGTTAATGCGTGCAGTTATCCATAAATAACACGTGTTAAACCTACGTGGGAGTTAAAGGTGGTTCTCCAAACCGCATCCAAGTAACTGTTTGATGCAGTTACGACTTGGCACCCTTTCAAACGGTATAAAAGGGTGGCAAGATGTATCAAATGGGGGGATCGATCAATAAATCAAGATACAACTCAAACAGCCAAGACTACGGTTTAGACTATATAATTTCTATAAACCTCCCTAGCCTCTTTTTGGTACACTTACATAGGAAAAATCTTCGCCTGTGAAAGCTTTTTCCCGCTACTTTGTAATCATTTACTACACATAGTGCAATCCCAACAGGACGTAGGGCTATTACTCTCACCATCGAGAGCCCGAACCTGTATAAACTTCTCTGTGCTCCAGTTCTCCATAGTTCTACATACCTTCCCGGAGGGTCACCTTGAAAGGTCTCATTATTATAAATTTTGCATAAGTTCGGCTGAGGACCCCGAGTCTGAATCGTCGACAGCTGGCGCCCACCGTGGGGCCTTTCTCAAGGCGTCCTAATTTTCATCCGGAGGTTCGCTGAAACATGGCTGGAGTATATGATTCCGAGAACGATTTTGATCTCGAGGATTATGCTCACATTCCAATGCCTTCTCCAAGCGATCCTGTTCCGATGGAGGAGGTTGGAGGCCAAAATCTTCCAGGGGTTGAATCATCTCTCCAGGTCATGTCCATCGACCAGGGAGCGACTGGCGCAAGGTCAGAACCCACCGAGGTTCTTAATGCGCTAGACGGTGAGTCCGGTCCGTCATACTTCCCCGCTGAGGGTAAGGATGATATCGACCCGGAAATCAGCCTGGGGAGATTCGACCCTGATAACCTCCACCGCCTCTTTGATTTTGAGTCCGACTCAGAACAAACGGAGATGTTTTCCCCATCAGCGACCTCTCTCCCTAGACAGTTTGCTGCCTTA
This sequence comes from Pharus latifolius, assembly GCA_019359835.1. Taxonomy (NCBI): domain Eukaryota; kingdom Viridiplantae; phylum Streptophyta; class Magnoliopsida; order Poales; family Poaceae; genus Pharus; species Pharus latifolius. Next base: position 34,531,940 of record CM033323.1, on the reverse strand, counting down.
TCGGAGGAAACTCCTGATCAACAGGCTGCTAGGGAAGAACGGGATCGCAAAGAGAAGGACTGCCCTTGAGGCTCTTCAAGATGCGCAGGCTCGTTACGATGCTGCTCCGAGTTCTTCTCGACGATCACGCGGTCGCAAACGCGACCAGACCCCTTCTTTGCCTACGGAGTGTTTCTCAGTGGACGAAGAAACGGTAACACCTGGTGCCCCTAGGAGAAGTACCTATGGTCGACTGCGATCTATCGTGGAAGTCATGCGTAACTTCCCTCCTACGGTCACGGATGCATAGAAACCAGCCTTCACCAGGATCCTAGCGGAAAGACTGGATGAGGTCGCGTCTGAGGCGACCCCAACAACCTCTTCTCGGTCGGTAACACGTTCCCGCGAACGAGAGTGTTCTCGTTCTGGTTCTGGTCGGCGAAGTTACCCGCCGCCTGTACCATCCCACCAGGACAAGTACAGGCAGACACAGGATTCTCGTGGTAAGGGTCGAGTCCCTGTCCACTCTCGTTTGGGACCACGGATAACTCCACCGTTGCGTGAAGTCGCCCGTGACCCGGTCGAGAGCCACAGGGTAGTTCACGGTCCCTACGTTGGTTGTAAAGCTTTCTCGCCCGGCCTACGTGCGGTCGTTTGGCCTGGCCTGATAAGTTTCGACCAGGGGCCATTGAAAGGTTCGACGGAACTCAGAACCCATCCGAGTTCCTTCAAATCTATATCACTGCCATCCAAGCGGCAGGAGGCGACGACCGGGTCATGGCCAATTACCTGCCTACAGTCCTCGAGGGACCGGCTAGAACCTGGCTGTTTAATCAGCCCGAAGGTTCCATCTACAATTGGGAAATACTGTGCGACGCCATCCTCAGCAATTTCTGAAACTGTTATCAAAAGCCGGGTAAAGAGGACGATCTTCATCGGCTACGACAAACTTCGACCGAAACTCTTCGGCAGTTTGTCAAGAGGTTTGTCGGGGTGAGGAATACCATCCCGAACATATCTGATGGCTCCTTTATCAGGGCATTTAAACATGCCGTTCGATACCGGAGATTCACCGAAGACTTGCTTCTCCACCCTCCTCGATCAGTGGCCGATCTTTTCGACATGGCCGATCGATACTCCGACGCAGCCGAAGCGGTCGAATGGAACCGGATGGTCGACAAGGGTGACCTACCACCACAACCAGGTTTCAAAAACGCCAGGAAAGAAGATTCAAGCAAGAAGCCGGAATCTTCGTTGGGTGGGAGGTCAAAAAAGTCGAAGAGGAAACACTCTGGATAGTACCGCGAGGTCGCAGTCGCAGAGAAGCCACCTTCGGTCAAAGGTAGCAAGCCTTCATTTAAGAATAAAATTGCTTCTGGTGGTCGTAGTGCGGACCAGCCAGAAAAGTCGACTAATCCGCAGGAAGGCAAGAAGTGGTGTCCCCTCCACAACTCCGCAGGCCACGACCTCAAAAACTGCAGGAGTTGGTTGAAGCAATTGGATGAATTCTAACAGGCATGCGGACTTAGAGACGCCGACGGAGACGAGGAGATGTCCTACCAGGTACCTGAAAATCACATTAATGTTATTTTCGGGGGTTCTTCCTCTTTTGTTTCCAAAAGGCAGTTTAAGGCCTTTTACCGACCAAACGGAGACATCCCTTGGTGAACCTCAATACCCCCGTTGGGCGGATACACCTTTGACATTCGATCGCTCTGATTGTCCTGCGGGGCTTACTCAACCATTGAGGCTCCCTCTGGTCATTACCCCGATCATCAGTAAAGCAAGAGTCAAAATGGTCCTGATCGACGGAGGGAGCTCCCTTGACATCTTATTGGTCAAGGCACTCGACGAGATGCAAATTCCTCGTTCGAAGATTAAGCCCATAATCCATCCGTTTTATGGGATAATCCCAGGCCCCTCCATGATGCCGTTGGGACAAGTGGTCCTCCCGGTAACACTGGGAGAGCCGGATAACTTCCGAATAGAATTTGTTACTTACGACGTAATCGATTGTGATTCGGCTTATAATGCAATCTTTGGCAGGCCAACTCTTGCTAAGTTCATGATGGCAACGCACTATGCTTACCAGTGCGGCAAATTGCCTGGTCCCAAAGGTGTCATCTCGGTCCGAGGCAGTCGCAACGTGGCACTCACGTGCGACCGGCTATCTTTGGAGATGGTCAATCAACTTCCCCTCCGGGACGCCCAGGTTGCCACTGTTGCCACCGACGCGATCAAGGCTGCTCCTCGACCAGATGAGAAACTCAAACTGGTTTCATTGTACACAGATGATCCATCCAAGACAATTCGGGTCGGATCAGGTCTGGATGACAAATAGGAACTCGAGCTCATTACTTTCCTCCGGGCTAACGCAGATGTGTTTGCGTGGAAACTGTCCGATCTGCCCGGTGTCCCAAGGGAAGTAATCGAGCACAGGTTAGCAATTCAAACTGGACAACGACCAATAAAGCAAAAGCTCAGGCGTTTTGCTGGTGACCGACAGGAGGCCATCCGAGAGGAGTCGGATAAACTCCTAAAGGCCGGGTTTATTCGTGAAGTCGATCACCCGGAATGGCTCGCCAATCCGGTTATGGTCCGCAAGTCAAATGGCAAGTGGCGCATGTGCGTCGACTACACTAGCCTTAACAGTGCCTGTCCGAAGGACGACTTTCCCCTTCCCCGCATCGACCAGCTGGTCGAGTCAACCGCGGGTTGCGAATTGATGAGCTTCCTAGACGCTTACTCAGGATATCATCAAATTAGCATGGCAGAAGAAGATGAAGAGAAAACTGCCTTCATCACCCCGTTCGGCACCTACTGCTACGTCAGAATGCCGTTCGGTCCCAAGAACGCAGGTTCCACGTACCAGTGCTTGATGCAAAAGACTTTTCTTTCCCAGATAGGGCGTAATCTCGAGGCATATGTAGATGATTTGGTTGTAAAAAGTTCTAAGAGATCATCCCATTTGGACGATCTCGCTGAAACCTTCTGTAATTTGAACCGTTGTGGAATAAAATTAAACCCGGAAAAATGTTCTTTTGGAGTTTCTTCAGAACTTCTTGGTTTCCTTGTTTGTTCCAGAGGCATTGAGGACAATCCTGAGAAAATCAGGGCTATCGAACAAATGAGGTCACCCACGACCATGAAAGATGTTCAACGCCTGGCTGGTCGCATGGCGGCCTTAAGTCATTTCATATCACGACTAGGTGAAAAGGGATTACCTTTCTTCAAAGCCTTGCGGAAGCATCACAATTTCACATGGTCTGATGAGGCCGAAAAAGCATTTCAGGAGGTAAAAGCATATTTGTCTAGTCCGCCGGTATTGGTCTCTCCCGACAAAGGAGAACCATTACTTCTCTATCTGGCGGCCACCCCACACGCGGTCAGTGCTGTTTTGATTTTGGACAGGGAAGGAGTACACAGACCCATCTACTATGTGAGCGAAGTGCTTTATGGTCCTAAGGAGCGTTACCCTGAGGTCTAGAAGATACTTTACGCACGACTGATGGCTTCCTGTAAGCTGCGACACTACTTCCAAGCTCACAAGATCACAGTACCCTCCTCCTTTCCTTTGGGGGATATTGTCCGAAATCTAGAGAAATCTGGTCGAATCGCCAAATGGGGGGTCGAACTCGGTGCTTTTGATGTCCATTTCGCACCCCGCACGGCGGTTAAGTCTCAGGTCTTGGCCGACTTTGTGGTCGAATGGACCAACCCTGAGCCACCCGTGCAGGTGCCAGAGGAATTGGAATGCCCCGATCACTGGACAGTGTACTTTGACAGTTCCCGCAGTTTTCAACACTCGGGGGCTAGAGTGGTCTTAGTCACGCCTCAGGGCGAACAGCTTAAGTATGTCATCCAACTACACTTTGTTGCGACCAACAATGCAGCAGAGTATGAAGGTCTTCTTGCAGGGCTCCGGGCAGCAAAATTCCTCGGAGTCCGTCGATTAGTGGTGAGGGAAGACTCACAGCTGGTCGTAAACCAGGTAAACAAGGAGTACAGCACCTCCGATGAGACAATGGCTCATTATCTGGGGGAAGTGAGGAGATTGGAAAAACACTTCAGTCATTTCGAAGTCCAATATATCCCGCGAAAGGACAATATTCTCGTAGACCAATTATCCAAAATTGGGTCCTCACACACATCCGCTCCGGCAGGAGTGTTCATTGAACACTTGGACCGTCCTTCGATCATGACTTCGGTCGGGGATGATCCGGTAACAGCCTGCGTTACCAACCTCGGTCAGGAACAGGATTGGACTCATCCATTGAGAGTCTATCTTGAGCATGGGACCCTACCCGAGGACGAAACCGAAAGTGATCGGTTAATTCGAAAAGCGCGTCTGTATAAACTCATAAATGGGATTTTGTATAGAAAGGGTACTCAAGGAGTATTCATGCACTGCATATCTCAGGAGGAAGGTAAATCCCCCTTGAAAGAAATACATGACGGTGTATGCGGTGCGCACGCGTCATATCGAACACTAGTCGGAAAAGCTTTTCGACAAGGATTCTACTGGCCTTCGGCACTCGATGATGCCAAGCATATGGTCAAGATGTATCCTCAGTGTCAGTTCCACGCGAGACAGGTTCATCAACCTGCCTATGCGTTACAAACCATTCCCCTTGCATGGCCTTTCGCGGTCTGGGGAATGGATATTGTTGGTCCTATGCCACAAGCGGTCAACGGGTACAAGTTTCTGTTCGTAGCCATTGACATGTTTACAAAGTGGATCGAGGCCGAGCCGGTATGAAATATTACCGCATCAACAGCACGAAAGTTCTTTCATAAGAACATAGTTGCTCGATTTGGTGTTCCAAACCGTCTTATCATTGACAATGGTTCTCAGTTCGCCAGTGGGCTTTTCCTAGACTACTGCGATCAGATCGGAACCAAGGTGTGCTTTGCTTCTATGGCACTTCCACAGAGCAATGGTGCTGTGGAACGGGCCAACGGGCAGATATTGCAAGGCATCAAGAAACATGTTTTTGATCGCCTTAAGACTCACTCGGGGGCTTGGGCAGACGAGCTCTACACCGTTCTATGGGCACTACGAACTACCTCTAGTCGAGCCACCAGTGAGACGCCCTTCCATCTGGTCTATGGGGCCGAGGCTGTGTTGCTTATGGAAGTTAGTATTGGGTCCGTTCAGGCAGAACAATTCGAACAAGTTGATCAGTTCGAACAGCGATCACAGGATCTCATCCTCTTAGAAGAAAGGCGTGATCGCGCGTTGATCAAGTCGGTGGCGTACTTGCAAGCTTTGCGCAAGTACCATAACAAAAGGGTGCGACCATGTAGTCTCCACGTGTGCGACCTGGTTTTACGAAAAGTTCAAGACCAGTCTAAGCACAACAAATTCTCCCCAAAGTGGGAAGGCCCTTACACTGTTGTCTCAGTGCCGCGACCAGGATCCGCGCGGTTAGCCATGGAGGACGGCCGAATTCTGTCCAATACTTGGAACATCGATCAACTTCGCAAGTTCTATGTGTAAGTTCTCAACCCCTTTTCCTGTTCAATTAGCATTTTTTCATAAAACAAAAAATGTTTTGATTTCATATGATGAATATTTCCCTTTATGCCAATGAACTGCGAATTCGACTCGGGGGCTAGTCGCCGGCGGTTAGATCATTACAACGTTCTAGTCGATTTCGCTGGCCAATCTCATGACCGCTTCCAGACAAGTCACTCCTAAATAAGCCATTTCTCAACGCACACGGGGCTTTCTGGCAAGTCCTCGGTCATCTGAGTGGCTGCTGGTTTGCAAACAAGGCTAGGTGTTACAATGATCATAATTGCTGTTTCTACACACATCCTTGGTCGTTACATTCACTTTTCTCCTACGTTTGTAATACTAAGTCTTCAGTATCTACAATCACAGGCGGAGGCTAGGGGAGATATGTTGATAATATGAAACAACATAAAACAAGAATATATTCATTTTCAAAAATGAGTTTCAACATGCATTGCATTATACATAAATGTTTCTATACAGATATAGGGATCACTCGATCCCAAGCTCAGTCAGGAGCTTATTTACAAGGGGTCTGACCTCCTCCATGATGGCCTCCAGTTGTTCTTCACTCTCGACCTCAACCGGTCCCACCAATGGATTCAGATCTGCATCTGGGCCATGGTGAAGTCGAAACCGGCTGAGGATGGCGGAAGCGGCTGACCGAACCCTGGTTCTAATCGCCTGTTCTCGTCGCCGTGTATCTTCAGGAAGATACTCGAGAAGTGACTCCTCCTGGGCAATGACTAGTGTAGACCAGTCATTTAGGCTGAGGTTATCTCTTGAGGTTTTGACCACATCAGCCCTCAAGAGACAAGCCACCGTCTTCAGTTTTTCGAAGATTGAACGGCTCAGCTCTCTGTTCGCCCTTTTGGAGGTTTGAATAGAGCCCTGGAGGATCACCTTATCCTGACTGAGTTGTTTTATTTGACCAGCTTGCGCTGCAGTAAGGGAAAGGGTTACTCGCAGGTTATGAAGTTAAGTCTTCCTAATCAGGAATCGACTTACCAGAAAGTTGTGACCGCAGCTTGTTGATCTCGATTCCTTGATGTGAAGTCACTGAGATCGAATGAAGCTTGATCGTGGCCACTTCTTTCTTCAAAAACGCCACCTCTCTGTGATAGAACAGAAGGTGTGATCATAACCAATTTGTATCTATACAAGCAGAAGTGTAATGATCCTTACCTGCGCAAGTTGTCTCGCTCTTTTTGTATGGCCTCAATGCTCGCTATCATATCAAGCGATCTGGCCGTCATCTGGGATAGCTCCTGCGATGCAAAAAGAAGTTAAAGGTGTCCTATGTACAATCCAGGCAACAAAAGAGAAGTTCATCATACCTTCAAGAATTCCCGGAAGGAAACGTCTTCCGGGATGACAGGAGAACTCATTGAAGGCCCCGTTGCAGCCACAACAGAGGCAGCCGGTGGGAGTGCCTGCTGGGCACTACCCCCAGTCGTTGTTGCTTGTGACTGGGTCTCCGTGCCTGCTTCTCCCCTCGCGGCCCGGACTACTTCCTGGACCAAGGGGGCGGAGCGCTCCTCACTGGAGGCTCCGGTACTAGCAGCGACTTCAACCCTCTCTAGAGCGCTTGAAAGGCTGGGTGCTGTTTCGTTTCGCCTGACGAAGAAAGATGAACCAAACAATCACAATTCGTGATCATCACAACTTATTTTAATACCACCAAGATAAGGGTTCTTACCTTATCTGAAATCCCATCAGCTTTTGGGATTTCAGGGAAGGCTCTCCTTGAGAAAGGGGACATTCGTCGACTGTCCTGGTCTTCCTCTTGGTGAACTAAGCTTTTTCCCCCTAGGTGTGTTCCTCTGTAAGAACATTTTTAAGGGAAGGTGAAGACAAAGGGTAAGAGTTCTTACCTGGGCAGCCTGTCCTGTGGGCGGGGTTGCATCCGAAGGCCTGGAGGGCTCCTGGACTTCTGAGGCCGGAACCGCAGGGCTTTGTTTGGTGACATCAACTCCTGTCCGCAGGGGTGGAGGATTTTCCTCCCTGGGACTCACAGGAGTTGCAGGGGGAAGCTCTTCTCCCTGGATAAGCATTAACTTAATGAACAAGTATACAGGGGGAATTGGAGAAAGCAAGACCGTGAAAGAATCTTACCATGGTCACCCCTTCGACCAGGGAAGTAGTGGCAACTGGTCCTGGAGTCTCGGGGGCTTCAAGAGCAGGGTGTCACCCATGACCACGGGGCTTTCGGTGGCCACGGAGTCTGCTACAGTCGCCTCTGCGGTAGCAGTTGTTTCTGCGGAACCAGTTGGAGCGCCGCCGGATGGAGAGCCCGCAATCTTCCTCCTCCGGCGGATTAGGGGGACATCATCGTCTTCCTCTTCTTCGCTCCTCTCCCCCTGTACGACGAAGAAGTGATTCCAGTCCGCACCTGGAAAGATAGGAGGAAAATGATATCTTATCGCAGTTTTTCTTGCGGTAGGAGGGACGCTCCGTGAAGACCCCTCTCCAAGATTTTGCCTGGCTTTCTTGGGGGCGGGATTCCTCGTCCTGGGTTTCGAGGAAACTTTCTTCACGTGTTTTATCGTCGGCTTCCCCAGGGAACCGACGTTTTCGCTTGGGAACGTCGCCTCGGCGAACCTCCCTAAGAGTTGTTCCCATTCCGGCAAAATTGTTCGTGCTGAACACACATAAGACCTACAAGCAGAAGCTAAGAGAAAGATGGTATACCTTTCGGCGCTCCTGTTTAAGGTGATCGCTGGCATGAACCAAGCTCTACGGGCGAGGCGATCCCTTGGGACCCTCTACCTCGGTATTATAAGCCCTGAGGAGATAGTTAGTCCGCCTCTCAATCTCGGATGAAGGCAGGACTGTTCCAGAATGCAAGTTAACCAATGCATTTCAAAACTAAAGATCTCAGTGTCAGAGAAGGGTACCTTCATTATAGTCCAGGGCGCTCACCCGGTTCTTCACAAAGTCTCGGATGACATCGCACGCTGTCAACCCCTGTCTGACTAAGTGAAGGATCACCTCGGCGTGCTTCATGAACTCTGAGTTCATCGCTGAGAGGGAGTCCAACTCGCTCGGCTTCTCCGGCCGCGAGTTCTCGAACTATAACCCGCTCTCAGACGGAGGGGTGCAATAAAACCACTTCTGGTGCCACCCATGCACCGAATCCCGTAGGGGTGGGAAGGGATACTCTTTCTTCTCCCTTATCCCGAAGTAAATACATCCGGCGGCGTTAGCACTCTTTGACCACGCCGAATAGTAGAAGCGCCAGAAGAGATCCACGCTGGGATACACTCCGACATATGCTTCACACAGGTGTTGGAAGACCGCCAGAATCAGAACCGCATTTGGGTGGAGGTTGATCAACTCCAACCCATAATGCTCAAGGATGTCCTTCAGGAACCGACTCTCGGGGAATCTGAACCCGCAGTGCATGTACTCCTCGAAAACCACCAGTTCGCCCTCTCCGATGGCTGGGGTTTCTTGGTCCTTCTCCGCGGGCCGCCAGTTGATTAGCAGCCGCGGAGGGAGGATCTCTTCTTTTTCCAGCGCCAGCAAACTCTCCTCGGAGTGGTGGATGGATTTGCTCCAGGATGCCATTTTTTGTGAGGAATGGGGAGGAAAGTTGGTAACTTTGGGGAAGATGGAAGCTGAGAACAATGAGGGTTTTTGTGCGGCGAAAGTGTTGAGGAAGGGTTTTTGGCTGTGTGGCTTCCTCAATAAGCTACCTGCTCCTTTTATAGGCCCCGGGAGGCGCACTTCTGTGAGTAACGTTCCACTCAAATGTTCTACTAAATATTTTATCATTTCCCATAACGGATAGTGTCTCTGGCGGACCCGTTAAAGTGTTCCAGGGATCGGATCATAAAAAAAGGCTTCTTTGTTTCAGTATCTGAAAGTTTGAAAGCCTGAAAAGCTTTTCAGGGCTTTCCAGAGGATGTTTTCCTTCATGTGCCTTGAATATTTTCATGAAAAAATCCTGTGGCCCAATTCTTGGACGTATGGATAAATTCTGATCGGGTTGTGGTATGATCGAAACCATTCCTTCGATTAAGCTCCGATTCTAATCGAAGTGACGATCTAACCGAGCCTCAATTCTGGTCGTAGTAAGCTTCGGTTCTAACCGCGGCTTTAAGTCTGATCGCGGTATCAGGTCTGGTCGCGGTACTTTTATAAAAGTATGATTCTGACCGCAGAACTGAAGTTTCCCTGTGTATGAATGGTCGCAAAGACATTATTTACGGCCATGTTTTCGCACAGAAGATGTAAAGAAAATTCATATGAAGAAAAAGAAAAATTTTATTTCTTGCATTCTCTACATACAAAAGGGATACCGGCGACCAGAGCGTCGACCTGATCCGAAAGAAGTTTGCAAAGTTCTCCTAGGGACATGTTGTTGTCAGTAGGATCTACACTAACAACCCCCAGAGAACTAGCAATTAAGCTAAGCCTATCTACATCATCCCTAACAAGAGAAGCACTATTGTTCCTAATCAAGTCGGAGAGTTCTCGCTGTTGCTGAGCGTGGTCCCTCTCTTGACGGAACTGATGCGCCTCTTCATGGGATCTTTCAAAACATTCTGCCAAATGTAGAATCGCCGAAGACATCTCTTCGGTCTTCTTCTCCAGGGCTTCTTTTTCCCCTTGGGGAGTCTGTCCGAGGGAAGGAGATGGAATCTCAGCAGGCTGGTTGCTGGGGGCTCCAACAATTTTCGTCTCCAACATTTGCAAAAGTTAGTTGCACTAACTATAAATATCAGCAAAAGAAAATGGGGATCATTACCTGTCCCTGCTCATGACAGGCTGATATAGCCATCCTGGAAAGTAGATCATCCGATAAAAGCGGATGATCGCCAGATGGTGGAAGTGCAACCTTCCCACCAAAAGATTGCTTCCCCAACACAAGTTGAGGATCTTTAGGTCGAATAGTCACCGCTTGCCGACCAGAAAATTGATCGCCCAAACGTTTCAAACGCCTCGGGCTTCTAAAGCATTTACAATTTCATCTCGGGTTAAAAAAGGTTTCAAACAGCGCCATCATTACCCGTCACATAATACCCAGAGCCCGTCTCGGGGAACCAACCGTCCTACTTAGTGTGCCACTAAGTGGGGGATTTGAAGCGTCGCGTTAAAAATCCGATGCATGTCTTTAAATTCGAAATAAACACGTCCCTTCGTTTTCTTCGAATTTGGGGGCTAGCTGACGAGGATTGACACCTGAGTCAGTTCAAATAAATGCACTATTGGTTCAAGACAGATTTGAGCCAGACATGTGCCCGGCGGTGCGAACTCAAGTCGTTTCTGGGAAGCATCAGCCCGAGGTCGCAGGCTTTGTGCGATCAGGTCGCAGGCTTTGTGCGATCAGATCACAGCTAGTGCGCGGTCAGAAGTTCGTGTGCTGTGCGCAGACAGAAGGTCAAAAATGTTGCGCGGTCAACCAACATTGCGCGGTCAGAGCATCTTCGACCAGGGAACGTGGGAGTATTCTTTTCCTATAACTGGAATATCCCAAGTACCCCGAAGATTCTTCTACGTGAGGATTAACCGTCGGGAGGTTAATGCGTGCAGTTATCCATAAATAACACATGTTAAACCTGCGTGGGAGTTAAAGGTGGTTCCGCAAACCGCATCCAAGAAACTGTTTGATGCAGTTACGACTTGGCACCCTTTCAAACGGTATAAAAAGGCAGAAAGATGTATCAAACGGGGGGATCGATCAACAAATCAAGATACAACTCAAACAGCCAAGACTACGGTTTAGACTATATAATTTATATAAACCTCCCTGGCCTCTTTTTGGTACACTTACATAGGAAAAACCTTCGCCTGTGAAGGCTTTTTCCCGCTACTTTGTAATCATTTACTACACATAGTACAATCCCAACAGGACGTAGGGCTATTACTCTCACCATCGAGGGCCCAAACCTGTATAAACTTCTCTGTGCTCCAGTTCTCCATAGTTCTACATACCTTCCCGGAGGGTCACCTTGAAAGGTCTCATTATTATAAATTTTGCATAAGTTCGGCTGAGGACCCCGAGTCCGAATCGTCGACAGCGCGATCCCCTCCTCTGGCAGAGTCGTTGCCGCGTCCCAACACCATACACGCCGTCTCGATCCTGCCTCCGGTGCCAGTCAGGCGTATCCTGTTTGATTTGCTTCAACTCTCGAGAGCCCAACCACTGCCTATATAAGCTTCCCCCTCGCCCAGAATCTCTTCACACCATTCCAGTAGCCGCAAGCTTCAGCTCTCGCGTTCATCTTCTTCTTCCCCAGCGAGCTACTTCTGGATCTCACGGCGCCATCCTCACCCATTGCTTCCCTCTGCAGTCCAAGCTTATCAGTGAGTTCCCCTTACCTCTCTTATCGTGCCGAAGCTTGGAATTTAGTTCCCTCACCCTCTGCCGCCGGTGATCGCCGGTTTTTCCCCAAAACCTCCAGCGAGCAATTCAACTCAATCCTTTCCCTTCTAGCCTTCAAAACTGTGATTGAAAGTGATCAGTAAGCCCTTCTAAGCATCCCTGAAAGATTAAAACCCCCAATTTCTGCCCAAATTGGAAATCCCCAAATCCCCACCTCACCTGTTCACTGGAGCTCGTCGCCGAGCTTCTTCGGTGATCCTCCAGCCAAATTAACTTCACCAGAAGTTTCCACACTTCACCCTCTCACTCCCTGAGCAAGGAATCAAGTTCAAACCCTCTGTGTCGAAGACCCCCAATGTCCAGTGTCATCTTCTTCAGCGCCGTTCGCCGAAATTCTTCTCCGACCGATCTAGCTCCGGACACCTTGTCCCTTAGATAGATTCTAGTACCCTGAGAAATATTGTCCACTAGCTCGACCTCTGAATTGACCTGAATCAAGAGATATTCCAATGCCAAGATCACTGTCCAGTAGCTCAGTTTATGCCTAGGCCACCGTGTTTACTAGCCGGATTTGGCTGCCCTCCGGCCACTTCCTGCCCTTGAGCCTATTGGGTATTTTGTTCCTGCTATCAGGGCCTGACTCCTAGACAAAGTGGTGCATTAATTGGAGCCCTGGATCAAAAGTTATGTCAAGCCCTAGTTTCTGGCCATGTCCAGCACTATGTCAGTGCATGTCCACCAGTGGCATTGGATGATTTAGACCTGTTACACTTGAGAAATTAAAATGCCTCTTTGTCCATTAGATTCCTTGAGTTGTGCTATACAACTTTCTCTACTGACACTTCTCCAGAAAACCTACCGAAGACCAACTTAAGGCTATGTCTAGCCGTGGACCGAATGTCAGCCTTTCGATGTTCAAGTCCTTTTGAGCCCATCTCTTCAATCAGCACCCAAGTGGCTTTGTCCAAACCTTTCCCCTGCATGCATGATATATTTTATGTATCATTTCCCATAAAGACTATCTTCTGTATGCTTATATAGTGTGTGTGTATTATTTGTATCCGCCGTGGAACCAGAGGTTGAAGGAGCGAAAGAGATCTTTGAAGAATCGTCTGAGCAACTAGACCCCTCGCTGCAAGGCAGGTCTCAAACCCTTGATCATGTCTAGCTTAATATTTTGAAATGAAGTATGTTAGCTGTTTTCAAGTATATGCATGCCTTATATTCAAATAAGAGTTATGTTCAAATAAAGAGATTAGATATGACCTAAATAATTGTGAAGCCCTTTTGTGATTGAATATCCCTGCACCCTTGTCACCCTAGGATATCATGCTTAGGCTATGCTTATGCTCAAGATTATATGTTAAATGCTAAATGGTCACATGTGAGAAAAGTATATTCAAAACCCCTTTTTTGTGAAAGAAAATGTGATTGGAATCGATAGTGAGGATGGTTTGATTGGTTGGTGCTGTGTGCGCACTGGGAATGAGAAAGACTCCTCACTAAAGATTCATAAGGACGAGAACCTTGTGTTGTACTTCCATGCGGCATGAAAAACGTACAAACCACTTGCCCGCTGTGGGACGGGCGCAACATAGTAGCTTTCTCAGTATTAGCTTTTTCCCTGCAATGGTTGTCGGTCCAGTTTCTCGAGAGAAACTGGTGGGCCACTGAGGGCCATGAGTGATGTGACATCAGAAAAATGATGAGAGGATAAGGTGTAAGATGGAAGAGGCCCCACGCCTGGATTAAGTCGTGCGCGACTGTAATCAAAAGAGGCTATGTGTCTTGCGAGACAATAGACCAAGGCTAGGAAGAATTGGCTGTGGGGAGTACCACAACGGTAATAAGGACTAAAATGTCTATTTACAGGGAAGGGAATTGTTAATGCTAGGATTGTAAACTGTTGTGTGATCTCATCCTTGTCACATGCGTAAAAGTCGCATGGAGCTGATCCGACTTGAAAGCTGAGTGATCGGTGGATTAAGGTGGTACACCTTTGCAAAGTTATAAAAAGTATCAGATACTCTGAGCTCCCAGGTCATGGAGTCTGTGCACGGTGGATTCTATCCACGTCCATGCAGCACAAGTAGCTTTTGGGAAATTTTTTCATAAAAATTGAATAAAGTGGTGACTCATGGAAGACCGCCACGCATAACATCTTCTGAAAATCTAGCTTAGGATTTTAAAAGCCTCGCTTTTGAAAACAAAGACCTTTTCTTCAAATTAAGAGTGAAAATCTATTTTATTCCTATATATAAAGCCAAGACCTCTTTCCTTGAGAACCCCTCATCTATATACCTGCATTCTCATAATGAGACTTGCTGGGCATCGTGTAAAAATGTGCTCACCCTTGCCTTTTCACACAAATTCAGAAGAAAGGATTCGAGGATCCTGATCCCTTTAGCTTTGAGTACCACGAAGAGAAAGGAACCTTTCCAGAAGATTTGAGCTTCTAGGAGGGTCATGCGCCAGGTTGAATCCGATGTGGTGAAGGCCCGAGCCGAACCGCTGCAGAAGGAAATAAAGACCTTTATTGTTTCTTTTGTGTTATATTTCTGTATTCGGTACCTCGATACCGATTCTTTTTTATTCTTGATTTTGAAAAACTCTCTACTTTTGTATCAACTTTAATTAATTCCATTCTTGGTATTATTATAATGTAATAGTGGTCCTGGTGACCTTGTACTTGTTTTATCTATTTGCTTTATTGTTTAAAGTAAATCCTGTTGTTGTGAGCTTGTGATGTACCTTTCTGAGTCAACCCACCTGGGCGGTTGCCACCGGATTCCTCAAATGAGGGTCCCACACCACGTTTACTGTACAGACATGGCAGGGATACGACATCAATGGGTACACATTTTACACGAAAGCTCAAGATCGAAAGAGCACTGTGCAAAATAGTGAAGTGAGCGTAGAAGCTTTCCATGAGGAGTTCACCGAGACAGGCCCAACAAGGGTAGTACGTGTATTGACCTCGTACTACGGGTTCATTGAAGAAATTTGGGAGCTCGATTACATACTGTTCAAGATTCCCTTGTTTCGATGCCGATGGGTCCAAATCCCACAAGGTGTGAAGGTTGACAGTTACGGTTTCACTTCTGTGGATCTCGATCGAGTTGCTTATAAAGATGAGCCATTCATACTTGCGAAGCAAGCCATTCAGGTCATTTATGTCACTGACCCAGCCAATAAGAAGTGGCACGTCATCCTTCATGGCAAGAGAAGGATTGTTGGAGTTGAAAATGTCGTAGACGAGGAGGAATACAATCAATTTGATGAGATGCCTCCATTTGGAGATGGCGTACAGGTCGATACTGAAGACACCGACGAAACCAGTTACGTGCGTATGGATCAGCAGGAAGGGTTATACTTTAAAGGTAATCAACTGTACGTCCTTATCTCTCTGTTTCCATCGGTATAGCTTCTATATCTCCTCAAATTCTCGTCTTTGCAGGGCCGCGGCAAGTGGAAAGTTGAGGATAACATGGCTGTGTATGTGGAAATTCTCGGTCAAAGTCCCCATTTGTATGTAACATTTATTTGAGCATGCTCCACATTGTATGTTAAATTTATTTGAGCATGCTCCACATTGTTACCAATTTTCGAATCTACATTGTAACCAATTTACGAAGCATTTGGCCTCCATTTGAAATATCTGAGTGTTCATTTAAAACAAGTTTTCGAGCATTAAGAGTTGCAGGGCTACAAAGTTACTAGAGAGATTATCACAGACGGTTATGAATTATCACAGACAGGTATGAATCTAGAACTGACTGTGATATTCCCAACAGTGTCCGACGCTTCGAGTTCTTAACGTGCATTCGTGCAGTCACAGTCGGTTCTCAAGTCAAAACCGCCTGTGATAAATGAGTATCACAGATGGTTCTCAACTCAAAACCGTTTGTGATAACCTCTCTAGAGATTATCACTATGGATATTATCACAGACGGTTTTGAGTTGAGAACCGACTGTGATAATATTATCACAGACGGTTGTGAATATAGGACCGACAGTGAAAATCTCTACTCGGTACATAGTTCAAGGCGGGCTTTGTCCCGCTCATTTCCAACCATTGTTTGCCCTAGCTCTCTCCACCCTCGCACCGTCCGTCGCGATCACCTCCATCTCTTCCCCAAAGTCCGGCGTGATCACCTCCATCTCCTCCCCACCGTCCGTCGCAATCACCTCCATCGCCTTTCCACCGTCAAGCGCGATCACCTCCATCACCCTCCCACCTTCCGACGCGATCACCTCCGTTGCCTCCCCACCGTTTCTGTTATTCTTGGTTAATTATAAGTATATGGGTTTTGTTATAGAATTATTAGTTTCAGATTTACTTAAATTGTTCTATCTTTCACTTATGTTAGGAACTGATATGTTTGGTGACGAAATGCACTACTCGGGGAGTCAGAGTGACCTCGCTGGCGATGAGACGCCTGGGCCGGAGGTCTCCGCGTCCAACGTGACCCAGTCGTAGAAGAGAAAGGGGCGTGGCCGGACGACATGCGCGCGTCTCGACAAGCGGGAAAAGCAACACGTACAGTTCGACGACAATGGAGTGCCAGAAACTCCGGACAAACTTGTCGGTCAGTACCGCTCACTATGCGGCAAAGTGGCAAGGGAGCGGGTGCCCATCACCACCTCCGACTGGGGTCAAGTGCCCCCAGAGTGCAAGGATGTGCTGTGGGAAGAAGTGCAGGCGGCGTTTCACATTCCTGAGGATCACTAGTTCACGGTCCTCCGGAGGACACTTATTTCAATAAACAAGGCGTGGAGGAACTTCAAGAGCGAACTTGTCAAGCACTATATGAAGGAGTCAAAGACCCCCTTCAATGACTACCCTTTCGTGACTCCCGAGGCATGGCAGCAGTTCATAGAGATGAAGGGCAAGCCTGAGTTCCAGGAGCTTAGTGCAAAGGGCCAGGCTAACCAGACCAAAAATACCCACCCACGCAGACTAGGCACCGGTGGGTATGTGGGGAAGAAGGCGTTGTGGAGGAAGCAGGATGAGGAGGCTTCGCAGTCTTCGGCCGACGGTCCTTATGCGGGCATAACGAACGTACGTGCCCACAATTGGTGCCGAGTAAGATCGACGATGACCTCTTCCGAAAGCGTCTTTGTGAATAACCCTGTGGACAGGGAAGTGGTCAACCGGCTTGTAAGATTGTACGATCACTTACTATCCTCGTAACCAGGCGGCATCTGGGGACTTCAACCCGAGGAGGGACAGGGATATCCTCACAGCGGCGCTCGAAAACAAGGAGCATCCAGGCCGTGTGCATGGCCTCGGTGCCACTGTTCCTTGGAGGGATGGTTTCCCTGATGATGAGGAGGTGGCTAAGAGGAGAAAGAGATCCCACAAAGCCCACGATGAATGTCTCAAGGAGGAGATGCGATCGGAGTTCACTGCTCAGGACAAAGCACTCCTGCAGTAGTTGGCGGAGATGCGGTCCATGTATGACGAGCTAAGAAAGGCGACCCAAGGCACCCCCCTTGTAGCAGTAGAACTACCGAGCCCCATTCTTGTCCACCGTAGTAGCTGCGCATTTGCGCCGGGGTCTTCCCAGACGGAGCCCTCTCCAAAGTATCCGGTGGACTTTCTACAGGTAATGACCATTTTTCTATGTTAATTCATTCGAAAGTGAAAAGTGGTGAAATTCAATATGTTAATGCGCACTGTTTGTAGGAACCCGACTCCTGCAAGCTTATGGTCCTGGCCGGTCTCTTCCTGATCGAGGTTGCCAGTGGGATGGTGCATCCATGCACGGCGGGGGCCACAATCCACGGTGTCCCTCTATCTGAGGGTTTTGCACGGGTCCAGGTGGACAGTGTCTCCGACCATTGCAAGGGTTTTCCGTTGGAGAAGCCGCCGAACGATGAGATTACCACTCTCAGGGATGCGGTGCACACATTCGTGCAATGGCCCAAGAAAGACATCGTCCTGGATGAGGTAATTCCCCCACCAATTTCATAATTTGTACTGTAATAATAGCACTCGAAGTTAGTGTCCTAATACGTAGGTTCTTACATCACAGACCAACACTCGGCCTACTAGCCAACCGACCCCTCCAAGAAGCCAACCAACGGGTTCGATGATGAAGCTGACTCCGACTAGGAGGTAGCCATTCAAGAAGCTGGCTAGTAGGGGCAAAGCAAAGAAGAGCCCGGCGAAGGAGAGTGAGAAGAGGGCACCAGCTCTCATGCCGTTCGCTCTGGGGATGCCCATGGCCTCCGATGCCGCAATTTCTACTATGGGGATAGCATGCCAGAGCCTGCATGGATGGTACATGAAGAGAACAAACCAGACCAGGACGCAGCGTCCGATGCCATCACGGTCAAGTACACTGTGGCAGAGTTCCATAACGACGTTGGGACCTACTCGGTGACCTTCGAAGACCTGCACAATTTACTCAACAAAGATGCACTCGATGTCTCAATCCTACGGTCTTGGGTGCTGTAAGTATCGTA
Organism: Pharus latifolius; assembly: GCA_019359835.1. Taxonomy (NCBI): domain Eukaryota; kingdom Viridiplantae; phylum Streptophyta; class Magnoliopsida; order Poales; family Poaceae; genus Pharus; species Pharus latifolius. Next base: position 34,513,641 of record CM033323.1, on the reverse strand, counting down.
CTATCCTACGCTTGTTCGTGCATATACGGATATATGTCATTTATTAATTGGTTACTTCCGTGCAGCTGCATGACCAGATATGCCAAATCTAAGGGCAAACCTGTTGGTTTCTTGGACCCCCAAATGGTCGCCGAGATGATGTTTAGGACCGACGCGGACTTCGTTGTCGACTACATCAAAAGAGGGTTGCTTGCTCAGGTCGACAAGGAGTACATACTTCTACCCTACAACCAGAGGTGAGTGCTTTCATCAGTACTTCACCCGTAGATTAGTGTCTCCATATGCACACCCCCAAACTTAGATTAAATTATTAATTCTTTATGTGTAACATGTAGCTACCACTGGATCCTGCTAGTACTTATTCCGAAAAGTAACAAGGTGTTCTAACTTGATTCATTGCAGAGGAAAGGGTACAAGTATTGTGGCGCACGAGATGTATTCAAAAGGTTATGATATTCATGTGGACCTGTCTTGTATATAGATTTACTGTCCTCAAATTGTCAATTTCGACTATCCTCAAACTGTCAATTTTGACTATATACAGGGCTTTCACGAACTACTTTGCCGAGGGAGGGCGACAACACGAGCGGCGAGCCGATAACTTTAGTGGTTACAATTTTTGGTACAAATTTCAACTGGCATCTGTTTTACTTTATAACATGTCCCCAGCTAACTCTCGGTCTGTAAATTGGTAGTGCCATCAGCAGCCGAATGACAATACATGTGGGTTCTACGTGATGCGCCACATGTATGACCTGATCATCACCCCTCACCGCCCAGATTTCCCCGAGGTATACAACTGCTCCCCTTTGTATCGATTTGGCAGAATTTACAACTACATTGAGCTAATTTTTTTTATACCAACTCTTGCTACAGGGGGTCGACTTCCGTTCGAAAAGCTTTGACCCTCAGCAGATTGGTATGGTCCGAGGGATGCTCGCTGAGTTTTTCCTTGCGGAGGTCATATCAACCAAGGGGAAGTTTAGGGACCCGCAAGGTTCGTATTAGTGCGGCCTTACATTTATTTGTACATCTAACATACTGACTTTAATTGTCGATTACATTTATTTGTTCAATCTCAATTGCACATATTTCTGAGTTCTGTGCTGTATATATGAAATGCTATTGTACATGTTTCTAAGTTGTGTGCATATATGAGGCTGTATATATTTGAGTACTGTGCTTGTATGAAATGAACTGTATATATTTGAGTACAGTGCATGTATGAAATGAACTGTATATATGAAATACTATTTGTACAAAGGACATGTCTAATATTAATATGCACAGACGGTTTTGATCTTACAAACCGTCTGATATTATAACCGTCGCCGATAATGACACTATCACAGATGGTTTTGACCTCAAAGCCATCTGTGATACTGATGATTCTGAGATTATAACAATCGCCGATAATGACAATATCGCAGATGCTTTTGACCTCAAAGTCGTCTGTGATACTCTTACTACACAGATGGTTCTGAGATTACAACCGTCTATGATAACGACACTATCAGAGATGACTCCAAGATTATAACCGTCCTCGCAGATGGTTTTGACCTTAAATCCGTCTGTGATAATGTGAGTATCACAGACGGTTCTGATGTCATAACCGTCTATGATAAATGAGTATCACAGACGGTTCTGAGGTGATAACCATCTCTGATAATGTGAGTATCCCAGATGGTTTTGACCTCAAAGCCGTCTGTGATACTCTTACTACACAGACGGTTCTGACATTACAACCGTCTGTGATAAGGACACTATCACAGACGGCTCCGAGATTATAACCGTCGCCGATAATGACAATATCGCAGATGATTTTGACCTCAAAGCCGTCGCTGATAATGTGAGTATCACAGACGGTTCTGAGGTCATAACCGTCTATGATAATTGAGTATCACAGACGGTTCTGAGGTCATAACCATCTCTGATAATGTGAGTATGCCAGATGGCTTTGAGGTCAGAACCGCCTACGATACTCATATTATTACTGACAGTTCTGAGATCAAAATCGTCTATGGTAGTATGAGTATCTCAGACGGCTTTGATATTATAACAGTGTGTGTATTAAGAGTATCACAGACAATTCTGATGTTATAACAGTCTGTGTATTATGATTATCACAGACGGTTTTGATCTTATAACAGTCTGTGAAGGGAAAAATCACAGACGGTTCAAAACCATCTGTGATAGTACTCGATTATCAGTGACTCGAATATCACTGACGGGTCAGAACCGTCTGTGATGACTGTTTTGACCCGACTGTGATAATGAATTCTGTAGTAGTGTTTGGTCTTCACTTGAGTTATCATCCAATGAGATGAACAACTTTTTGTTATTGGTCATGTGTTTGGTGCATCCACTATCTAGCACCCATTATTTTCCACCGGTCTTGTAGTTCACTTACAAAAAAATCAAGTCCGTTTAGGTACCCAAACCCTTTTGGGTCCTTCGATATTAGCAATCAAAGTTGGCACGCAAATAGATTTATTCTTTTTATTTAGCATGGGTGCTCCAACAAACTTTGCTGTCACATATCCTTTCTTTGACCTCTTAAGCATGTAACATGCATCAAAATGAGTTGAAGTCATTAAAGGTCAAGCATCATGTGAATGACCAATTTCATGACATCTAAAACAAAATTTGTTGCATGCTTTTACAAAAATAGTTTTTGTGTTTGGTTATGTCCTTTCTTTGGAAAGTATCCAAGTTCTTATTTTCTAAATGAGCATTTTTGCTCACTAAGAAGAACATCAAGAGATGCTTTCCCTTTGTAACAATTTTCTAAATCTTTACTAAGTTTCTTGATTTGAGCCTTTAGTTCATTGTTTCCATTTAAGATTATTTCATTAGAGGGTGATACATAGCATTGCAATTCTTTATCACTAGAGCTAGATGAACATGGTGTATCAATTAAATCATTGCAACTAGTTGACATATCAATTTTTGAGACTATATTTGGTATATCACCAACTAAGTCACAAGATATAGCAACATTCCTTTTAGTTGGTGAGTTAGTAAGATCCTTGATGAGTAGACATTCATAAGAGTCTTTTAAATCGGAGTAAAGAGCAAGTAAAGAACGGTGCTCTCGTTTAAGTGCTCTATATTTCTTCTTTGTGATTCCATGAGCATCATTTAATTCACTAATCATTTCAACTAGATCATCATATGAAGGGTCAAGAGAGTGTACCTTTTCATCACCTTTAGCCATAAGGCAAAAAGATGAACTTGTCGATGTGTTGTTGTTGCCAAGAGCTAATTCTACTATCTTCTAGGAACAACCTCCCTCATCATCAGAGTCGGAATTGGAGCTCTCTTCTCCGAACATCCATTCCCCGAAACATGCTTCGTTGTTTCCGCCATTGATTTTCTTGAAGAATTTCTTCTTCTTAGGATCTTTCTTCTTCTTATCCCAAGGCTTGTTCTTATTTGGACATCATGAAGCTATATGTCCCATTTCATGACATTCATAGCATATGATGTCCTTGAAATTTTCTTGTTTTGAACCATTTGGTCTTGTGTCGATGTTGACTGCCTTCTTGTGCAACTTATGAAGAAGTTTTTTGGTGTTCTTTACAAGAAGGGCTAGATCCTCATCAGAGGAGCCATCTTTTGAATCACCTTTGGAGTTGGCTTTGAATGCCAAGTTCTTCTTTTTCGTCTATGATGATTCGGCCGCCTCCTTCTTCTCCTTCCGATGCATCTCTTGGGTGATGAGGTTCCTGTTGCATCAAGGATGCCGACTAGAGGGGGGGTGAATAGGAGGCTTTTAAAAACTTCAAAACTTAAAGCAAATAAAGAACAAATAATATAAGCAAGGGAAAGAGAACGAACACAATGATTTTTACCGAGGTATCGGAGACTCGCCCAGTCTCCACTAATCCTCGTTGAAGCACTCAAATCACTTGAGTCTTGCCTCAATATCCACAAAGGATATTATCACTAGTGGTTGCTCCTTGTCCACTCCGGAAAGGCGAGCACCGATGCCTTGTACACACTTGCCGAGCCTCTCCAACAATCTCCGAACGGAGAGATCAACGGCCACGCCTCCGAACCGTCTAGGTGAGGGCGCTCACCAAGAGTAACAGGCAGCGAGGTCTTCTCTAGACCTCCAAACACGGACCGAGAAGCTAAGTGAATGCAAATGCAAAAGAACTGAAACTCTCGGTGGATCGAAAAGCACTCGACTTGATCAAAAGATCAAGATTTTATATAAGAAACTAATGCTCAAGAGTGTATATGAAATGCTGCTGCTTGTTGTATAAAACTTATGCCGAAAGCCCCTATTTATAGCCTCAAGGATCAAATGAACCGTTGGAGCTAGGGCTGAAAATCAGCAACCCAAACTGACAGTCAGTTTGCCTAACTGACAGTCAGTTTAGTGCACAACGGCCGACAAAATTTACGGACGAAAACTTTGCTAGCCGTTCGTGGTCATTTAAGGAAAGCTGAAATCCACAACTGACAGTCAGTTACACAAACTGACAGTCAGTTCGAGCACTAACTCGACCAAAAACAAATAGAAACTCAGTTAAAATCTCTGTGGTCAAAACCCCAACTGACAGTCAGTTTAGTACAAAAATTTTGAGCCCAAAATACACCCTCTCTGGACAATTGTCAGTTAACATGAACTGACATTCAAACTGACAGTCAGCATTAACAAAAACAGAGATAACTTTAAATCCAAAAATCCAAAAGAGGTGTTTAATAGCTCGTTGGAAAGATAATTTTAAGGGCTGAAATTTTGTCAACAGAAGCAAAAGCCACATCTGCCTTGATCTTTCTATAAATTGCTTCTACTGTCAAAAACTGAACTGAAAATCCAGATTTTTCAAATTAAGTTCAAACCAAATCCAACCAAAAAGATGCAATGCAATGACCTAGGTTTCTCGGTTTGTGATGGAGATAAAGAGAGGACTTTCGCCACCCCTCTTTATAGTACGGTTAAAAACTAGAAAATAATTTCCCTAACCGATCATATCCAAACTCCGAGATCGGTAAAAATAAAACTCATAATACCTTAGGTCTTTCGTATCTTCATGATTTGCGTCTCATCTTTTGCTCTTCTGCATCTTGTGCTTCACTTTAAGTCGGGTTCATCTTGATCTTCTTGCATTTCGTCCCAACTGATCCCTGGATCAATCAATCTCAAAATCACGATTAGTCCGGAACACTTTGTTTTCATTAATCATCAAAATTAGGGTTAGGCATAAAGGCCTAGATACAACAATCTCCCCCTTTTTGATGATTGATGACAACAAGTGTTCAAAAACAAAATAAATGAAATAGCTCCCCCTGAGTATATGCATCTCGTCATATCAGATCATAAACCAATACATATACATCAGGGTACCCAAGTCATATCAAAGCATACACATCTCAAAATCAAGACATCATATATATCAATGTATCAGAGCTCAAGAACATCATCTCAAGAAACCAAGTCATCATATATGTATCAAGATATCAGAGCTACACAGATCACACATAGACATATATGATAAATAGAAACATCTCCATATATATGAAAAATAAACATCTGTTCAATACAGCAAAAGACTCTAATATCCAAAATACTTCTCCCCCTTTGGCATCAAGCACAAAAAGGGAGGCAAAATCAAATACACATCAGAGCCTAATGCTCATCAGCTGAAGAGAATCCTAGGACGGCTGTATCTCCGGAGCCATCTGGAGATGCAGTCGGGTTGACGGCTGGAGACGCCGGAGGAGTCGCAGCTACAACAGGAGCTGGAGCTGGTGCCGCAGGAGCTGGATCAGCAGGTCCTGAAGCTAAGCTCGGGGAAGACGCAGCCTGGCGGGCCCTCTTTCGAGGGGCCAAAGATCCAGAAGCAGGCAGGCGACGCAGAATCTCCTCCTGCTGAGCAAGCAAACGGAGCAACATCTGATGATGCTCCGCCTGGGTGCTGAGGATCTGCTGCTGAGTCTGGAGAACCTGCTGGAGCAAAGAAGACGACGCCTCGGAAGTTCCGGCGCCAGGGTCTGAAGGCGGTGCTGGGTCTGACTCCTGAACTGGAGCCTCATCCGCTGACTCCCCCGCAGCATCATCATCTGATGCGGGAGAATCAGGGCCAGCAGCTACAGCAGGACGAGCACCGAGCCGGCGATCAGCCTGGCCCAGAGGATAGAAGAGAAGAGGATGATGGGGCCGTGGCAGCTCAGTGTCGACGGCCCGGATATGAAGAAGCACCGCCATGATATACGGAGCGTATATCAGCTGACGGCGCGGGGAAAGAAGGACGTGCTGAATCTCACTGATGATGAGATCAGCGACGTCGAATGGCTCCTCCTAAAAGATCGAAATCAGGACGTGGAGGGCCAGATAGGTGATCCTAGCCCTGTCTCCGCTAATGGGGACCAGAGTGAGACGGAGGATCCGCAGGGCTAGGTCTACATCGCGGCGCAGGCCGGCAATGTGACAGAGCTGGAAGGGGCCGGAGTAAAGCATGGCCACCTCCCGACGCTCGAGGTCAGGTAGGGTGTGGAGCTGGCGGCCAAAAGGAGGGCGCACTAGTCCAAGCGCCGACTCCAGCTGATCCTTCGTGACAGTGTAGACCTGGAGGCCTGTCATGAAGGTCATGAAGTCGCGCTGAGGGGAGACGAAGACGGTGGAATAAAATTGGCGAATGGGCCCCTCAGCCCAATGCAAGGAGGAATCAGCGACTAGGAGGAGCCATGCCTGTGCGAGAGGCGATCATACCCCACGACAGAGAGCAGTGGGCGAAGATGGGAGCGCGGCTATAGACGCTGGTAAACAGGTCTAGGTGGTGGTTGGTGTAGCAGGTGAGGACCTCGCATGCGTCGCGACCAGTGGGACGCGGCGAGAGGTACGGGTTCACTAAGCGAAGAGAGCGAAGGCGGCTCGCGTGCCACCATGAATAATCCACGGGCACGCGCTCAGGGGGAGGCGAGGGCCGGTTCTCGGACGTCTGACCCGATGAACGCTGGCTGTTTGCCGCGTTCTTTCGTCGGCTGATCAGACATGGTGAAGAAACGAAAACAGGAAAGGAAGAAAAACAAGGACCTGAACAGAGAAGGTGCCGGAGAATCGTCGAATTACAGTCGACGAGGAGCAAGTGCACTGCAATGGACGGTACTAAGAGACACGATGGTGGCTAGGAGGAGCAACTCCGGTGAGAGAAAACGGCGAACGGAGGCCCGGCGAGAAGCACGGCGGCTCGGTGCGGTGGAGGCGCAAAGGAGGGCGGTGGTGCTCGTCGACGGCGAGGAGGAGGCGCTGGCGAGATTTGGTGGTGGCGCAGCACAAAAGGGAGGCACCGGCGACGAGGGGAGCAAACGGCGATGAGCAAGGCAACGGCGGCGAGATGGAGAAGGCGAGGAGACAAAGAAACAGAACGGGGGTTTTAGGGTTCGAGATCCCACAACTGACAGTCAGTTTGATAAACTGACAGTCAGTTCCAAACTCAGAAACATAGAACTGACATTCAGTGTGCCACACTGACAGTCAGTTCACAGAACTGAGTTTTGAAATTGACAGTCAGTGTATGAGACTGACAGTCAGTTTGGGACTCGAACACGACCAGGAGCTACGACCAAAATCAAATGCACGTAACTGACTGTCAGTTTGTGAAACTGACTGTCAGTTATGACAATGACTTCGACCAGAGACTAAGACCAGGCTCCTAACTACTAAACTGACTGTCAGTTATAGGAACTGACTGTCAGTTTGGTCAATTTCGACCAGAAGCAGTCTAAGACCAGAGAGGGAATAAAATAATAATATTTTATAGAAACAACACATTTAGCACATCAACTAGCATTTGATATATCAATAATGTTCAGTTCACCCCTTAAAAAGCAGAATCTTGATTCATCTAGGGGTTTAGTGAAGATATCAGCTAGTTGCATATCAGTTTTAACATAATTCACATCAATATCTCCTTTTGCCACATGATCTCTAATAAAGTGGTGCCTTATTTCAATATGCTTAGTTCTAGAATGTTGAACAGGATTATTAGCAATTTTAATGGCACTTTCATTACCACACAATAGTGGCACTTTATCAAAGATAATTCCATAATCCAAAAATGTCTGCTTCATCCACAATAATTGAGCACAACAACTGCCTGCAGACACATATTCAGCTTCAGCTGTGGAGAGAGCTACAGAATTTTGCTTCCTAGATGACCATGATACTAATGATCTCCCCAACAGCTGACAGCTACCAGATGTGCTTTTACGATCAATCTTGCACCCAGCATAATCAGAATCCGAATACCCAATTAATTCAAAATTTGCATCTTTCGGATACCAAAGGCCAAAACTGGGATAACATTTTAAATACCTAAGGATTCTTTTAAGAGCAGTTAAATGGCATTCCTTAGGATCAGATTGAAATCTAGCACATAAGCACACACTAAACATGATATCAGGCCTAGATGCAGTAAGATATAAGAGACTACCAATCATAGACCTATAAAGTTTAGAGTCGACCGATTTGCCGCTTTTGTCCATGTCCAGATGTCCATTGGTCACCATGGGAGTTTTGATTGGTTTAGCGTCTTCCATTCCAAAGCGCTTGAGCAGGTCCTTCACGTACTTTGTTTGACTCACGAACGTCCCGTTCTTGAGTTGCTTGATTTGTAGACCGAGGAAGAAGCTCAGCTCACCAATCATGGACATCTCGAACTCCCTAGACATCATCTCTCCAAACTCATGACAGAAATGTTCATTAGTAGATCCAAAGATAATATCATCAACATAAATCTGACAAATGAACAAATCTTTTTCAATTTTCTTTGTAAAGAGAGTTGTATCAATCTTCCTAATTTTAAAACCTTTTGATAATATAAAGTCTCTAAGTCGCTCATACCAAGCTCGAGGAGCTTGTTTGAGACCATAGAGAGCTTTTGACAATTTAAACACATGGTTTGGAAATTTTGAATCTTCAAAGACAGGAGGTTGTTCAACAAACACAAGTTCAGAAATTTCACCATTGAAGAAAGCACTTTTTACATGCATTTGAAAAAGTTTGATATTAAAACATGATGCATAGGCAAGAAGAATGCGAATAGCTACAAGTCTTGCTACAGGTGCAAAAGTTTCACCAAAGTCTAAACCTTTGACTTGAGTGAAGCCTTGAGCAACAAGACGAGCTTTGTTTCTAATTACAACACCATTTTCATCTTGCTTATTTCTGAAAACCCATTTTGTTCCAATAACATTATGATCTTTGGGTCTTTCTACTAGAGTCCAAACTTCATTTCTAGCAAAGTTATTAAGTTCTTCATGCATGGCATTAACCCAATCAGGATCATTTAAAGCTTCATTAACATGTTTGGGTTCTAAAGAAGATACAAAATAATGATGTTCACAAAATGCAGCAATACGAGATCGAGTTTGAACACCCTTACTGACATCACCCAATATTTGGTCTAGAGGGTGATCCTTGGTGATCGTTTGATGCTGTCTTGGTGATTCATCTTGTACTGCTTCATTTTGATCTTGTTCTGGACGATCAACATGAGATGATGATACATCTTGATCAGCATTCTCAACGTTGACATCGTCTTCTTGATCTTCTTCTCTTGGCTTGATGTCTCCAATGGTTATGTTCTTCATTGCTTCTTGAAGATCTTCACCTGAAACTTCATGAGAGACTTGCTCCTTTTGCGAGCCATTAGTTTCATCAAATTCGACATCACTAGATTCTTCAATGCAACTTGTATTTTTATTAAAAACACGATAAGCTTTGCTAGTGGTGGAGTATCCGACTAGAAAGCCTTCATCTACTCTTCTTTGAAATTTACCACCAAAAATTCTTTTCTTAAGAATATAACATTTGCATCCAAAAACTCGGAAATAAGAAATATTTGGCTTGCGCCCAACAAGAAGTTCATAAGGAGTCAAATTTAGAAGAGGATGCAAATAAAGTCGATTTATAGAATAGCAGGTGCTATGCACGACTTCAGCCCAGAAGCGAGTAGGAGTATCATACTCACTTAGCATAGTCCTTGCCATTTATATAAGTGTTCGATTTTTCCTTTCAACGACTCCATTTTGCTGTGGAGTGTAGGATGTGGAAAATTCGTGTTTGATTCCAAGAGAGTCACAAAAATCAAATAGAGTTGAATTAAAGAACTCTCCACCATGATCACTACGGATTTTCTTGATGGATAATTCGAATTCAGTAGAAACACGTTTTGCAAAACTTTTGAAAACATCGGGGGTTTCAGATTTTTGGGAAATAAAGAAAACCCAAGTATAACCAGTGAAATCGTCAACAATCACAAAACCATAATTGCTACCCCCGATACTTTGGAACTCGGAAGGTCCAAATAAATCCATATGAAGGAGTTCCAAAGGTTTACAAGTAGAAAGAATGCGCTTAGTTGGATGTGAAGTAGCTACTTTCTTGCCCGCTTGACAAGCGCTACAAGGTTTGTCCTTTTCAAAATTCACATCCTTTAAGCCAACAACCAAATCACGTTTTAAAAGTTTTCTCAATTGATGCATTCCAACATGTGCAAGTCGTCTATGCCATAACCAACCTTTTGAGGTTTGAGAGACAAGACATGTTGAAAGAGATGCATCTTTTGAATGAAAATCACCAAATAAAGATTTCCAAAACGAAAGCCTTTAAAGATCAAGGATTTATCTTTTAAACTTTCAACCAAAACTTCTTTTGGGAAAAATGTGCAACTAAAACCAAAATCGCAAATTTGTGCAACGGAAAGCAAATTGAAATTCAGAGATTCGACCAACAAAACATTCGAAATAGAAAGATCATTAGAGATTGCGATTTTACCCAAGCCTACCACATTTCCTTGACGATTGTCGCCAAAGGTAATCTTTTGGTTCTCGCTTGAGTTGTCTTTGAATGAGGTGAACAACTTCTTGTTACCGGTCATGTGTTCGGAGCATCCGCTATCGAGCACCCAATGCCTCCCACCGGTCTTGTAGTTCACCTGCGTACAAAGAGTTAAGTTCTTTCAGGTACCCAAACCTTTTTGGGTCCTTCAATGTTAGCAATCAAAGCTTTGGGCACCCAAATAGATTTCTTCTTTTTATTTAACATGGGTGCACCAACATACTTTGCTATAGCATAACCTTTTCTCGACTTTTGAAGCATGTAGCAAGTATCAAAATAATTAGGAGTCATTAAGGGACATGCTTCATGCGAATGACCAGTTTCATGGCATTTATGACAAAATGTGTTGCATGCTTTAACAAATATAGTTTTAGAGTTTTGTTTCTTCCCTTTCTTTTGAAAATATCCTAATCCTTCTTTTCTAAAAGAACACTTTTGTTTACTAAGGATTAGATTAAGAGATATTTTACCTTTATAACAGTTCTCTAACCCTTTTCCAAGCTTTTCTACTTGAGCCTTAAGTTCATTATTTTCATTTAATATGTTATCATTAGAAACACATGGAATGTGATGACTACTAGAGGGAGAATCATCCAAATTACATGAAGTTGAAGCATCTATCTTAGATGAGGTATTTGTAACATCTTTTATGAGCATGCTTTCATAAGAGTCTTTAAGCTCGGAGTATTGAGCGCGTAGGGAAGAATGTTCTTCCTTAAGTGCTTTATACTTCCTTTTAGTTTTTCCAAAAAACTTCATTTAATTCGGTTATCATTTCAACTAAATCATCATATGAAGGATCGTTGATGTGTACCTTTTCATCGCCTTTAGCCATAAGGCAAATGGATGAGCTAGTTGAAGTGTTGATGTTGCCGAGAGCTAGTCCGGCCATCTTCTTGGAGCAACTTCTTTCGTTGTCGGAGTCGGAGTCGGAGCTCTCTCCGCCGGACATCCACTCTCCAAAGCAGGCTTCTTTGATTTCTTCATTCTTCTTCTTGAAGAACTTCTTCTTCTTGTTCCACGCCTTGTTCTTGTTTGGACATCTTGATGCTATGTGTCCCTTCTCATGGCATCCATAGCAAATGATGTCCTTGAAGTTGTTCATGAGTGCGAGGTCTTCATCAGAGGAGCCATCGCTTGAATCGTTTCTTGCATTAGCTTTGAAGGCCAAAGCTTTCTTCTTCGTCTCCGCGGGTTCGGCTGCTTCCTTCTTCTCCTTCTTGTGCATCTCATGGGTGATGAGGTTCCCATAAAGATCGGTTGGTGTTGTGGTCGATAGATCGGAGTTTGTGAGAACCGTGACCAATGTGTCGAAGCTTTCCGGCAAGGCCCTAAGCATCTTTCTCACAAGCTCAAGGTCAGTAAAAACAACACCAAGACCCTTGAGTTCATTCACAAAGTTATTTAACCGAGTAAACATGGAATCCACGGACTCGGTTGATGACATGGTGAATGTCTCATATTTTTGCCTCACCATTAGCAATTTTGCCTCTTTAACCTTTGTTGTGCCCTCGTAAATTTCTTCGAGGGTAGTCCAAACCTTATGAGCAGTCGTGAGATTGCTCACACGGTTGAACTCATTCAAGGATAAACCGGCAAAGAGTGCATTTTTTGCACGGGCATTTAAATGCAGTTTTCTCCTGTCGTCCTCAGACTGACTTGCCGGATCATCCGGAGGAGTAAAACCGAGTTTAACAATATCCCATACATCAAGCCCCATAACTTCTAGGAATACCGACATGCGCACTTTCCAATACGGATAGTTTGTCCTATCAAAGATAGGCGCACGACCGGTATGACCAAGAAGAAAATCTCCACTGGACGACATCCTCTCTCTAGGCGGTAAAGCCTAATGAATCGAGAGACTGTGCTCTGATACCACGTGTTGGATCAAGGATGCCGACTAGAGGGGGGGTGAATAGGAGGCTTTTAAAAACTTTAAAACTTAAAGAAAATAAAGAACAAATAATATAAGCAAGGGAAAGAGAACGAACACAATGATTTTTACCGAGGTATCGGAGACTCGCCCAGTCTCCACTAATCCTCGTTGAAGCACTCAAATCACTTGAGTCTTGCCTCAATATCCACAAAGGATATTATCACTAGTGGTTGCTCCTTGTCCACTCCGGAAAGGCGAGCACCGATGCCTTGTACACACTTGCCGAGCCTCTCCAACAATCTCCGAACGGAGAGATCAACGGCCACGCCTCCGAACCGTCTAGGTGAGGGCGCTCACCAAGAGTAACAGGCAGCGAGGTCTTCTCGAGACCTCCAAACACGGACCGAGAAGCTAAGTTAATGCAAATGCAAAAGAACTGAAACTCTCGGTGGATCGAAAAGCACTCGACTTGATCAAAAGATCAAGATTTTATATAAGAAACTAATGCTCAAGAGTGTATATGAAATGCTGCTGCTTGTTGTATAAAACTTATGCCGAAAGCCCCTATTTATAGCCTCAAGGATCAAATGAACCGTTGGAGCTAGGGCTAAAAATCAGCAACCCAAACTGACAGTCAGTTTGCCTAACTGACAGTCAGTTTAGTGCACAACGGCCGACAAAATTTACGGACGAAAACTTTGCTAGCCGTTCGTGGTCATTTAAGGAAAGCTGAAATCCACAACTAACAGTCAGTTACACAAACTGACAGTCAGTTCGAGCACTAACTCGACCAAAAACAAATAGAAACTCAGTTAAAATCTCTGTGGTCAAAACCCCAACTGACAGTCAGTATGGACAAACTGACAGTCAGTTTAGTACAAAAATTTTGAGCCCAAAATACACCCTCTCTGGACAATTGTCAGTTAACACGAACTGACATTCAAACTGACAGTCAGTTTAGCAAACTGACAGTCAGCATGAACAAAAATAGAGATAACTTTAAATGCAGAAATCCAAAAGAGGTGTTTAATAGCTCGTTGGAAAGATAATTTTGAGGGCTACAATATTTTCAAGAGAAGAAAAAGCCAGATCTTCCTAGATCTTTCTGAAAATTGCAAGTACTCTTCTGCTGTCAAAAACTGAACTGAAAATCCAGATTTTTCAAATTAAGTTCAAACCAAATCCAACCAAAAAGATGCAATGCAATGACCTAGGTTTCTCGGTTTGTGATGGAGATAAAGAGAGGACATTCGCCACCCCTCTTTATAGTACGGTTAAAAACTAGAAAATAATTTCCCTAACCGATCATCTCCAAACTCCGAGATCGGTAAAAATAAAACTCATAATACCTTAGGTCTTTCATATCTTCATGATTTGCGTCTCATCTTTTGCTCTTCTACATCTTGTGCTTCACTTTAAGTCGGGTTCATCTTGATCTTCTTGCATTTCTTCCCAACTGATCCCTGTATCAATCAATCTCAAAAGCACGATTAGTCCGGAACACTTTGTTTTCATTAATCATCAAAATTAGGGTTAGGCATGAAGGCCTAGATACAACAGTTCCTATACAGATCGGTTGGTGTGGTGGATGATAAGTCAAAGTTGGTGAGGATCGTCACAAGAGTGTCGAAACTCTCAGGAAGAGCCCTAAGCATTTTTCTTACAATCTCAATGTTAGTAAAAACAACTCCGAGTCCTTTGAGCTCATTCACAATGTTGTTCAACCGAGTGAACATGGAATCCACGAACTCGGTTGGTGACATGGTGAATGTCTCATATCTTTGCCTAACCATGAGCAACTTTGCCAATTTGACCCTAGTGGTGCTGTCATATTTCTCCTTGAGGGTGGTCTAAACTTTGTGAGCGGTGGTAAGATTGCTCATGCAGTTGAACTCATTTAGGGACAAGCCGGCAAAGAGAGCATTTTTGGCACTGGCATTTAAGTGGAGTTTTCTCCTATCGTCATCGGAGTGACTTGCCAGATCAACTGCAGGAGTAAACTCAATCTTAATAATGTCTCAAACATCAAGACCCATGGTCTCTAGAAAAACCGTCATGCGCACTTTCCAATAGGGATAGTTAGTCCCGTCAAAGATAGGTGCACATCCAATGTGACCAAGATGAAAACCCTCATTTGAAGCGATCCTCTCTCAAGGCGGTGAAGCCTATTCAAAAGAGAGACCAAGCTCTGATACCACGTGTAGGATCGAGGATGCTGACTTGAGGGAGGTGAATAGGAGGCTTTAAAATCTCTTTGAATAAAATAAATTTTGCAAGATTAAAGCTTAAATAAACCAAGTGCAAATAAAGACTAAATCAATTCAACAATCTAGATTGAACAAATAAAAATGAGAGAAACAAAATCAGACACAACGGTGTATCCTGAGGTCTCAGAGACTCACTTGGTCTCCCCTACTCCGCGTTGAAGCATCCAAATGAATGAGTCTTGCTTCAATATCCACAAAGGATAGTATCCACTAGGGTTACTCCTTCTCCACTCTGGAACGGTGAACACCAAACCTCTTACAAACACACCGAGCCTCTCTGACAAGCTTCGTCAATGGAGAAATCAACGGCCATACCTCCAAACCGTCTAGGTGAAGGCGATCACCAAGAATAACAAGTTGTGAGATCTTCCTTTGACCTCCAACAAACACAGAGAAACTCTAGAGATGTAAATGATGCAAGATGATTTTCTTAGAGGATCTCTCACAATCACAAATGATGATTGTGATCAGAAGATCAAGACTTTAGTGCTAAAAAACTTTGGCTCAAGTGTATATATGAATATGGATCAGAGATATGTAGAAAAACTGCTCAAAGGTATTTAGCGAAACTGCTCAAAAGTGTTTATAAAAACTACTCAAAAACTACTCAAAATCTGCTAAGAAATGTTTATAAAAATTGCTCAAAGACTGCTCAAAAGTGTTTATCAAAACTGCTCAAAGGTGTAAAGAAAATCTACTCAAAAACTGCTCAAAAGTGTACATGAGAATGTAGCTTGAAGATGTGTGTAAATACTGCTCGAAACACACACATATATAGCCTAACCCCTCAGCTAGCCGTTATGGTCGAGTAAGGAAAGAAATCAGTACAACTAATAGACAGCTTCGACCTGTAACGGCTAGTAAGTTAGCTGTTGGAATGAACAGTGCTTGGAATACCGCTGGTCGAATGAATAGTGCTCAAGTGACCTCTGCTGAAATGAACAGTGTTTGCGTGACCTCTGGTCGAATGAACAATGCTCGAGTGACCTCTGGTCGAATGAATAGTACTCCAAAGACCAATTTAGTCCCTCTTTGAAATATATATATTTTTCTCAGATTCAACCAAGATTATGAAAGAAAATGAATACAACATATGACCTAAGAGTTTCTCAGTTTTTACCGGAACTAAAAGATATTTCGCAACCCCTCTTAATTATGGTTAAAAACTAAAAAGAATTTCTATAAATCCAGTCAATACTCCAAATACCAAGACTGGTACAATAAACAAGCACTTACCTTAGGTCTTTATGGCTTTCTTCTTGCCGACCTTGCGCTTGCGACCTTGGCTCGTAACCTTGGCTCACGACCTTGGACTACGACCTCGGGCAACATTGTGACCTTGTGCTTGCGACCTTAGCTCGCGACCTTGGATTGCAACCTGCTGATCCTCCCGGATCACTTGCAAACTTTACAGAAATAGCTCTGCATACAAATAGCTCAAAGACACAGTTAGTCCAAGACACTTAATGTCATCAATAATCAAAATCAACCAAAAAGGGCCAAAATGCAACAATTCATATATTAACTATTACAATAGAGGAAGTTGTACTAATGGATTAACTTGTCAAACCATTAGAATAAGGCCTCCCTCTAAAACTACATGTGCCCTGGAATTTTGCCTCCAGTCGAACCGTTCTAATTCTTTTCCTCCTCTTGCACGACAAGCCCTACCCGAAACATCCATCACTGGTGGCCGCACCTTTCTCCACCGCCAGGCACTTCATTGTGGTTCGTTGTGCCATCGCCGGCCGTCGCACCTTTCTCCACTACCGCCAGCCGCTAGGGTTTCTAGTGAATGAAGTCCAAGGACCTCACAGCTTTAACTCCCTCGACGAAATTTTGAGTGAGTAAACTAAGATCTAGTAATTCTTTGCATACATTCTTTTCTTATTTTGTGATTGTCTTTTGAGGGGTAAAAGGAATTCTATACCACAGAATTTTCATCTTGGTAGTTCTTCTAAGATAGGGAGCCATTTAGGTAGTAGCAAACAATCTTAATTTGCTCTAGAATGCCTATTGATTCTGTGTAGGTTGTAAACCTGGATTACTCAATTAAGTGTAATTTTGTGTGTTGAATAGGCAAATACTGACTTTAATCAGGGAGTACGATTTCATAGTTTTGTTTAGATCAAGATGTTCTATCTAGATGGATGCATCATAATTGTTTAGACCAAGACCTTGCTCAATTACCATTTATGCATCATACTATTTATGCTCTTATTATTAATACCATTTACCAAGGCTAAATCCATTTATTTGTGGATTTTGGATAAGATAGGTAGAAGTTATAAGCCTAAATCCATTCTGTTATGATTTGCTTGCTTCTGATCCAAAGATGAAATTCTTAGTAATTGTTGGTTGTATTCACCAATTTTTGGAATAATATATAGACTCTTTCACTGTAGGATTAACTGCATTTTATATGTTTTGGTTATATTTACTTACCTTTGATGGGTATGTTTTATGTGTGCATGTCAAAATCTTTTGGCTAATCCTCGCGACGATGTTGTACCATTTGGCCAAACGCACCGATCTTTCCTATGAGTTCAACTACATTGGGAGACCGATCGGAAAGAACATTGGGCAGTACGCTGCCTATGTTGGCTTGTTGGCGAAAGAAAGGGTGAAGATCACCGTCGAGAGCTAGAAGGACGTGAAGGCCAACGAGAGGGTATGTCTCGTCCACAGGGTTTGTGGAGTTCCCGGTCACATTCATCTACCTCACACAAAAGCCTATGAAGGGCGAGATCTTAGTTGGCTCGATTGAGAAGATCCTCAAGTCCGGCGTGTTTCTCAACTCAGGACCTATATAAAGAATATTACATTTGTATTGGTAATTTCCGCGAGCTCAACTCAACTCAACTTGCTAGTTCCAGCTCCTCGCCACACTGGCAGGTGATTTCCTCAAGCCTCTCTGAACTGAACTCCTATGGTTAAGTCAAACATGTGATATGAACACGTTGATGAAGGGCACGTTCCAGGAGGGTGGCTCGATCTTCACGATGTAGAATCTGGATAACTAGTATCTGAAGATACCTGGATAACTAGCATGATCTAACGAAATGAGATAGCTCCTATCCACACTCTGAATTACCTATCCACACGGCCACACACGGAGTTGGTGCACAGATAGGCTGATTGTCGGGGGAAATCTCCGCGGGACTAAGTCTAGGTAAGTTCCCGGGGATTTGGCCTCCGGGGCCTCCCCGGGCGCCGCCATTTGGCCCCAGGGACGTGGCCTCCAGTGCCCTCCCGGGCGCCGCCGTTCGGCTCCTGGGACATGGCCTCCGGTGCCGTCCCGGGCGCCGCCATTTGCCCGGGGACGTGGCCTCCGGTGCTCTCCCGGGCGCCGCCTTTTGGCCCCCGGGACGTGGCCTCTGGTTCCCTCCCGGGCGCCGCCATTCGGCCCCCGGGACGTGGCCTCCGGTGCCCTCCCGGGCGCCGCCATTTGGCTCCCGGGATCTGGCCTCCGGGGCCTCCCCGGGCACCGCCATTTGGCCCCCGGGACGTGGCCTCCGGTGCCCTCCCGGGCACCGCCGTTTGGCTCCCGGGACGTGGCCTCCGGTGCCGTCCTCGGCACAGCCATTTGCCCGGGGACGTGGCCTCCGGTGCCCTCCCGGGCGCCGCCTTTTGGCCCCCGGGACGTGGCCTACGGTTCCCTCCCGGGCGCAGCCATTTGGCCCCCGGGACGTGGCCTCCGGTGCCCTCCCGGGCGCCGCCATTTGACCCCCGGGACCTGGCCTCGGCGCCGTCCCGGGCGCCGCCATTGGCCCGGGGACGTGGCCTCCGGCCCCTCCTCGGGCGCCGCCGTTTGGCCCCCGGGACCTGGCCTCCGGCGCCGTCCCGGGCGCCGCCATTCGCCCGGGGACGTGGTCTCCGGGGCCTCCCCGGACGCTACCTTTTGGCCCCCGGGACCTGGCCTCCGGCGCCGTCTCGGCCCTCATCGCCCTTCTAAAGGTAAAGTCTCGAACTGTTTGTCACGTGCAGGTCACGCGAGGAGCGCCTCGGGAACTGGCGACCACCTGTCAAGCATCCAAGGCGTTTGACCGGGAGAAGGACGGTCCTACCCTTCAATCCGACGGTGGCTTCTAGGGTAGTTTAGGTTTTTTGCTTCTTTTTGGGGCTATAAATAGCCCTTGTACCCATCTGTTGTGGAGGATCGGTTCTGTTTTATTGGAATAGCTAAACTCACAGACGTGCTCCGGAAGCCTCTCCCCCGGAGAGAGCCTCCCCAGCCGACTCCGTTCGGGAGCGCGTCGACAGGACTAGGGCCCCCACCGGGACCCGAACCTGTATAAACCCATGTGTCATTTCTTGTGCTTGTCCGGCGGGGGAGGACCGGTCATCCGGTCAACCCGCGCCGCGTAATCTTCGCTAGGATCATTCTCAAAACCTGCCGGGGTATTCGCAATACCACGACAGTTGGCGCTTACTGTGGGGACTCGTGACAAGACGCCATGGCTCCCCCAAGAACAAGGGCTCGCACCCTTCTCGGTGATCCGGGTCTCGGAGACCCGGCGCCGTCCGCCCGGGACACTGCTGTCCCGGCGGTCCCTTCCGGAGGCGACCTGGCCCAGGTACTGTCACGTCTGCCACGACTGTGACATCACCTGTGAGGAGCCCAGCTCGGTGCAGCTGGTCCCATAAACCACTTGACTTCCCAGGATGAGTCAATCACAGGATTACATTGCAGCAGCAAAATAGTACAATAGTCATAATTGTATGGCCATCAGGCCTTAATACAAAACGAGGTACAGTGCCTTACAAGGCACAAGGGTCTAACAAAATAACACATCTAGTCGGCGGAAGCTAGGCCCAAAAGCAATCCACAGGAAACAGAGGTTGACAGCGGGACAGCACCACATCAGGGCTCCGGAGGAATCTGCTCGTCATCTCCTGGGTCCGCAGCATCTTCAGGGTATCCTCCAAGGTCGTAGAACGCTCCATCTATTGATGAGTTGTTGCAAGGGTGAGTACTTACGTACTCAGCAAGTCATAGGGAAGGTAGAGATACATATATATATATATGACATGAACCTATGCTATTGGGGAAAGAGTGAAAGGTTTTTCAAAATACATTTCTTTCTCTTTTCTTATTCAAATCCCGATCATACCCATGGCAGTAAATAAATCATATTGATGGTGATACATATATCCCATATCCAAGGCGATATATCCTCATATCACATTATTTTTATTCAAGCCTTTCAATCTTATACTCATAATAGTATTTCGTATACTTTAGGGCATAAATCCACATGCCTCTTAGTTATCACATGTTTACTAGATTATGGTATTACCGCGACACGTCAACACATGACAGTCCACGGCAACGCCCCTTATCGTGACAACACATGCCACTTGGGTAATCTTGAACTAACAAATTTTAGTTTATAAAACAATACTTGTGTCACACCCCATGGATTTAATCCACCGCGGCATACTCCTAAAACTCGGGAGCACGAAGTATTCGAATACATTTTTAAACTCTGCAGAGGTGTACCTCTTTTTAAATCCACTTTTTCACTCGACTTCCAATTCGGGCCAACTCCATGCGACTTATACGCATGTGACAAGGCCGAGATCACACAACGTTTTGCAGTCTAGTATTAACAGCATCCCTGCCCGGTAAGTGGACAATCTAGTCCCAAGTACCGTTGTGGGTCCTCCCCACTGCCTTACTTCCTAGCCTGGGTCTATGTTCTTGCAAGACACATAGCCTCTCTTGATTACAGTCGCACACGACTTAATCTGGCGTAGGGCGTCTTCCTTCTTTACACCTTATCCTCTCATAATTTTTCTGATCTCACACCACTCATGGACGAACTGCGTCCCACCAGTTTCCACGCGAGAAACCGGATCGACAAGCCATGCAGGGAACTGATAATACTAAGAAAGCTACTAGATTGCGCCTGTCTCATACCAGGTAAGTGGTTGGTACGTTTTTCATGCCACTAGACGCACGACACAAGGTTCTAGTCCTTATATGCCAGTGACCAGATCATACCACAAACCATGCACCTTCAGTGCCTGCACATCCAGTGCAGCCAAGCACCTCCAGTGCTACCACCATTCCACACCAAAATACTGGTCACGGCTAAGGATTCTATTTCATGAATATAAATGTATATGTACATACTTTTATTAGTGAATGGCTTGCTATCTTAACAAGTTCACATTCTTCAAGTATTCAATCTATCACTGCCATAATATTATTGATCTCAATACATGCAATATTAATGAGATATTTACTCATGGAATAGCATATCAATTCATAAAATATAGGTTCAATATGGTCAAAGTATGACTTGCCTTCCGCGTCGTAAGTATCAGCAGTCGATGACGGTTCAGCGACAAGATCTTCAACCCCGGACTCTTGCTCTGAACAAGATCAAACAAGCAAACAGGCATTACAATCAATCCTATTCTTACTAATTCACTACATGCAAAGATGCAAGGAGAAAATACTCTGGTGATACAAGGTTTGAAAGCGATTTGAGTTTAACTATGGAAACCAGGGTTAAGATTAGTTGTCAAGGTTTACAAGGTTCCAAAATATCAGGGTAATATCAAGGTTGTGACTGGTTCGCCCAAAAGCAGCGAACGTCTGTAGGTTGGCATTCGATTCAAGGCATCGACATAAGGTCAATGGGTGATAGAGGGCTCAACTCAAGTTGTGACAGTAGAGAAAAGTGTAGATCACAACGTCAGGAGTCTAAGGGACAAAGTTATTTCCAAAGTTCATGGCTGGAAGTGGGTGAAAAGGCTCAATGCCACTGGCTGACATAGGCTGACAGTGCTCTAGAATGGCATTGACATGGTTTGAGCAGTTTCCAGTGGCCAAAGTATGTTTTAATCCAAGCATATGGTGCACAAGGTAGTGAGACAACTATTTGACAAAGTAGTTTCTGTTTTACATGACCAGAGGTGGGTGAACAGGGCTAATGCCACTGGCTGACATAGCCTGGCATAGGCTTGACACGGCCAGAAACTAGGGTTAGCCATATCTTTTGATTAAAGGCTCCAAATGATGCACCACTTTGTCTGGTGGTTAGGCATTTGTAACAGGAACAAATGTCTCAACAGAATCTAGGGCAGGAGATGGCTGGAAGGTGATGAAAACTAGCGAAGAAGTTGACTGGCCTGGAGTGCCTGCAGCACAACAGTACAGCAACTAGGGCATAGCCATAACTCTTGTTCTAGGCCGAATTAGGGGTCGTGGTAGAAGACAAAGTTGCTCAAAATGGTCCAAAACATCTAGATGGCAAGGTGGGTTGAGCTGGAGTGGCGGAATTGAGAAGATATTGGCTGGAGGAAAGATGAACTAAATCCTGATTTGGGTATTTCTGTTCTAGGGCAATTGAACTCGAGTCCTTGCTTGAGGAGGGTCTCTGGGGCATACAAAAGCTATGTGTGAAGCTAGATTGTCTGGAGAAACACCAGAGAAGCTTAACAGCGAGCTCCAGCTTACATGCAAGGTGCAAAGTTGGGATTCTTCATATTTTAGCAAATTCTTCGATTCTGGTTGCTTAGAGATGCTTAGATAAGTTCACTAATCAATATTGATCACAGGCTCGAGTGCTAAATCGGTTTAATTAGGGTTTAATTGCTCGCCGGAGTTGTCGGGGAAAATCAGCAATTCCCGGCGATGAGGTGCGATAGAACTCAATTAGCTGCTACTACACAGGTAAGTGGATGAGAGTAACTTACTGGTAGCTTCAATTTGGAGTTCGGTGCAGTGGATTAGCCTGGCACCGTGAGCCTCTTCTCGAGCTCGCCGAAGAAGACGAAGACGACGGCGTGGTTAAGAATTTGAGTGGTTCTGGCGTGTGTGTGAGTAAAGGAGATGGCCAGAGCAAGCTTAAGTAGGCGAAGTGAGCAGCAACGGTTGAAAGTGCCTGGAGACTTGGAGCTGTGAATCAATGGTGAATTGACTGGCCGGGCGGGACAACAGCGAGGTGACGCGCTCCAGCGGCCGTGCCGGCTTTTACAGTCTGGCGTGCAGTCCTGGTTGATGCAACGGCGACTTGATGCTTCCCCCAGGCATGCTTGCAACGTGGCGCAACTGCGCTGCCGTTGTCAGGCGCGCGCGTGGGAGAACGAAGGCGCTGCTGGCGGGTGAAACGGTTCCACGGTGGCGAACAAGATGCGCACACGCGGCAAGAAACAGTGGCTGGGGTGGCAACGCTGGAGATCGCCGGCGACGAAACCGCAGCGGTGGCAACGGCAACGGCCAAGCTCCAGCGCTTGTGGTCGTTTGAACGGCCTGGTCGTGCATAGTAGCCTGTGGTCGAA
This sequence comes from Pharus latifolius, assembly GCA_019359835.1. Taxonomy (NCBI): domain Eukaryota; kingdom Viridiplantae; phylum Streptophyta; class Magnoliopsida; order Poales; family Poaceae; genus Pharus; species Pharus latifolius. Next base: position 34,490,345 of record CM033323.1, on the reverse strand, counting down.
CCAGGGACTGATTTGCGATGATTTTTGGTTTGGCTTTGGACTAAACTGCAAATCTGGTCTTTGAGAGGTTCGATTTGGAATTTGACTCCATGGCTGAGTATAATATTTCTACTAATACTCATCTAGCTCAAATTTAGAGAAAATTGATAAGATTTGAGGGACTTCACCTATTTTCGAAAATAGGGTAAAATTAGGGTAAAATAAATCTGGATTTTGTCGATCTCTAATTCTGGTGATTGGAGAGAGATTTTGAAGTCTGATCAAACAGGAGATCTGTATCAAATAGCATTTGGGAGGTGTTCCCTGAAGAAATTCTGGAGTTGGAATTGATTTGTAGATTTTAGCCTTTTCAGGCTTCCAGGTAAACAGAAAAGGACTTATTCGCAGTAAAATTTGGACTAATCTGCGAAAAGTGTTTAGATGAATTAATCTGGCTCCCAACATTTTGAAGTGAGTTGAGGATGAACCTAGGAACATATTCCAGGGGTTACTTGAGTCTGGATAGGGTTAAATCAAGATAACTCAATTATCTGGAAACTGGGGTACTTAGGGTAAATCTGAATTTTCCTGTTTTCGAAACCAGAGAGAGGCTTAGGTACTGAGAGTTAGGGTCAGAATTTGATCTGGCTCCTGAAGACTTTTATCCTCAGAGTAACTGGTAGGTTAGATCTAGATAGGCAGATCTTAGTCTAAATCCAAAGGGTGGATTTTGGAGATTTTTAGGGTTTGGGGGAGATTAGAGTTCAGCTGATCTGGCTACTACTACAGAGATACATGCATGCAGGGTTTTTATGCAAAACTTTTCACCCCCAGAACTAGGGTGTTACAGGTACCGCCTCCCTCCTTTCCTCTTAACTTAGGTGCTTCCACCTCCAGGTCGTTCCCGGTGACCGCGGGGACCTCGGCCGGGACCAGTCTCCCCTCGACGGCTCCCCCGGCTCCCCGGGACGCCCTGCTCGAAGCTCTCGTGGAAGGCCAACTCCGCGCTCAGCGCTCTATGGACGAGCACCTTAGCGTGTTGGCGCGGCCTCCGGCCCCCACATTTGCGTCACCCCAGTATCCGGGGAACATGCCCCCCTTTATGGGTTACCCGGCGGCCCCTCCGGCCTCCGGGGGGTTATCTGCCCCGTATGATCCTGCCGGGGGTAGGGATGAAAACGGATCGAATCCGGATCGGATAATGATTGAACCATATCCGTATCCATATTTTTTTTCGGATCCGGATACGGATACGGATAGTCCGGATACGAATACGGATACGAATACGGATCGAATACGGGTCGAAAACGGATACGGTTATGGATAATGATCGGAACATTGATACTCCACAAACTGTACGTCCAAAATCAATTAAAACACATAAATGATTGAATTGATTAGCACATTTATAAAATTTACACAATCCATCACATAAATTAAACTTTTACATATATATCCTGATAGCCACACATCATGACATACATATGTTGATATATCACATAAATACATGGTTTAGAGTTCAAATAGACCATCAATCCATCACATTCACATAGATGTAATTCAAAGTTCAAATAGACATCAGTCATCACATAAATACATAGTTCAAAGTTCAGAGGTTCTGAAAACAAAGAGACTCAAAAACATACATCTTAATAATTCAGAAAACAAAGAGACTCAAAAGAAGCTCCTTTTACATTGAAGAGGTTCTGATTTTGAACATCGAAAAGGAGCTCAAGAGCAATGCTTTGTCGTATTACACATTTCACAAAACAGCACACGACATTTCACAACACATTTCACTCAGGAAGTCATTCCTCCATGTCGTCTAGGCCATCCTCCTCCTCAAAGTCATCCAAATTCGTTTGATCCTACAAATACAACGCATATTCCAATAAATATTCATGGTATTCAACTGCTCCAGACAAAACAACTATTACATTTACATATCTCAGGACGAATAGCTAAGATATTATCACAAAGTAGCAGTGCAGGTTGTACAACTATTACATATCTCAGGACCAAAATAGTGCAACATTGAAAATTGTGGCAAGACATATTTCAACTTAAATGCAAGATAGATCATAGATGGACTGCAAACCGTTGTCATCAAGCTTGCAAAACGTCGCTCAATGCTCTCCATGTCCATCTCAGATATGAGAGATCCACCACCAATGATTCCACCTGCATGTTTGTTTAAAAAATTAAATTGTTGCATAGAAAATAGTAAAGCACAAGTGCAGGAAATAATATTACCTTTTCTAGAAGCTGCTGTCCAGTCTTTGGTACAAATCAACGCTTGAACAATTTCAGGATCTAAACGACTGCGGAATGGATCAACAACACATCCACCAGCACTAAAAGCCGACTCCGAAGCAACACTGGACACTTGAATAGATAAGACATCTCTAGCAAGTATGGAGAGGATAGGAAGCTCATGCTGCTTGCCCTTCCACCATGACAAAATGTCAAATTCTTTTTTGTCTTTTGTTGTCCACTGCACTAGCGGTTGCTCCATGTACAATTCCAACTCATTTTTGGTGCATTGTTCAGAGGCAATACTGGCATGCAAGTACCTTTCAAGGTCTGCATCAATATCATCATCACTATTCTCTTCTTGATCCTTCTTATCTATTTGAGAAACCTCCTTTTGCTGTCCAGTACATGTCTTCACTGAAGTATCAGGGGGGTTAGCCATATAAGCCATGAACAGCTGGTTGATGGTACTAATAAGCTTATCAATTTCTTCTGTAGCATTGCCATGGTAAATCTTATCTCCAAAATAGTGCAACAACTTTGTTTTATATCTAGGATCAAGAAAACATGCTACAGCAAGAGCCTTATTAGACTTCTCCCAATACTTGTCATATTTAAGTTTCATGCAACTAGCCATAGCAGCTACCACTGGATCAGGACTATAACACCAATCGTCAATAGCAAGCATAATCTTGCAAAAATGGTTGAAAAAGATATTTGCTGTTGGATATGAAGTGCCAGAGAATAGCTCAGTAGCATCATAAAATCTCTTCAAACACACACACAAAGATTTTGCCATTGCCCAATTTTGGTCAGTTGGAGCACAAGTCACATATTTGCTTCTATGGCGAAGGAAAAGCCTATCAAATGCATGTCTATAATAAACAGCTTGCTTCAACATAAGATAGGTGGAGTTCCACCTTGTGGGAACATCCAAAGATAAACCATTTTTTGTATCCAAGTCACACTCTGATGCACATTTCATAAATTCTTCCCACTGCAAGGTAGAGTTCTTAACTATTGCAATTGTATTTCTGATATTTGCAATAGCCGGTGCAATTTGCTTTAAACCATCTTGGGCAACAAGATTCAATATATGATTCAAGCATCTCACATGAAAGAACATACCATCACATATCAATGGTGACTGTTTTAATTTCTGTACTACCCCCTTAGCACAAACATCATTCGCTGAAGCATTATCCAAAGTCAATGCAAATAGTTTCCTATCAAGATTCCAATCCACTATGCAATCATAAAATTGTGCACACAAGTTCTTTCCCGAATGATGCCCTTCTACATGCATGAACTTAATAATTCTCTTTTGCATGCTCCAATTATCATCTATCCAATGAACTGTGATGCACATATAACCTTTATTTTGGTTTGAGGTCCACATGTCCATGGTTGTACTAAATCGACACGAAAGTGTTTTCAAGTGCTCATACAACCTTTTCTTTTCCTCTACATACATATTTAATATATCCTTTCTCACAGTTATGCGACTCTTAATTGGAAAAGAAGGGGGCAATGACTTGATGAACTCCACAAAGAATTCATGCTCTATGATGTTGAATGGATATTCATGCATGATGATTGCCAAGTAAAATTTTTTCAGACTATCAGATTCATCATACCTGTAGGTCTCCACAACTGCAGCATCACTGTCACCTTCACCCTTTTTTAGTGTAAGCAATTGTTGACCATTCTTGATGTGGTGCTTGTGTGCCAAGTGCTTCCAAAAGGCCGATGTCCCTCTATTACTCTCACGACGAGCTTTATAGATGCACTTGTTGCATTTGGCCCAAAGCTCTGTTATTATCTTGCCATCTGGTCCTTTCTTCGTAATTTCAGACTTCTCGAAGTGATCCCAAACATCGGAGCTACACCTCTTTCATCTCTTCAAAGCAGGAGCAAGAGGGTCGAACTCAGTGTAACCTTGTTGAGCAGTCGCACTGCCACTGCCAGCATCGGCACCAAGTTGAGGGGTGGTTGGTGACTGTCCCACTAGTGGCAAATCTTGAGATGTATTGCCAGTATTGGTTACACTTGCACTACTACTAATTGTTCTCGAATCCATCACAGATCTAGCACAAAAAAACATGACAACTGATTACTAAAGTGCATCTATAAACAAGCAACAGATTTTAAGTTAATACAGGAAGTGCAGTCAAAACTTCAGGTTGCTTGAGAAAGGTGTGCCTCCACTAGTTGTTGCACCACAAGTAAAGATGGGAGGTGATGTGTACATTCTTTTGTTCTTCTTTGCCTGCATGAGTTATTGTTGCTACATCACTGACTAATTTAATTGCTACATCCTAATGTCACATTTCAGGTTCTCGGACAGGCGTAATTCGCAATCCAAACATGGAAAAGCTTCGAAGCGGATACTTATTTCCGGAGGTATGACCTTAACTAATTACAATTTCACTAATCTTTGTTCACTAATTTGACAAGTTTGCTGATCCTTTTTGATGGTTTAGATTAGCATTAAACATGAAGCACACCTGAAGAAGTATCCAGATGCTGAGATGCGAAGGTCATAAGTCTGGGTATCGGCGATACAACTGAACCCATACCTAGCATAATAACATCAGCTATGGTTACACAACCCCCATTTGCAATGTATTGGTTTCCACTTTCCACAGCAACAGCCATGATTATGTATGTATATCCGTGTTAGAATTTTGTTATAGAAAACTTATTCTGCTGTGACTGACTGACTGTACAATCCATATCTAACACATGACTTTGCCGGTGACAAAACAAGAAAATTAGTTGCTGTACATTTTTCTTTTCTAAAGTTAACACTATAGTCCAATAGAAAATTTGTCAACAAAACTATAGCTTAAGTCTTCTCCAGATAGTATCAATCAATTACACTACTCAGTGGTAAATACAACAATGTTAACCCCACCAAATCTTAGCAAATCAAACCGATATAACTTTTTCTTCATCAGATATCTATAAAGCCAAACTACACAGGCAAACTGAAATAATAAATGCTAAAGCATAAATTATAGAAATAACCAAAATGAGCAGCATACCTCTTAAGGATAACTTTTCATGCAACTGAAGCAGAAATGCACAACAGCGTCCCTTAATCAGCAATGATCAAAGAGCACACCAAAATTCCAAGACGAAGAACAGGCCTGAATTTGGAAGGGAACAAGGAAACCATCAGCACAACAATCTTTTCCATAGCCATCATTCACATATTAATGAAATATCCAGTATAAATAAATGACCCATTCCTAGCTAGTAGAGTAGTAGTTATCATTTATTTCTTCACCAAATGCATTGAACCAACCGCACTAAGGGAGTTTAAAAAAGAAGCAACAAAACAAGAGCACATAGATCTTGGAAGCCTAGAATATCACAGGAGCACACCAATGAAGACTTAACATGTCCATGCCTATGGCTGAGGTACCCTTTGTTGTTTCAAGCTAATTACACTATATATGCTTTCTTTTTTTCTCCCCCTTTTCTCTTCAACATGCACGGCGCCGGAAAAGTTTTGTTACCTCTGCCCGATCTCGCCGTGGCCAGATCTGCGCCTCCCGCCGCTTTGACGCCGCTCCGCGGCCTAGATCTGCTCGCCCCACGCCGCCGGAACCGCTTCCACAGCGCCGCCGCCGGTCTGCTCCTCCATCGCCTAGATCCCACCGCCGCTGGTCGCCCGACGATCCCACCGCCTGTAACGCCCTGAGTTAGGGGTGAAAATTTCCTTTTTCATCAATAGCATGCATGCATGTATCTGTAGTAATAGCCAGATCAGTATCTTTCTCAAGCCCTAAAATCTCCAAATCTTCCTTGTGAACCCCAAATCAAGATCAGATTACTCAGGTGTGATCTATCAGTTACTTTGAACTTAAAAGTCTTCAGAACCTAGATCCAATTCTATCTCTAAATTCCAAATTTATCAACTTCTTCTGTTTTCGAAAACAGAAATACCTTATATTACCCGAATACCCTAAGTTTCAGAAGTACAGATTTAATCAAAATCTTGACCAAGTTCAGACCAGATTATTCCTGGAATATAATCATGGGTATGTCAATACCTTAATCTAAAAAGTTGACAGCCAGATTTCACCATCTAGACTCTTTTCACAAATCAGTCCAAGAGTTATCGCAAATTAGTCCTTATCTGATATCTGAAAACCCAAAAAGGCTAAAATCTCCAAATTAACTCCAAATTCAGAACTTCTTCGACAAATCTTCTCAAAATGCTATTTGCCACAAGTTCCTCTTCTGTACAGATATCAAAATCAAACCCTAAATGCCAGAATTCGAAATTGACAAAACTCAAATCTTACATTACCCTAATTTACCCTATTTTCAGTTTGTATCAAAAACTATTCAAATGTGTCAAATCTTATCAACTATCTTTGCCAAATGTTTTGTTGAATATATCTACCAGATTAGTGAAAGCAAATTCAGTTTAAACCTTCCAGAATTCCAGATTTACAGATCAGTCCAAAATTCAAGAATTGAAACTGCAGTTCAGTCCATTTTCGACCAGGACAACAGCAGCATTCGACCAGGGCGTTTTACTGTGCGCACGACCAGGGCTCGCCGTGATTTCTTGCGCCGTGGTTGCTTGCCGCCGTTGAAGCTTCGCCTGCAACTTGATCGTGTATGCTGTTGCGCATGTGTCCTCGCCTCAGCCGTCACCGTGGCAGCGCCGCTGCAACGTCAACGACCAGTGCTTGCTCCCGCGCGCGATCACCGGCTTTTGTCAGCAATCCATCGCCACGTTGCCTTGCCGCGCCAGTTGTTGTCGCCACCGCTTGCTCCATCTTTGCAAAGTCCCGATGAACGACAATGTGGACAGTTGCAGTCCTGTCGCCGTCGCAATCACCGTTCTTCGCTGTGTCTTCGCCACTGATGCTCAGCACGCAATCCATCTCATCTTAGCTGCCAATTACTTCGTTGTCTCCTCCTTGCAAGCTTCGCCTGGCCTATTTAAGCACTCCTGTGCTCAGTAGCTCCCTCCATACTTCACCAGAAACCAGCCAAGTTCCAGAATTTGCTCTTTTCGTTTTCTTCTCCGGCGAGACGTCGAGGAAGCTCACGGTGCCAGCACTCTACAGATCATATCCTGCCAAATTAACAACACCAGTGAGTTTCCCTACTCATTCTCTCTGTGTGATATCATCTAATTGCTCCCCGGTGACCTCTATCGCCGGTGATCGCCGGGATTGCTAAATGCCCTGTTCCGGCAATGCAGGCCAAATCACCTCGAATTAGCTCTCATTGCTGTAGAAGAAGTTGATCAGTGAGTCATTTCCAGCAAGCCTGTGCATCAAGATCTCCAGATTGAGCTCGAATCGAAGGTATCTCCAAATTCAAGCTCTACCAGTCGCCGGCGATCGTCGCCGGGCTTCTCCGGTGATCCTCCGGTCAATTTGATGTTACCAGAAGCTTCCCTATACCTCCTAGATGCTCTCCAAGCAAGGAATTAAGTTCTTGTTGCTTGTAGCAGAAACCCCCAATCAGCAGCGTTTTCTTCTCCGGCGCCGATGATCGGAAAAGTGTTCCCGGCCGTTTCAGCTCAAATCACTTTGTCCACTATGTGTGCCTTAACTTCCTGAACATTTTTGTCTTCTAGCCCGACACCTAGATCGGCCTAGATTGGAAGTTACAGCCATGCCAAGATCTTGTCCAGAACTGATCTAGTGCAGCCAGTTCATCTCTGTTCATCATCAAATTTCTTGCTTCCCAGCCATTTCTTGCCCTAGATCCTGTTGACTTAATTGTTCCTGTTAGCAATGCCTACCTCCCAGACAAAGTGGTGCATCATTTGGAGCTCCATATCAAAAGTTATGCTAAGCCCTAGTTTTTGGCATTGTCAGCTCTATGCCAGAGCTTGTCAGCCAGTGGCATTGACCTTGTTTACCCACTTCTGGTTGTGTAAATTGAAAACCACTTTGTCCACTAAATTTGTAGAGTTGTGATCAACATTTTCTTCTACTACCACAATTTGAGATAAGCACTCTAGCTTTTCTTAAAGCTATGTCCAAGCCTTGATCCGAATGTCGATCTGTTGACATTCGCTGTTTTGATTAAACCAGTCACAAAATTGTTATCCCTATTGAAATCCTGAAACCCTAAGATTATCTAATCACCACCCTTAGCCCAAATTCCTTGAAACCCTAGAATCTCAGTTCAGTTTGCAGTTCAACTTATCTCCAGTTTAGTTCAATCATTCTTGTTAAGCATTTCTGCATATAAGTCATAAAACATTTTAAATATTATAAGTAATTATTGTGTGTTTGTTTGTCGTCGAGCAGATTCAGAAGCTGACTTTGAAGATTTTGCTGTTGATCCGTCATCGACTGCTGTATTTTACGACGCGGAAGGCAAGTCATATCCTTGGTCATCTTGAACCTATATTTTAAATGTTGCTATAATATAACCTTGAATATAGGCAATATTGCATGTGAAAGATTGAGAATGGTTGATTTATGAATTGGCAGTACTAGACTGGTTATCTGTGAAATGTGAAATAAACAAGTTTTGAGCTACGAACTATTATATGTATCTATATACTTATATTCATGAAATAAAACCCCTAGCCGTGACCAGAAAAATGGTGTGGATGGCTGTAGCACTGGAGGTGCTAGACTGCAAAGGAATGCAGGCACTGAAGGTGCAGGGTTGTGGATGATCTGGTCATTGGCATATAAGGACTAGAACCTTGTGTTGTGCGTCTAGTGGCATGAACAACGTGCTAACCGCAAGCCTGGTATGGGACAGGCCTGAACAAGTAATTATGTGGATCGCACATGAAACCCCTGCATGAGATGTGTAGTGATGCACGATAAACACGGAGCGCGGCTCCCACACATATCACTGAAGGTGATCAAGCACGCTGACCCAGTAATGGGAATAAGCAATGGGGTGGAGGTTTAGATACAATCTGCCACAACTGTGCCTCGCTGAGAGCCACAGGGTTGGGGGTGAATTGTGAGTAAAACATAACAAAAGTTCTTGTTATTTCCACCTTGCCGCTCACAGTATGAAGTGAGTCAGGGGTCCAATCATTTTGTTATGATAGGAAAGGTTTGAAAGTGGAATATCTTGCGGGTAAATTGGTACCTCTCTACAGAGTTAAAAACGTATTCGAATACTCCGAGCTCCCGGGTTTATAGGAGTCTGCTGCGGTGGATTAAATCCACGGGGTGTGACACAAGTACTATTTTCTAAATAAAATATGTTTAATCAAGATTACCCAAATGACATGTGTTGTCATGATAAGGAGTGCTGCCGTGGGCTGTCGTGTGTCGACGTGTCGCGGTAGTGCTATAATCTAGTGAACATAATTGATGATGTTATATTATAAAAAGTGCTGCCATAAGATGAGATGAGAAAGGAAAAGATTATTTTACAAATATCCATAACTCTTGACTAGTCTTGGTTCATATCATCACTACTATATGTATCTACTCTTACCTATGACTTGCTGAGTACGTAAGTGCTCACCCTTGCAACATTCAACTCAATAGATGGAGCCTACTTTGATCAAGATGATGGCACGGAGTACTACGTGGATCCAGAAGGAGGAGAATCAGTTCCGCCAGAACCTTGAAGTGTGTTGTTCTGCCGTCAACTTCTTTTGTGGGAGGGTCACCTATCTTCTGCTGCGTAGTTAAATATTTTGCTAAACCTTGAATGCCTTGTAGGCATTGTAATCCTCTTTATGTAATATTAAGGCCAGCAGGCCACACTGCTTAATATTTTGTGAGTACTCTGTTGCATTGTAATATACTCCTGTGTTTGACTTATCCTGGGAAGTCAAAGGTTTGTAGTTTGGGACTAGCTGCAGCGAGCTAGGTCTCTACAGGAGTAGTCGTTGCCCCAGTCTCGGGGCGCGACACCGCCCGACGTCCACGCCCTCGTGCCGCCGTTGATCTCGCTATCCCGCCGGATCTGAGCCGCCGCCAACGGATCTGCGCGACGTGGAGAGGCGGTGGTGGCAGCGAGACGGCGGTGTAATAGGCGGCGGGGCGGGTGGAATAGGCGGCGGCTGGAGGTGCGATCGGAGGCGGCGCGGGTGCGGCACTGTACACACACACACAGACACGGTGACACAGGCACACAGCGGGTTGCGAACTTGCGATCCGGATATGCCTGAAGGAGTGAAGGGCTGGGCTCAGTGGGCTGCGGCCTGCGGGAGTGCGGGTTGCCTTATCCGGATATCCGGATAAGCACAGTTCCGGATATCCGGATCAGGAGCCGGATCCGTCGGATAACAGCTGAACCGGATTCGGATCCGGATCTGAAGTAAAATTATCCGGATCCGATAAGTTCCGGATCCGGATCCGAAAATATCCGATCCGATTGGTTCCGGATCCGGATTCGACCGGTCCGGATCGGGAAGATCCGGATCCGTTTTCATCCCTAGCCGGGGGGTTCCCTCCCCCTGCGGGATATCCGTCTGGACCTTTCCCGGCACCCGGGCCCGTCCCGGTGCAGGGAGGTTATTTCATGCCGGGGCCCTTTGTGGCACCAGAGGGGTACCCCGTCCCCGGCCTATTCCCGGGGCCGGGAGCCCACTTCATGCCGGGGGTTTACCCTGCGCCGGGAGCCAGTCCCGCACCCCGCGTCGCGTTTACCGCACCGGGGGCGGTTGACAGAGCAGCCCCCGTGCCGCAGCGGACTTCCCCCCGCATGGGCTCCCCGGTTCCGGACGTCGCCGCGGGGGCTCCCCCTTCGTCGGTTCCGGGTGTTACAGGGCCTGCCCCCTTCCCGGTTCCGGTCGTGGCCACTGGGGCCCCCTCCACTTCGATTCTACGCGTCGCCGCGGGCGCCCCCTCCCCAGTTCCAGATAATACAGGGGCTTCCCCCTTTCTGGTCCCGGGGGTCGTCGCGGGGGGCTCCCCCCAACCGGCTCCGGAAGCCTCCGGGCTGGCAGCTACAGCGCACGAGCTCCCTCCCTCGGCGGGACAGCTCCGTTTCGCCCCGAGGGAGGTCGAGCGAATGCGTTCACCAGAGCGCGGGGAAGAACTTCCCCCCGGCCGCGGGCGCGGGGAGCCTCGCTCTCGCACCGGCCGGTGGAAGAGACCCACTGAAGAGCCAACCTCTCCGGCGGAGAGCCCGGACGTCCGGGAACTCAGTCCCGGTCCGGAGGAAAAGCGTCGCCACCGCCATTCTGGCGGACCTCTCGGACCGCTTCCAGACTCAGACAACGAAGGTCCCGTGAAAGAAGATAGCGACCGGGGCTCTCCCCGAGAAGTGCAGGGGGCTAACCAGCCCCTGTGCCGAAGACTTCGCAGCATCCGGTGGCCGTGGCCTTACCGTCCTCCGCACATCGAACACTATAACGGTGAGGCGGACCCTTACGAGTTTGTGCAGGTCTACTCCACTGCCATCTCCACGGCCAGGGGGGACGAGACAGTACAGTGCAACGTCTTCCCCCTCTACCTCTCCGGCATTGCCCGCTCCTGCTTCTACAACCTGAAGGCGGGCTCCATCAAGTCTTTCTCGCAGCTCAAGCGGGAGTTCTGTGCCACCTTCTAGGGGAACTACGTGCGTCCCCTGGACTCCTCGCAGCTATACACTGTCCGGCAGAGGAGTGGGGAAACCATCAGAAGCTTCTTCAAGCGCTTTGCTCAGGTGAAAAGCAAAGTGGCCCATGTCCCCGACTCTACGGTCATCGAAGCCTGCAAAAGCGGCATCCTCCCGGGGGAGCTCCACCGCAGGCTCTCCCGGAGTTGCCCCTCTTCCGCCGACGAGCTCTTCAACGTGCTCGAAAAGTACGCTCGGGCGGAGGAAGACGATATCTGGAAGAAGACCCAAGGGGCTCCCGCCCCCGTTGACCGGGTGGCCAGGGATCCCCCCAAACGCCCCAGGCAGGGGGGGCGTAGCGAGCCACGGCCTCGGGACACCTTTGTCCTCGAGGGCGGAGGCGGCTCGTGCAACCCCCCGAGGGCCAACCGCCCCTTCCCCAAACCGAAGGGCCATGGGGGAGGACAATCTTCGCGCGGCCGGGAAGGCCCCGCGGGGAGAAGGCGGGAAGGACCGTGGTGCAGCTTCCACAGGTCCAATACCCACGCTACCCGAGATTGTAGCCAGCTGCTGTAGCACTTCGTGGACTTCCTCGACCAGCGCGGGCAGGGGGGGGACTCCGGCCTCCTTGCCCCCTCGGCCAGCTGTTCCGGCCCTTCCCGCTCCCGCGGCCCTTCCTCGACCAGCGCGGGCAGGGGGGGGGAACTCCGGCCTCCTTGCCCCCTCGGTCAGCAGATGCAGGAGGGGGAGCCTTCCGAAGCTCTCCCCTTTCAAACTTCGCAGCGGTACATCAACGTCATCGTGGGAGGATCTGCCTCCGGGCGGGACTCTAAACGCCAGCGTAAGGAGTACGCACGCGAGGTCAAGGTTGTGGGGGTGCTGCACACGTCCCCGCCACCGAAGTGGTCGGACGTCCCCCTCACCTTCACGGCAGAAGACGCGCGGGGGGTTCGCTTCCCCCACGACGACGCGCTCATTGGCTCCGCAACCATCTACAACTGCCATCTGGCCCGTATCCTGGTGCCTTCAAAGAAATGCAGGTGGATGAGAAGCTCCTGCAGCCCGCTGCCGGGCCCCTGCAAGGTTTTGTCCCGGGGAAGGCGGTCCACCCCGTGGGCAAGGTAGATCTTCCAATGACCTTCGGCACCCCGGAGAACTACCAGACCGAGCTGGTCCGCTTCGACGTAGTGGACCTCCCCTCCTCCTACAACGGGATTATGGGGAGGATGACAATCAACCGGCTGGGGGCTGTCACCCATCAAAACTATCTCTGCATGAAGATCCCCGGGCCGCATGGTGTGATCAACGTCCGGGGAGACCAAGACATGGCCCGTGCTCTATACGAGCGCGCTGCGGCCACAATCGGAAGCGTCAACCTCATAAAGACGCCTGGGGGGAGGCTTCTCCCCCGGAACTAGATGCTGCTGCGCCACCGCCCGGGAGACCCCTCGTCAAGCCGCGTCCGGAAGGGGGCCTCCGGAAGGTCCTGCTGTCCCCGGGCAACGAAGACAAAACCGTCCGGATAGGGGCGGAGCTCCCCGAGGAGCACGCAGAGCAACTTGCGGCTTTTCTGCGCGAAAACTCCATGTTTTTGCGTGGAAGCCTTCAGACATGCGGGGCGTCGCCCGGGAGGTCATTGAGCACAAGCTCGCAGTGGCCCCCGGTCACCCCCCGGTCAAACAGAAGCTGTGGAAACTCTCCCTCGAGCGCCAAGAGGCAATCAAGGTGGAGATCACCTGGCTCCGAGAGGCAGGGTTCATTCGGGAGGTCTTGCACCCCGAGTGGCTCGCGAACCCCGTCCTCGTCAAGAAATCAACCGGTAGGTGGCGGATGTGCGTGGACTTCACCGACCTTAACCGCGCCTGCCCCAAAGACAACTTCCCGCTCCCGCGGATTGATCAGCTCGTCGACTCCACTGTGGGGTGCGAGCTCATGAGCTTCCTAGACGCCTACTCGGGCTACCATTAAGTCCGGATGGCGGAAGGGGACGAGGAAAAGACGAGTTTTATTACTCCCCTCGGAACCTTCTGCTACGTCCATATGCCCTTTGGGCTCAAGAACGCGGGGGCGACCTTCCAGCGCCTCATGACTTTGGTTTTCAAAGAGCAAGTCGGCCGCAACGTTGAAGTCTACGTAGACGACGCGGTTGTCAAGAGTCCTCGCGCAGCCTCCCACATCGACGACCTGGCTGAAACCTTCCGCAACCTCCGCGCGTTCGGGCTCAAACTCAACCCGGAGAAGTGCGCCTTCGGGGTGCGCGGGGGGAAGCTCCTAGGTTTCCTCGTGTCCCAGCGGGGCATTGACGCAAACCCCGAGAAGATCCAGGCGTTCCTAGATATGCCCCCGCCGCGCTCCGTCAAGGATGTCCAGCGGCTCTCCGGCCGCCTAGCCGCACTCAGCCGTTTTGTCTCCCGGTCGGGGGAGCGGGGCCTCCAGTTCTTCAAGATCCTCCGAGGGCTCGAGGGGTTCCGCTGGACCCCCGAGGCCCAGGACGCGTTCGACGACCTCAAGAAGTACCTCACGAGCCCCCCAATTCTCGTGAGTCCGTCCCCGGAAGAGCCCTTGCTCCTCTACCTCGCCGCGACCCCCGTCGCCGTCAGCGCGGTCTTGGTGAAGGAGCAAGGGGGGCAGCAGCGTCCCGTGTACTATGTGAGTGAGGCCCTCCAAGGGGCCAAAACTCGGTACACGAAGATGGAGAAAATCTGCTACGCCCTCCTCATGGCGTCCCGGAAGCTTCGGCATTACTTCCTGGGGCACCCCATCACCGTCCCGTCGTCCCTCCCCCTCGGGGAGGTATTGCGGAACAAGGAAGCCACCGGCCAGATCAAGAAGTGGGGGTCCCTTACCGGCCGCTCCGCCGTCAAGTCGCAGGTCCTCGCCGACTTCGTCGCAGAGTGGACTCCTGCCTCTGGGTTCGGGGACGAAGATCTCCCTGTGCCGCCCCGACGCAGTGATCATTGGACCCTTATGTTCGATGGGTCGCTGTGTCTCGCCGGGGCTGGTGCGGGAGTAGTCCTCCGGAGCCCCGAGGGGAAGGAACTCGAGTACGCCGCGCGGCTCGAGTTCCCCGCAACCAAAAACGTCGCCTAATACGAGGCTTTGCTCGTCGGGATGCGCCTCGCGCGCTCCCTGGGGATCCGGCGCCTCCTAGTCAAGGGAGATTCTCAGCTCGTAGTTTGCCAAGTGGACAAGTCTTACCTGTGCCATGACGCAAACTTAAGTCTTTATTTGCAGGAAGTGCTAAAGATGGAGAGGCATTTCGACGGCCTCGAGGCCCGGCATATCCCACGGAGGGACAATGACCGGGCCGACGCCTTGGCCCGGGCGGCAAGCGCCCGGGAATCGCTCCCCAAGGGGGCTTTCCTGGAGATCATCACGAAGCCCTCGGTGGCCTCCCCGGACACGGGCGACGAGCCTCATGTCCCGGAGGTCGCCGAAATCACCCGGACTCTGTCTTGGATGGACCCCCTCGTCTCCTTCATCAAGGGGGAGGGGGACCCTCCTAGTGAGACCGAGGCTAAACGCCTCCGGGCTAAAGCCCGGGCATATCTCCTGCTGGAGGGGAGGCTCTACAAGCAGGGGGCTTCCGCCGTCCTGCGCTGCCTCCCCCGGCGAGAGGGACTTCAACTTCTCGAAGACATCCACGCGGGGAGCTGTGGTTCTCACCTAGCCCCGCGTGCCATCGTGGCCAAGGCCCTCCGGCAGGGTTTCTACTGGCCCACGGTCATGCGCGAGACCTTGTCTCCGCATGCGAGGCATGCCAGAAGATGGCCAAGGGCTCGAACCTCCCCCCTATAGCGCTGCAGACGATCCCCATCACTTGGCCCTTTGTGCGCTGGGGGATGGACCTTGTAACACCCTGAGTTAGGAGTGAAAACTTCCTTTTTCATCAATAGCATGCATGCATGTATCTGTAGTAATAGCCAGATCAGTATCTTTCTCAAGCCCTAAAATCTCCAAATCTTCCTTGTGAACCCCAAATCAAGATCAGATTACTCAGGTGTGATCTATCAGTTACTTTGAACTTAAAAGTCTTCAGAACCCAGATCCAATTTTATCTCTAAATCCCAGATTTATTTACTTCTTCTGTTTTCGAAAACAGAAATACCTTATATTACCCAAATACCCTAAGTTTCAGAAATCCAGATTTAATCAAAATCTTGACCAAGTTCAGACCAGATTATTCCTGGAATATGATCATGGGTATGCCAATACCTTAAACCAGAAAGTTGGCAGCCAGATTTCATCATCTAGACTCTTTTCACAAATCAGTCCAAGAGTTATCGCAAATTAGTCCTTATCTGATATCTGAAAACCCAAAAAGGCTAAAATCTCCAGATTAACTCCAAATTCAGAACTTCTTCGACAAATCTTCTCAAAATGCTATTTGCCACAAGTTTCTCTTCTGTGCAGATATCAAAATCAAACCCTAAATGCCAGAATTCGAAATCGAGAAAACTTAAATCTTGTTTTACCCTAAATTACCCTATTTTCAGTTTGTATCAAAAACTATTCAAATGTGTCAAATTTTATCAATTATCCTTGCCAAATACCTTGTTGAATATAATCTACCAGATTAGTGAAATCAATTTCAGTTTAAACCTACCAAATCTCCAGATTTACATTTCAGTCCAAAACTCAAAGAATTGAAATTGCAGTTCAGTCCATTTTCGACCAGGTCAACAGCAGCATTCGACCAGGCCGTTTACTGTGCGCACGACCAGGGCTCGCCG
The DNA here is from genome assembly GCA_019359835.1 of Pharus latifolius. Taxonomy (NCBI): domain Eukaryota; kingdom Viridiplantae; phylum Streptophyta; class Magnoliopsida; order Poales; family Poaceae; genus Pharus; species Pharus latifolius. The sequence continues at coordinate 34,473,870 of CM033323.1, read as the reverse complement.
TGGTTTCCTTGCGCCGTGCACGCTCGCCGCCGGCCAAGTTCCGCTTGCATTTGTGCTCGTGCATGCTTGCTCTTCCTGTTGCGCCGATGACCGGAAAGCTTGTTCCAGCCATTTCAGCCCTCGAAACCTTGTCATTTAGATGTGCCTTAGCCTCCTGAGCACTTTTGTCTTCTAGCCCGACACCTAGATCGGCCTAGATTGGAAGATATAGCTCTGCCAAGTTTGTGTCCAGAACTGCTCCAGTGCAGCCAGTTCATCTCTGTTCATCATCAAATTTCTTGCTTTCCAGCCTTTTTCTGCCCTAGATCCTGTTGAATGATTTGTTCCTGTTATCATTGCCTACCTCCTAGACAAAGTGGTGCATCATTTGGAGCTCCAGATCAAAAGTTATGCCAAGCCCTAGTTTTTGGCATTGTCAGCTCTATGCCAGAGCTTGTCAGCCAGTGGCATTGACCTTGTTTACCCACTTCTGGTTGTGTAAATTGAAAACCACTTTGTCCACTAAATTTGTAGAGTTGTGATCTACATTTTATTCTACTACCACAAGTTGAGATAACCCTTCTATCATTCATCGACCCTATGTCGATGCTTTGAACCGAATGTCGACCTAAAGACGTTCGCTGTTTTTGAGCGAACCAGTCGCAACCTTGATATCATTCTGATATTTTGAGACATTTGGAACCTTGTAAACCTTTGACAGCTAATCTTAACATTGGTTTCCTTAACTTAACCCTAATCAGCCTCTAAACCCAATCATTCCAGAATCATCAAGACTTCATCTTTGCATCATTGCATATAGTATAATAATGTATTGAAAAGATTATGATTATTGGTTGTTTGTTTGATTGGAGAGCAGATCAAGAGCCCGAGTTCGAGGACTTCACTGCGGATCCGACGTCAACTGCTGTATTTTATGACGCGGAAGGCAAGTCATATCCTTGGTCATCTTGAACCTATATTTTAAATGTTGCTAAAACATAACCTTGAATATAGGCAATATTGCATGTGAAAGATTGAGAATGGTTGATTTATGAATTGGCAGTACTAGACTGGTTATCTGTGAAATGTGAAATAAACAAGTTTTGAGCCATGAACTATTATATGTATTTATATACTTATATTCATGAAATAAAACCCCTAGCCGTGACCAGAAAAATGGTATGGATGGCTGTAGCACTGGAGGTGCTAGACTGCAAAGGAATGCAGGCACTGAAGGTGCAGGGTTGTGGATGGTCTGTTCACTGGCATATAAGGACTAGAACCTTGTGTTGTGCGTCTGGTGGCATGAACAACGTGCTAACCGCAAGCCTGGTATGGGACAGGCCTGAACAAGTAATTATGTGGATCGCACATGAAACCCCTGCATGAGATGTGTAGTGATGCACGATAAACACGGAGCGCGGCTCCCGCACATATCACTGAAGGTGATCAAGCACGCTGACCCAGTAATGGGAATAAGCAAAGGGGTGGAGGTTTGGATACAACCTGCCACAACTGTGCCTCGCTGAGAGCCACAGGGTCGGGGGTGAATTGTAAGTGTCGCGGTAGTGCTATAATCTAGTGAACATGAATGATGATGTTATATTATAAAAAGTGCTGCCATGGGATGAGGTGAGAAAGGAAAAGATTATTGTACAAATATCCATAATTCTTGACTAGTCTAGGTTCATATCATCACTACTATATGTATCTACTCTTACCTATGACTTGCTGAGTGCGTAAGTGCTCACCCTTGCAACATTCAACTCAATAGATGGAGCCTACTTTGATCAAGATGATGGCACGGAGTACTACGTGGATCCAGAAGGAGGAGAATCAGTTCCGCCAGAACCTTGAAGTGTGTTGTTCTGCCGTCAACTTCTTTTGTGGGAGGGTCACCTATCTTCTGCTGCGTAGTTAAATATTTTGCTAAACCCTGAATGCCTTGTAGGCATTGTAATCCTCTTTATGTAATATTAAGGCCAGCAGGCCACACTGCTTAATATTTTGTGAGTACTCTGTTGCAATGTAATATACTCCTGTGTTTGACTTATCCTGGGAAGTCAAAGGTTTGTGGTTTGGGACTAGCTGCAGCGAGCTAGGTCTCTACAGGAGTAGTCGTTGTCGCAGTCTCGGGGCGCGACAAGAAAAGTTGGTATCAGAGCAACATGAGAACTTGACTGTAGGACGACACCTTTAGGAAATTGGCCGTGCCAGGAAGACGTAATTTATTTAGAAACTATTTGTTGAAAACTTTATTTTGGTAAAAATAATGAGCTTTGTAGCTCTTGAAAACCTTCATTTCAAAATTTTATTGGGATTTTCTAAAATTCGGTAAGATTGTGAGAGTGCGTTCTGTTGTTTCAGAGTGTCTTAGAGGTTGGTGTAGACAGAGCTAGTGGATGCTCTTGATAGCTTTGTGATTCGCTGTTGCTTTTGCAATGGTTAATTTGTGTATTATGGTTAATAGCCTAAGTAATTTTATGCATTAAAGTAGTTGCATTAATTTCTGCATTGCTGTCTTAGTTGGCCTTAGTTAGTTAGATCCGTCTAAACCTTTTTCAGAGCCACCATGGTTGACACCAGAAGGAGATCTCGAAGTGGAAGAGAAGATATAGGTCAGACTCCGCAGGAAGAAAAAACTATGACAAGAGACCCTTTGTTTCAACAAGGATCTCAGAGTTCTAATCCACCTCAGAATGAACAACCCAGTCTTCAGGAAATTTTGTTGTCAATGGAGAAAAGTCGACAAGAAGCTCAGATAGCTCATACCCAGTTCTTAGCTCAGATAGTTCAGAAACTATCTACTGGAACAACAGAAGGAACTACTTCTGCTGTAGGAGCGAGATTGACAGATTTCCAAAAGACCCGTCCACCAACATTTTCTAGTGCGACCGATCCCATGGTTGCCGATGATTGGTTACGGGATATCGAGAGGAAACTGGACACGGTCCGATGCTGCGAACGAGAAAAAGTTTTGTTTGGATCTCATCAGTTATCAGGAGCTGCAGCCGCATGGTGGATGAATTACCAGGAAGCCCATCTTGATAAGGATAATATTTCTTGGAGGGAATTTAAGGATCAATTTCGGAAATTTCATATACCTACTGGTGTTATGGCAGCTAAGTGTCGGGAATTTCGGAATTTAACTCAAGGAAGTAAGTCAGTTACTGAGTATCTACACCAATTTACTCATTTGGCTCGATACGCACCTGGAGATGTGGATACTGAAGAGAAGAAGATAGAGCGCTTCACAGAAGGACTTCAACACTATTTACAGTATCAAATTGCTTCTCATGAACTTACGGAATTTCAAACCCTAGTGAACAGAGCTTTAAAGGTGGAAGAGAAGAAGAATATGGGGGAAGAAAGCCGAAAGAGGAGGATGTTCCAACAAACACGACCACAGCCAAATCCAATCAGAGGAAGAGTTCCTATCACTCCCAATTTCTGACCATCTTATCAGAATCCCAGACCAGCAATGACATTGTGCCCCAACTGCCGAGGAAATCATTCTCAGAAGGATTGCCCTCATCCTCGTGTTGAGTGTTATCATTGTGGACAGCGTGGGCACCGTAAAGAATTCTGTCCTTGGATACAACTTCCGATGTCCATTGCCAGATCTCAAGCAGGAACACAGCCAGTAGTAACCAGGGCATCACCATCACAGAATTTTAGAGGAAATTCAGCAGGAAGAGGAGGAAACATGGCTAATCGAGGAAGAGGAAGAGGTAGAGTATCAGCTGCAACCCAAGGAGGAAGATTAAACTATACTTCAATTCAAGAAGCGGGCAACGCCACCGACATTCTTCTAGGTAGATTTCTGATTCAATCTGCATCTGCCTTAATATTGTTTGATCCTGGTGCTACAAATTCATTCATGTCAAAAGCATTTGCATCTGAAGTTGAAATGCATATAGACCAAGTACCACTGGAGTACTCTATGGTTATACAAACTCCAGGGGCTAGATTATCTGTCTACTCGATCTGCCCAAATGTAACTTTCATTATAGAAGGGGTAGAATTTGAGGCAAATCTACTAGTTCTAGAACTACAAGGTCTAGACATTATTTTGGGAATGGATTGGTTGTCCCAACATAAAGGTCTACTAGATTGTGAAGAGAAAACCCTTAGTCTTGTCAGTAGCCAAGGGGAGAGAGTTCTATTCCATGCAGAAAGATCAGCAGTCAAGAGATCGCTAAGATCTGTTCAAGCATTACAAAAGTTATGCCTGGAACAAGTGCCTGTAGTACAACAATATTCTGATGTGTTTCCAGAAGAACTTCCAGGAATGCCACCTGACAGAGAAATAGAATTCAGTATTGAACTTAAACCAGGAGCAGCACCTATAGCAAAACGTCCCTATAGGATGCCAGTTACAGATTTGGAGGAACTCAAGAATCAACTCGAAGACTTGGAAAACAAAGGATTTATCAAACCCAGTGCTTCGCCATGGGGAGCCCTAGTTTTGTTTGTGAGGAAGAAAGACGGAACTCTACGAATGTGTGTAGACTACCGAGCTTTGAATGAAGTCACTATTAAAAACAAGTATCCATTACCAAGAATTGATGACTTGTTCGATCAGCTTCGAGGAGCCAAAGTATTTTCCAAGATAGATTTGAAATCTGGATATCATCAGCTGAAGATCAAGAAGGAAGATATACCGAAGACTGCTTTCACTACCAGATATGGTTTATATGAGTTTACAGTAGTACCTTTTGGCTTGACCAATGCTCCGGCAGCTTTCATGAATGTCATGAACAGTATATTTATGGATTTTCTTGACAAGTTTGTCATAGTATTCATAGATGACATTCTGATATATTCCAAGAGTATGGAAGAACATGAGCAACATTTACACCTAGTCTTGGAAAGGCTACGAGAGAGGCAATTTTATGCCAAGTTTGACAAATGTGAATTTTGGATGTCAAGAATTTCATTCCTTGGACATGTGTTGACAGCAGAAGGAATTTCAGTGGATTTAGCTAAAATCTCTGCAATCAAGGAGTGGAAGCAACCTACCTTAGTTTCAGAGATTAGAAGTTTCTTGGGATTAGCAGGTTATTATAGGAGATTCATCGAAGGATTTTCCCAAATTGCCAAACCTCTTACAAACCTGCTAAAGAAGGATGTTGCATTTGAATGGACCATCAAGTGTGAAGAAAGTTTTCAGAAGCTGAAGCAGAAATTGACAACAACACCAGTCCTCACCTTACCAGACAGCAAAGAAGATTGTGTAGTTTACTGTGATGCTTCAAAGCAAGGAATAGGCTGTGTGTTAATGCAGCAAGGTCGAGTAGTGGGTTATGCTTCACGTCAATGGAGACCACATGAGGAAAATTATCCGACCCATGATTTGGAGTTAGCAGCAGTAGTACATGCTTTAAAAATATGGCGGCATTATCTCATTGGGCGTAAGTGTGAGATCTTTACAGATCCTAAAAGCCTCAAGTATATTTTCACACAGACAGAGCTCAACATGCGTCAACGACGATGGCTGGAATTGATCAAAGATTATGATCTTAGTATTCAGTACCATCCAGGGAAAGCTAATGTAGTGGCTGATGCCCTAAGCAGAAAGGTTTACAACCTACAAGGAATGGTTACGTTGAAGAACCCTTACCTACAACAAGAGTTGCAGAATCATCAAGTGGAAATAGTACCGCAGGGAACGGTAGCTACTTTAACAATAAGATCTCAACTTGAAGAACAGATAGGAAATGCCCAGAAGAAAGATGAAGAAATTTGTAAGATCAAGAGTCGAATCAAGTTAGAAAAAGCTCAAGGCTTTATTGAAGATAACCAAGAGATTGTATGGTATCAAGGAAGAATCTGTGTACCTCAAAACGCAGATCTTAAGGAAATAATTCTCCATGAAGCACATAAAACTCCATACTCAATACACCCTGGTAACACAAAGATGTATCAAGATTTGAAAACCAGATTCTGGTGGGATAATATGAAGAGAGATATTGCAGAGTATATTGCAAACTGTGATACGTGTCGACGAGTTAAAGCAGAACACCAGAAAATAGCAGGAAAGCTACAACCTCTACCAATACCATTATGGAAATGGGAAGAAATTGGTATGGATTTCATTACAGGATTACCTAAAACTCAAGGAGGATATGATTCCATATGGGTTATTGTGGACAGACTTACTAAAGTAGCTCACTTCATACCGGTCAAAAAGATTTTTGATGGCAGTAAATTAGCAGAGTTATACATGCAAAGAATAGTGGCATTGCATGGTATTCCTAAGAAGATAGTCTCAGATCGTGGAACCCAGTTTACCTCCAAATTTTGGAATAGACAGCATGAAACCCTAGGAACCCAGTAGGATTTCAGTACTGCATATCATCCGCAGACAGGAGGACAGACAGAAAGAGTCAACCAAATCCTAGAGGATCTTCTAAGAGCTTGTATACTAGATTATGGAACATCATGGGACAAATGTTTACCATTTGCAGAGTTTACATATAATAACAGTTATCAAGCTAATATACAGATGGCACCATTTGAAGCTTTATATGGACGTAAATACAGAACACCATTACATTGGAATGAGCCAGGAGAACGAAAAGTCATAGGACCAGAGATAGTAGAAGAAGCAGAAGCTCATGTCAGACTCATCAGAGAAAGGTTGAAAACAGCACAATCACGACAAAAGAGTTATGCAGATAAACGACGGAGAGAATTATCATTTGAACCAGGAGATTTTGTGTATCTCAAGGTCACACCATTCAAGGGATTACAAAGATTCCAAGTGAAAGGAAAGTTATCCCCAAGATACATTGGACCATTTAAGATAATCAAGAGGAAGGGAGAAGTATCATATAAATTGGAATTACCTGAGGGATTAGCAGGAGTGCATGATGTGTTTCATGTCTCTCAGCTCCGGAAATGTTTGAAGGAACCTACTGACCAGATAGATGTACAAGATGTGCCTTTACAGAAGAATCTCACTTATCTTAAGCACCCAATCAGAATCCTAGCCACTGATGAACGTCAGCTCAGAAGGAAGAAAATCAGATTGTGTAAAGTTCAATGGAAGAATCATTCAGAGCAAGAGGCTACTTGGGAGAAGGAAGAAGATCTTAAGCAAACCTATCCTTATCTTTTCCTGTCTTAGGTAAATCTCGGGGCGAGATTTCTTTAAGGAGGGTAGATCTGTAACACCCTGAGTTAGGAGTGAAAACTTCCTTTTTCATCAATAGCATGCATGCATGTATCTGTAGTAATAGCCAGATCAGTATCTTTCTCAAGCCCTAAAATCTCCAAATCTTCCTTGTGAACCCCAAATCAAGATCAGATTACTCAGGTGTGATCTATCAGTTACTTTGAACTTAAAAGTCTTCAGAACCCAGATCCAATTTTATCTCTAAATCCCAGATTTATTTACTTCTTCTGTTTTCGAAAACAGAAATACCTTATATTACCCAAATACCCTAAGTTTCAGAAATCCAGATTTAATCAAAATCTTGACCAAGTTCAGACCAGATTATTCCTGGAATATGATCATGGGTATGCCAATACCTTAAACCAGAAAGTTGGCAGCCAGATTTCATCATCTAGACTCTTTTCACAAATCAGTCCAAGAGTTATCGCAAATTAGTCCTTATCTGATATCTGAAAACCCAAAAAGGCTAAAATCTCCAGATTAACTCCAAATTCAGAACTTCTTCGACAAATCTTCTCAAAATGCTATTTGCCACAAGTTTCTCTTCTGTGCAGATATCAAAATCAAACCCTAAATGCCAGAATTCGAAATCGAGAAAACTTAAATCTTGTTTTACCCTAAATTACCCTATTTTCAGTTTGTATCAAAAACTATTCAAATGTGTCAAATTTTATCAATTATCCTTGCCAAATACCTTGTTGAATATAATCTACCAGATTAGTGAAATCAATTTCAGTTTAAACCTACCAAATCTCCAGATTTACATTTCAGTCCAAAACTCAAAGAATTGAAATTGCAGTTCAGTCCATTTTCGACCAGGTCAACAGCAGCATTCGACCAGGCCGTTTACTGTGCGCACGACCAGGGCTCGCCGTGGTTTCCTTGCGCCGTGCACGCTCGCCGCCGGCCAAGTTCCGCTTGCATTTGTGCTCGTGCATGCTTGCTCTTCCTGTTGCGCACGCGTCAGTGTCTCAGCCATCGCCGTGGCAACACCGTGGCGACATCGACGACCAGCGCCTGCTCCCGCGCGCGATCAATGGCTTTTTGTCAGCAACTCCTCGCCACGTCGCTTTGCCGTGCCAGTACTTGTCGCCACCGCTTGCTCCATCTTTGCAAAGTCCCGATGAACGACAATGTGGACAGTTGCAGTCCTGTTGCCGTCGCAATCACCGTTCTTCGCTGAGTCTTCGCCGCTGATGTTCTTCACGCAATCCATCTAATCACAGCTGCCAATTACTTCGTTGTCTCCTCCTTGGAAGCTTCGCCTGGCCTATTTAAGCACTCCTGTGCTCAGCAGCTCCCTCCACACATCACCAGGACTTAACCAATTTCCAAATTTCCTCGCTGTAGTCGTCTTCTCCGGCGAGCCATCGAGGAGACTCACGGTGCCAGCACTCTACAGATCATCTCCTGCCAAATTAAAGCCATCAGTGAGCTCATCTACTCAACCTCTCTGTGTAGTACTGTCTAATTGCTCCCCGGTGACCTCTAACACCGGCGATCGCCGGAAATGGCTGAAATTCGAAGAATGCCCTGTTCCGGCAATGCAGGCCAAATTACCTCGAATTAGCTCTCGATTCTGTAGAAGAAGTTGATCAGTGAGTCGTTTCCAGCAAGCCTGTGCATCAAGATCTCCAGATTGAGCTTCAATCGAAGCTTTCCCCAATTTTTGAACTTCTCCAGAAACCGGCGATCGCCGCCAGGCTTCTCCGGCCATCCTCCGGCCAAAGTGATCGTGCAGGTAGCTTCCTCTTACCCATATATCACTTCCCAAGCTTGGAATCGAGTTCGTTCGGCCTAAATTGAAAACCCCCAAATAGCAGTGTTCTTCTCCGGCGCCGATGACCGGAAAGCTTGTTCCAGCCATTTCAGCCCTCGAAACCTTGTCATTTAGATGTGCCTTAGCCTCCTGAGCACTTTTGTCTTCTAGCCCGACACCTAGATCGGCCTAGATTGGAAGATATAGCTCTGCCAAGTTTGTGTCCAGAACTGCTCCAGTGCAGCCAGTTCATCTCTGTTCATCATCAAATTTCTTGCTTTCCAGCCTTTTTCTGCCCTAGATCCTGTTGAATGATTTGTTCCTGTTATCATTGCCTACCTCCCAGACAAAGTGGTGCATCATTTGGAGCTCCAGATCAAAAGTTATGCCAAGCCCTAGTTTTTGGCATTGTCAGCTCTATGCCAGAGCTTGTCAGCCAGTGGCATTGACCTTGTTTACCCACTTCTGGTTGTGTAAATTGAAAACCACTTTGTCCACTAAATTTGTAGAGTTGTGATCTACATTTTATTCTACTACCACAAGTTGAGATAACCCTTCTATCATTCATCGACCCTATGTCGATGCTTTGAACCGAATGTCGACCTAAAGACGTTCGCTGTTTTTGAGAGAACCAGTCGCAACCTTGATATCATTCTGATATTTTGAGACATTTGGAACCTTGTAAACCTTTGACAGCTAATCTTAACATTGGTTTCCTTAACTTAACCCTAATCAGCCTCTAAACCCAATCATTCCAGAATCATCAAGACTTCATCTTTGCATCATTGCATATAGTATAATAATGTATTGAAAAGATTATGATTATTGGTTGTTTGTTTGATTGGAGAGCAGATCAAGAGCCCGAGTTCGAGGACTTCACTGCGGATCCGACGTCAACTGCTGTATTTTACGACGCGGAAGGCAAGTCATATCCTTGGTCATCTTGAACCTATATTTTAAATGTTGCTAAAACATAACCTTGAATATAGGCAATATTGCATGTGAAAGATTGAGAATGGTTGATTTATGAATTGGCAGTACTAGACTGGTTATCTGTGAAATGTGAAATAAACAAGTTTTGAGCCATGAACTATTATATGTATTTATATACTTATATTCATGAAATAAAACCCCTAGCCGTGACCAGAAAAATGGTATGGATGGCTGTAGCACTGGAGGTGCTAGACTGCAAAGGAATGCAGGCACTGAAGGTGCAGGGTTGTGGATGGTCTGGTCACTGGCATATAAGGACTAGAACCTTGTGTTGTGCGTCTAGTGGCATGAACAACGTGCTAACCGCAAGCCTGGTATGGGACAGGCCTGAACAAGTAATTATGTGGATCGCACATGAAACCCCTGCATGAGATGTGTAGTGATGCACGATAAACACGGAGCGCGGCTCCCGCACATATCACTGAAGGTGATCAAGCACGCTGACCCAGTAATGGGAATAAGCAAAGGGGTGGAGGTTTGGATACAACCTGCCACAACTGTGCCTCGCTGAGAGCCACAGGGTCGGGGGTGAATTGTAAGTGATGCATAACAAAAGTTCTTGTTATCTCCACCTTGCCACTCACACATGGTTGTGAGGAGGGGTCTAATCATTTTGTTATGATAGGATGGGCTTGAAAGTGGAATATCTTGCGGGTAAATTGGTACCTCTCTGCAGAGTTAAAAACGTATTCAGATACTCCGAGCTCCCGGGTTTTATAGGAGTCTGCTGCGGTGGATTAAATCCACGGGGTGTGACACAAGTACTATTTTCTAAATAAAATATGTTTAATCAAGATTACCCAAATGACATGTGTTGTCATGATAAGGAGTACTGCTGTAGGCTGTCGTGTGTCGACATGTCGCGGTAGTGCTATAATCTAGTGAACATGAATGATGATGTTATATTATAAAAAGTGCTGCCATGGGATGAGGTGAGAAAGGAAAAGATTATTGTACAAATATCCATAATTCTTGACTAGTCTAGGTTCATATCATCACTACTATATGTATCTACTCTTACCTATGACTTGCTGAGTGCGTAAGTGCTCACCCTTGCAACATTCAACTCAATAGATGGAGCCTACTCTGATCAAGATGATGGCACGGAGTACTACGTGGATCCAGAAGGAGGAGAATCAGTTCCGCCAGAACCTTGAAGTGTGTTGTTCTGCCGTCAACTTCTTTTGTGGGAGGGGCACCTATCTTCTGCTGCGTAGTTAAATATTTTGCTAAACCCTGAATGCCTTGTAGGCATTGTAATCCTCTTTATGTAATATTAAGGCCAGTAGGCCACACTGCTTAATATTTTGTGAGTACTCTGTTGCAATGTAATATACTCCTGTGTTTGACTTATCCTGGGAAGTCAAAGGTTTGTGGTTTGGGACTAGCTGCAGCGAGCTAGGTCTCTACAGGAGTAGTCGTTGTCCCAGTCTCGGGGCGCGACAGACCTCTTAGGGCCCTTCCCCCCAGCGCCCGGGGGATACAAGTATGCGGTAGTCGCAGTCGACTATTTTACAAAGTGGGTTGAGGCGGAGCCTTTGGCCAGCATCACGTCCCGGGCCGTTCAGCGGTTTTTCTGGAAAAACGTCGTATGTCGTTTTGGTGTCCCCCGGGAAATCACCGTGGACAATGGGACCCAATTCGACTCGGCTTATTGCCGGGAATTCTGCGAAGGCCTGGGGCTCGTCATCCACTTCGCCTCGGTGGCCCATCCCCGGAGCAATGGGGCTGTCGAGAGGGTCAATGGCGTGATCCTACAGGGGTTGCGCCGGAGACTCGAGCAAACCGCTTCCAAGCGGGGTGCATGGGCGGAGGAGCTCCCTAGCATCCTCTGCTCCATGCTCACGATCCCGTCCCGGGCGACGGGGCGTACTCCCTTCTCCCTGGTCTACGGGGCGGAGGCAGTCCTCCCCCCGGAGATCGGCTTCCGGTCACTGCGGGTTGAGCTCCTGGAGGGAGCTACGCCCTCAGCGTACCAGGCCAACGAGGCCAACCAGCGTCTGGAGATCGACCTCGTGGAGGAGGAACGCGACTGAGCGCTCCTCCGCCACGCCATCTACGATCAAGAAATGGCGCGCGCGTACAATCAGCGCGTGCGCGAGAAAGCTTTCCGCCTTGGGGACCTTGTCCTCAAGCGCGTGACGGACCCCCAGGCCCAGGGTAAGCTCTGCCCCAAGTGGGAGGGCCCCTACAGGATCTCCGCGGTCCTGGGCTCGGGGGCCTACAAGCTCTTCAACCTTCAAGAGCAGGAGCTGAAGCACACGTGGAACTTGCGTTTACTTCGCAAGTTCTATGTTTAGCCTTACGGGCCTATCCCCTCCCCCGGAGCGTTCGCGCCGGAGGGGGAGGAGGGACACTGTATTTTCCTCCCCTTTCGCGGCTTCGCAGGGGGAGGCCCTGTACTTCATTTTATTAGCAATACATTAGGTCTTGCTTTTCAAACTGTCTCATTGCAGGTCTTTCTCATTACCGCCCCTAGCGGCGATGCCCTCCCCGCGAGGAAGCCCTCCCCGCGAGGATGCCCTCCCCGTGAGGAAGTGGGCCAGGCCCAACAAGTCCCTACAATGGGAGTCCTACTCCCGTAGGGCGGCTTACGATCAGCCCTCGTGGACTGAGGGTGTAAACGGCAACCCGGTCATAGTGGCCGCGGTAACGAGTCACTTTGGGAGACTAGTCCCCTGCCCAAACACTCAAGACCCGTCTTCGGGCACTTCCTCCTCCGGGAGTAGACGCTCTCCCCAGTGGGACGTCTAATGCCCTTCTTGGATCTATCTTCCTCCTCCGGGAGTCGACGTTATTCCCGGCTCCCCGTTTTCATGGCGACCGGATGATCGGCCCCTTGCGGCTTGATTCGATCTATCTTCCTCCTTCGGGAGTCAACGTTATTCCCGGCTCCCCGTTTTCATGGCGACCGGACGATCGGTTCCCAGCGACCTTATTCCCGGCTCCCCGTTCTCACGGCGACCGGATGAATGCCTCTCGGAGACCCTATTCCTGGCTCCCCGTTCTCACGGCGACCGGACGACTGTCTCTCGGAGAAGTCACGGATTTCTCGGGCATTTTTCTTCCCCGAAGACCCTATTCCCGGCTCCCCGTTCTCACGGCGACCGGACGATTGCCTCCCGGAAGGTCTTCTCCTCGAAAACCTCGTTTCAAAATTTTCTAACTTAGAAAATTTCCTATGCTACAGGTGACTTCCATCCCGGGGGCCTTGTTACCCCCACAGCGCGCGGAGCTATTCTCCGCCCGCTGTGGGCGGGGGGGATAAGGAACCCCCGGGTGTAAACCGCACCGCCCACGAGGAAATTTAGCTCATCCTTATTAAGGTGAGTCGTCCAGACCATCCAAGAAGAAGAAAATAGAGGCAATGAAAGAAAACAACAACAGCTTTATTGATTCTCAAACCCGGAGGACATCTTCCCCCTCCGGTGGGCTTCAGAAACGATACAACCCGGGTTCTAACCCCGGGGATTCTCTAAACCCTAAGGTTCCTATGCCTAATACTCTCGGAGGCTCTCCGCTAGCTCCCGGGTCAAGTCCCGGTACAATGCCCGTATGCGGCGCCGAGCATCCCGGAGCACATCTTCAGGCCAGAACTCGTATCCCGCCGGTGGAAGTATTCGGAGGGGAGGGATCATCCAGAGCCCCGGTCGCGGAGGGGACAATTCGGCACGATGATTATAAAAGTTGTCCAAGTGCCACTCCGGACGCCACCTCAACCGGATCGGCTCCCGGACACTAGCCTCGCCGCGATTCCCGGAGACAAGGCTTAGCAAGATCAAAGCCGCTTGGGCGTCCCCCGGGGAGCCCCTCCCGGACCTTCGCCCGGGAGCAACCTCCCGGGAACCCTGGTAACAGTAAATTCAATTCAGACTTAGAAAAAAATTCTAACTTCATTGCATTCAAAATGTTTTTGTACAAGTGTCCGGGGCTTCTTCTAAGAAGCTACCGGGATCAAAATCCTAAGAAAACAAAAAAGGGCCCTAGCTAAGACCAGGGGGAACGCTCATACATGTTCGTTGGCGTCCTCCCCCCGGGGGGCTTCTTCCAAGGCCGGGGCTGGGACGTCTCCCGCCGGAGGCGCCGGAGCCGGGAACCACGCCCGGATGATCCGGTCGTAGAACCCTCCGGCAAGCTGCTCGACCTCCCGGCGCGAAGGCTCGAAGGAGTCCGGGAAGCTTCGGGGGATGCGGCCCCCGATCGCCCGGGCGCCGACCCCCCGGAACTCGACGAGCCCCGCAGCGGCTGCGACGACGGGGATCGCCCGGCCCCGCGCCCGAACGTCGGCACCCTCCGGGATGGCGGAGACCTGTGCGTTGAGAAAACGCACAGCCTCCGCGAGGGTCGCCGGCGGCACCTCCCTGCTCCCGGAGCCTAGGCTTACGCCAAGGCCCTCGAGGGCCGTCCGGACGGAGCGGCCCGCGTCCGCCACCGCCCGGATGCTGGAGCTCTCGAGCTCCCGGAGCGCCTCCTCCCTCGCCTTGGCCTCCTCCCGGAGGCGGCCGTTGACGGCCTCGGAAATATGGACTTGGGCCCGGACCCGGGTCAATTCCGCGAGGGCTTCGTCATGCTCCCGGAGGGCCTCCTCGCGCTGCCCTACGGAAGCCGCGACCCGGCCCTCCGTCTCCTTAAGCAGCCGGGCGACCCGCTGCTCAAGGCCCCAGGTAACAACTGCCACCTACAAAATATATAGAGTTAGAAAAATTTCAAAGTGAAGGGAATGAAGACGTTATCGACTCGGGTTACCTGGGCCCCGAGGGACTGAAGCCCCTTGAAATGCTCATGGAGCGTCCCTCCCGCGACGAAGGCCTGCACCTTCCGGGTATGCAGGCCCTCCGAGTAGCGGGCGACCTCCCTCGTGGCAAGCAGAGGGGTCTCCCGCCCGGCGCCGCCAGCGCGGCCGGCAGGGGGTCCCCGGACCTCAAGGTCCGGTAACGCAGCCAGCGTCACCGGCGTCTACGTCGATGAGGAAGTGCCCCCCGAAGACGTGGCCGAGGAGCTCTCGGCGGGAGCCCCCGCCCGGGGGGGGACCATCAGTCCTTTCCCTGCCCCGGGCCGGAAGGTCCTCGGGGCCTCCTCCGTCGGAGGAACCTCGTAGACCGAGGGGCTCCCCCCCTCGTCCACCGGCCAAACCCGCGGAGGCGAGGCCCCCGCGAATCTCACCTCCAGCCTCTCCGGCTCCAATGAAGCCGGAAGGGGCAGGAGGGGCTCCACCAAGAGCGGCGACGGGGCGTAGTTCGCCGAGTCGGATGCCACCCCGCCCGTGGTCGCCTCCTTCCCCCGCGCCTCGACGGGGCCCTTCGGGGGAGGAGGTGTTGCTTCCTTCCGGGCCGGTGCCCGGGCACGCTCTCTCCCGAGGGTCTCGTCCCAGGGCTTCGCCGGTGTCGCCGCCGGCGTCGTTGATGGGCCGGGGGTCTTTTGAACCCGAGCCTTCTTGGGCTCCGAGCCCCCGGCCGCCTCCTTCCCCCGTTTGTGCGACCCGGGGGTGGGGAGAGGCTTCCTCTCCGGCAACTTCGGCCCGTAGGCCGCCGCTACCAAGTTCTTGGGAGGGCCCTCCCCCACAGCGCTCACGACGCGCTCGTGCTCATCGGCGAAGTACCTCTCCAGGAGGTTCTCCGCCTTCTCCCGCGCCGCTGGGTACGGCCGGACTGCAAGAGGTAAAGAGTTAGTCAATTTCTTAAAAATTCGTAAGTACAATGCAGCAGGTCTCTGGAGCTTACGTCGCGTCACCGGCTTCACCGGGGGCCACTGCTCGGGGCCCATGCCGATCCCCCTCTTCCCGCCGGTGAAGGGGGGGATCCAGAGGAGAGCCATCTCCTCGGCTGCGTCCCGCATCAAGCGGGTCTTCTTGGAGAGGATCACCTTGCCGAGGAGCTCGAACTCCTCGTCCGTCCACACCGGCGGCTTCGGGGCGGACGACCGGCTGTAGGTGGGGGGCTCCGGGGCGTACACCACCGCCTCGTCTCGGACCCGGAGGTAAAACCACCTCCGAATCCAGTCGCCCCAGTGGTCCCAGGAGGCCGCCGCCGGGTAGTCGATCACCCGGGCCGGCAGCATCTGGACCATCACCGAACCGAAGGGGGACTTGGGGCCCCCCTTCACCAGGTGGGAGGTCCGCGCCGCCGATTCGTAGAAGTACCGGAAGGCGCGAAGGGTGGGCTCCCGCCCGGTCGCTGTCTCGTAGAGCCAAATGAAGAGGCCTATCCGGACGAGAGCGTTCGGGGTGAGGTGGTTGAGAGCCACCCCGTACTCCTTGAGGAACTCCCGGAGCATGGGATGCACCGGGAGCCGGAGCCCCGCCTCCAGGAAGGCCTCGAAGGCCACGACCTCTCCAGGCCTGGGGTGGGGAGCTCCGTCTTTCTTCACGGGGACTCGGATGTCCCCGTCCGCTACGACGCAGCGTTCGACCAAGGACTCGGCGTCCTCGGCCGTAAACTCCGACGCCCAGAGGAAATCCGGAGATATTTCCTCCGGGGGCACCTCCGTGGTCTTTGCACGACCCTTGGGTGCCATAAGGTTAGTCTTCTTTTTTTGTTTTTTTTGTTCGGTGGCTAACCTTCCAGGAGGCTACTACTAAAAGTCCCGGACGTCTACTAACGGAAAGAGCTACCAGGAGGAGCTACCGGGAGAGGGCTACCGGGAGAGCAAAAATTACTGAGGCTGAAAATTTGGAATGAGCTTCCGGGCCCCCCAAGGTCCTATTTATAGTGGCGGGACGTGGTCTAGATGCACGCCACGTGGCACCCGCGGATCAATCTGGACCGTAGAAGTTCAAACCGTGCGCGGGAAACAAAGGGACGGGCGCGTGAATCGAGGCACTGGTTCGAACCGCACGCGCATTTATGGCGAAATGGCGCGGCCTTAAGCGTGGGGCACGGAAACCGAAGCGCCGCGGCTCCGGTGACTTGGCCCACGGGACTTGGCACGGAGATTTTCCTGGTGACCTGTACCATACCCACCGGGGACTCGAGCATTGTCCCCGGCGTGCATGGGGGGCTGCTGTCGGGGGAAATCTCCGCGGGACTAACTCCAGGTAAGTTCCCGGGGATCTGGCCTCCGTGGCCTCCCCGGGCGCCGCCATTTGGCCCCCGGGACGTGGCCTCCGGTGCCCTCCTGGGCGCCGCCGTTCAGCTCCTGGGACATGGCCTCCGGTGCCATCCCGGGCGCCGCCATTCGGCCCCCGGGACGTGGCCTCCGGTGCCCTCCCGGGCGCCGCCTTTTGGCCCCCGGGACGTGGCCTCCGGTTCCCTCCCGGGCGCCGCCATTCGGCCCCCGAGACGTGGCCTCCGGTGCCCTCCCGGGCGCCGCAATTTGGCTCGCCGGATCTGGCCTCCAGGGCCTCCCCGGGCGCCGCCATTTGGCCCCCGGGACGTGGCCTCCGGTGGCCTCCCGGGCGCCGCTGTTTGGCTCCCTGGACGTGGCCTCCGGTGCCGTCCCGGGCGCCGCCGTTTGCCCGGGGACGTGGCCTCCAGTGCCCTCCCGGGTGCCGCCTTTTGGCCCCCGGGACATGGCCTCCGGTTCCCTCCCGGGCGCCTCCATTTGGCCCCCGGGACGTGGCCTCCGGTGCCCTCCCGGGCGCCGCCATTTGGCCCCCGGGACCTGGCCTCGGCGCCGTCCCGGGCGCCGCCATTGGCCCGGGGACGTGGCCTCCGGCCCCTCCCCGGGCGCCGACGTTTGGCCCCCGGGACCTGGCCTCCGGCGCCGTCCTGGGCGCCGCCATTCGCCAGGGGACGTGGCCTCCGGTGCCCTCCCGGGCGCCGCCATTTGGCCCCCGGGACCTGGCCTCGGCGCCGTCCCGGGCGCCGCCATTGGCCCGGGGACGTGGCCTCCGGCCCCTCCCCGGGCGCCGACGTTTGGCCCCCGGGACCTGGCCTCCGGCGCCGTCCCGGGCCTCATCGCCCTTCTAAAGGTAAAGTCTCGAACTGTTTGTCACGTGCAGGTCATGCGAGGAGCGCCTCGGGAACTGGCGACCACCTGTCAAGCATCCAAGGCGTTTGACCGGGAGAAGGACGGTCCTATCCTTGAATCCGATGGTGGCTTCCGGGGTAGTTTAGGTTTTTTGCTTCTTTTTGGGGCTATAAATAGCCCTTGTACCCCTCTGTTGTGGAGGATAGGTTCTCTTTTATTGGAATAGCTAAACTCACAGACGTGCTCCGGAAGCCTCTCCCCCGGAGAGAGCCTCCCCAGCCGACTCCAGTCGGGAGCGCGTCGACAGGACTAGGGCCCCCATCGGGACCCGAATCTGTATAAACCCGTGTGTCATTTTTTGTGCTTGTCCGGCGGGGGAGGACCGGTCATCCGGTCAACCCGCGCCGCGTAATCTTCGCTAGGATCATTCTCAAAACCTGCCGGGGTATTCGCAATACCACGACAGTGATCATGAAGATCATTTGAGCAATTCCGGAGGAAATCACAAGAACAAAGGATGAAGAGATTCAACTCTCAACTAAAACTAAAGCTTCAATCTCAAATTTCAGTATCAATGTCTTATATCTTGTATCTGAAAAACTATGACCATGCCTCTCTTTTATAGAGGGTGGTATGTACAAAAGATGAAAGAATTAAACTAGAATTCTAATCCGAATCTATTTAAAAAAGGAATAAAAATCCTAAATGACTATAAAATATAAAAGAAGTTCGGAATAAATCTTTTCGGAGTTGGATTCGAATTCAGATGGGACTTTTTTCTTCCATGTAGTCATTACTCTTTTGGGTCTCCTACTTGCATACGATGTCATAATTTAATGATTCCTGATGCGTTGCAAAGATCTTTTAAATACCTTTCCAAAAAGTACTCACACAACCAAATTGGACATCTGTGTTGAGCATGGTGTTTGGTTGAATTTGGACTGTCGCTTGGTCAGCAGACTGCATGCCGACCAAAATTCTTTTGGTTGTAGCGGTTGCAATCCTTGACGGAATTGAGTGATCTTGGACTTGTTGGAAAGCTTAAGAAATCCTCTTTCCACTCAGTAGGTGTACAAACATATTCGATGAAGTTATTTGGCCCATACATGGCTATATTCTTTCTATTATGCTCTCCCTCTCTATTCCTGATCAATGTTAAACAAGATCTATTTGGTAGCATCATATTCTCATCATACTTTAATTCTTTAAAGAACAAAGTCACTTGTTGATATAGTTTTTTGGCCTTTCCTCGAGTGATTGGTCTTTTATATTCCTCGGGTCGAGCTCTAGTGCTACTTGTGCTAGGGATGTCCTCATCAACGTGGTTCATACATTTGCTATTTCAGATGAATGGATTTGTGATGTATTAGGTCTAACTTGTAGTCGGTAGTTACATTGCTGTAGCAATCCGCCATACTTGGTGTAGCAACACTATCTTACAACTTAATATACTCAAATTGCAACCACTAGTACAGAATTCATTATCACAGTCGGGTCAAAACAGTCATCACAGACGGTTCTGACTCGTCAGTGATATTCAAGTCAGTGATAATCGAGTACTATCACTGACGGTTTTGAACCGTCTGTGATTTGTCCCTTCATAGATAGTTATAAGATAAAAACCGTCTGTGATAATCATAATACACAGACTATTATAACATCAGAACCATATGTGATACTCTTAATACACAGACTATTATAACATCAAAGCCATCTGAGATACTCATACTACCATAGACGGTTATGACCGCATAAGCGTCAGTAATAATATGAGTATCGCAAAAGGTTCTGACCTCAAAAACATCTGGGATACTCACATTATCAGAGACGGTTATGACATCAGAACCGTCTGTAATACTCAATTATCACAGACGGTTATGACCTCGGAACCGTCTGTGATACTCACATTATCAGCGACGGATTTGAGGTCAAAACCATTTGCGATATTGTCATTATCGGCGATGGTTATAATCTCGGAGCCGTCTGTGATAGTGTCCTTATCACAGACGGTTGTAATGTCAGAACCGTCTACGTAGTAAGAGTATCACAGACGGCTTTGAGGTCAAAACCATCTGGGATACTCACATTATCAGAGACGGTTATGACCTCAGAACCGTCTGTGATCAAAACGATCTACGAGGACGGTTATAATCTCGGAGCCATTTGTGATAGTGTCCTTATGACAGACGGTTGTAATATCAGAACCGTCTGTGTACTAAGAGTATCACAGACGGCTTTGAAGTCAAAACCATCTGTGATAGTGTCATTATCGGTGACGGTTATAATCTCAGACGGTTTGTAAGATCAAAACCGTCTGTGCATATCAATATTATTTTTAATAAATTTTTTTTTTTGGCTAGCCTCAGGAATCATGCTAGACAGGTCCTCTGTACTAATAGCATTTCATATATACTGTACATTTCATACAAGCACAGTACTCAAATATATACAACCTCATACATGCACACAACTTAGAAACATGTACAATAGCATTTCATATATACAGCACATAACTCAGAAATATGTGCAATTGAGATTGAACAAATAAATGTAATCAACAATTAAAGTCAGTATGTTAGATGTACAAATAAATGTAAGGCCACACTAATATGAACCTTGCGGGTCCCTAAACTTCCCCTTGGTTGATATGACCTCTGTAAGGAAAAACTCAACGAGCATCCCTCGAACCATACCAATCTGTGACTGCACGAATTCACGTTAAGATTCGAAGCGTCGAACACTGTTGGGAATATCATAGTCGGTTCTAGGTTCATACCCGTCTGTGATAATTCATAACCGTCTGTGATAATCTCTCCAGTAACTCTGTAGCCCTGCAACTCTTAATGGTCAAAAACTTGTTTTAAATGAACACTCAGATATTTCAAATGGAGTCCAAATGCTCCATAAATTGGTTACAATGTAGATCCGAAAATTGGTTACAATGTGGGGCATGCTCAAATAAATTTAACATACAATGTGGAGCATGCTCAAATAAATGTTACATACAAATGGGGACTTTGACCGACAATTTCCACATACACAGCCATGTTATCCTCAACTTTCCACTTGCCGCGGCCCTGCAAAGACGAGAATTAGAGGCGATATATAAGCTATACCGATGGAAACAGAGAGATAAGGACTTACGGTTGATTACCTTTAAAGTATAACCCTTCCTGGTGATCCATACGCACGTAACTGGTTTCGTCGGTGTCATCAGTATCAACCTGTACGCCATCACCAAATGGAGGCATCTCATCAAATTGATTGTATTCCTCCTCGTCTATGACATTTTCAACTCCAACAATCCTTCTCTTGCCATGAAGGACGATGTGCTACTTCTTATTGGCCGGGTCAGTGACATAAATGACCTGAATGGCTTGCTTTGTTAGTATGAATGGCTCATCTTTATAAGCAACTCGATCGAGATCCACAGAAGTGAAACCGTAACTGTCAACCTTCACACCCTGTGGGATTTGGACCCACCGGCATCGAAACAGGGGAATCTTGAACAATATGTAATCGAGCTCCCAAATTTCTTCAATGAACCCGTAGTACAAGTTCAATCCACGTACTACCCTTGTTGGGCCTGTCTCAGTGAACTCCTCATGGAAAGCTTCAATGCTCACTCCACTATCTTGCACAGTGCTCTTTCGATCTTGAGCTTTCATGTAAAATGTGTACCCATTGATGTCGTATCCCTGCCATGTCTGTACAGTAAACGTGGGCCCTTTTGCCAACCATTTAAGGTTCTCACTTGCAGACTCTCCAGTGATTCACAGTTTCATCCACGCATTGAATTGACTATTATGTTGTCCCGTGATCCAAACCTCGGATCGGCGAGGATTGTCTTGTCGTAGCATCTCCTTGTGCTCGTCGATGTACGGAGACACCTCCGTCATGTGTTGCAAGACCCAAAAATGAGCTTTCGAGTACATATCGAAATCAGGACTGATGGCTCTCCGTCCAATAGTGCCAACACCAACAAGCCTCCCCCTGTGACGAGACACAGGAACTCCTATTGCTTCTACCTCGGCCATGTAATCGACGCAGAACTCAACAACCTCTTCCGCTGCATAACCTTCAACAATGCTACCCTCGGGCCGGGACCGATTCCTCACGTAGGCCTTAAGTACACCCATGTACCTCTCGAATGGATACATATAACGTAGGAACACGGATCCACATATCTTGATTTCTCTGACAAGGTGGACGGTGAGATGGACCATGATATCAAAAAATGATGGAGGAAAATATATCTAAAGCTGACAGAGAGTTCGAACCACCTCCCTCTGCAGAGAATCTAGTCCATCGGGATCAATGACCTTGCAGGAAATTCCATTGAAGAAATAACACAGCCTCGTGATCGTCTCTCTGACCTTATGCGGCAGAATACTCCGGATGGCAACAGGAAGCATTTGTGTCATCAACACGTGACAATCATGAGACTTCATACCCAGCAATTTCAAATCGCCCATGGACACAAGCTTTTCATATTTACGGAGTAACCCGATGAAACTTTAACACCATAGAGACACTTACAGAGTTCTGTCCTCTCAGCCTTGCACAAAGTGTAGCATGCAGGGGGGAGGTATGTACGGCCTTTATCGTCCTCTCTCGGTGCTAGCTCGGGAATGATTTTCATTGTTATCATGTCACGCCGCACATTGACACCATCCTTTGTCTTCCCCAGAATGTCTAGCAATAGGCCGATTACACTGTTGCAAACATTCTTCTCCACATGCATGACATCAATGCAATGACGAACCTCTAAATTCTCCCAATACGGTAATTCCCAAAATATCGATCTCTTCTTCCAAGTGTTCTTCGTGCGGGGTTTCAATTTATGACCCTTTCCAAACACAACATCTATGTCCTTCACCCGTCAGTAAACTTCTTTCCCGCACGTAGGCTTCGGGGTTGAACCATCTTCCTTGTGGCCGTCAAATTCCCTCTTCCTCTTACGATATGCGTCATTCTTCAGAAGAAACCTATGGTGACGCATGTACACTGTTTTCCTGCAATTCTCCAGCCACACGCTCTCAGTCTCATCTTCGCAGTGGGGTCAGGCTTTGGCTCCTTTCATAGTACGGCCCGACAAATTTCCAAGGGCAGGGAAATCATTGATGGTGCAGAATATCATAGCACATAGGATGAAGGTCTCCCGTTTGTATGCGTCCCATACCTGCACCCCTCGGTTCCACATTGTTAGGAGATCCTCTATCAATGGTGCTAGGTACACATCAATATCGTTTCCAGGTTGTTTTGGCCCTGAGATAAGTAGAGACATCATGATGTACTTGCGCTTCATACCCAACCAATAACCAAGGAGGAAGGTTGTAGATACACAAAAGAACCGGCAAAGTGCTCTGCCGACTGCTCATGTTACCAAAAGGATTAATTCCATCGGTACTCAACCTGAACCTTATATTCCTCAATTCCGCTCCGACGTTAACAAATTCCCTGTCGATGTTTCTCCACTGCGAAGAATCAACTGGGTGTCTCAGCTTTCCATCCTTCTTCTGGTCTTCCGAGTGCCAACGCAATAATTTTGCCTCTTTACGGTTTGCAAACAAATGCTGCAAGCGGGGATGACGGGCAAATACCACAACACCTTAGCAGGAGGTCCTTGCATTATCTCAGTGCAGTCGCTGTCGTCGGTTCAGTCCTTACGCTTATAGCGGGATGCGCCACACACCAGACAAATATGCATATCCTTGTAGTCGTTACAGTAAAGGATGCAATCATTAGGGCATGCGTGTATCCTTTCTACTTCCATTCCCAAAGGACACAACAGCTTTTTCACTTGGTAGGTGTTTTTTGGCAACTCGTTTCCTTCCAAGAGCATGTCCGCCAAAAGATCTAACAGTGCCGTGAAACTCTTGTCGGTCCAGCTGTTGCTTGCCTTCAATTTTAACAGTTCAAGCACAGAGGCCAACTTCGTGTACTTCGACTTGCAACCAGGGAACAACGGCTTTTCTGAGTCCTCAATCAAGCGCTTGAATTTGCCAAACTCCCTTTCATTGTAATTTCCTTCCACATCACGCAACATGTCATCTAAATTGTCATCCTCTGGCATATCCTCATCGAAGTGGTTGTTGGGATCCGACATGTCCTGTTCGTCAACCTGAGTGGCACTTGTTTCTGCAGTTGGCTCTTCTCCATGGTGGACCCAACACATGTACCCCTTTTTGAAACCACGTCGGATCAAGTGGGCGACAATTTGAGATGAGTTGCTGAACAACTTAAGATTCTGGTAGTCTACGCAAGGACAGTACATATATGGTAAACCCTTCTTCGCCATGTCTTGCTCAGCAACCTTTTGGAAATATAAAACACCTTTCATGTATTTCTCACTCACTCGGTTGTCATTATACATCCAATCTCGATGGACCATCTACAATTAATTAAATTCATACACATGCTAATTAGTAATACTCTATGTACATTCGACACGCAATAAATTATAAATCTAGCTAGATAGTGTTTGATGTGGAGTTTGTGGTATAACTAGTTAACTACTCTTGAACTGCAAGCAATTAGTTGGGGGCGTGGATAACATACATCATAGAGCAATTAAATAGCTACAGGTCGAAAATGAGTTACAAACAAGGTTTGCTACTGTAGCTTCCCCTCCCTCTCGCTCTAATTTGGTCAATCAATGGAGATCGAATGAAGTAATGTGTATGCCTTAGGACCAAGTACCAACCTTGGATCTTCAAATTTGTTGCCCCCAAATGCTCCCCTTTCGAGATATTGCTCTTCCTGGCCCCAAATCTCTTCCAACTGGACAGTATGTCGAGCAAGACTGTTGGAGTAGCTCAAAACATCCGCCAAAAGACCTTTTATACCATACCAGGTTCAATACAGACGGTTCTATATAATACCGTCGATAATATCAGTGCATTTTTTAAGAATAGAATATCACTGACAGGTTTCACTCTACTAAACCGTCCGTAATATCGGTGCATTTGTGTAGAACTATGACAGAAATATCACAGACGGTTTTGACATCTAAACCGTCGGTGATAATGAGAATATCACAGACGGTTCCGAGATCAAAACCATCCACTTTACTATCACAGTCAATTTTTACTTCAGAACCATCTGTGATTATCACAGTCAATTTTTACTTCAGAACCGTCTGTGATTATCACAGTCGATTTTTACTTCAGAACCGTCTGTGATTATCACAGTCGGTTTTTACTTAGAACCGTCTGTGATAATTATAAAATCAACACTCTGCTCTACTATCACAGACGGTGATGAGGTCTGAACCGTCTATAATATCCTGGACTGCTTGCAGTCAAAACGTTCGACTAGTTGAACTGTTCTACTTTTTTTTCATTTTTGGTTCTATCTTATTTTCAATGTTAGTATTTAAAAAAAATCAATGTTGAGACTATTTGGTTTTATCTTGTTTTTCATATTTGTTGTATATATATGTCGACCTGTGGATGTTCAAAGAATGTTGAGAGTATTACAGTCGGTCCTGAAATTAAAACCGTCTGTAATGTTACTACCAGAGACGGTTTTGAGTTAGAAACCGTCTTGATTGCAGCAGTATTTTCTTGTTAACATTTTCACACAGAACATCATTTGGTTATTATCAGTTACATAATCAATCAAAAAGCCAGATATATATGGAAAAGAAATTTCTTATTTCTTACAATCTTTGCATACATAAGGGATACAAGCGACCAAAGCATCGACCTGATCTGAAAGTAATTTACAAAGTTCTCCTAGGGACGTATTGGCATCAGTAGGATCTACACTGGCCGACCCAAGAGATCTAGCAATGGCTCTAAGCCTATCTACATCATCTCTCAGTAAAGGAGTGCAGCTGTTCCTTATTGTATCGGAGAGTTCTCGCTGCTGCCGAGCGTAATCTCTCTCCGACCGAAACCTGCGCGCTTCTTCGCGAGAACCCTCATAGCACTCTGCCAAGTGCAGAATGGCAGAAGACATCCCCTCAGAAAGCTTCTCCAGCGCCTCTATTTCTTCTTGGAGAGTTCTGCACAAGGCAGCTTTCTCCTCCTGCACATGCATGGGTTAGTTTTGAAAGACATAACGACCAGCAAGAGAGGGTGAATATGATTTCCAAGCTTCGGAGTGGATTTGGACATGGAAGTGTGCGCCTTACCCCAGAAAGTTGATCATCCAAGAAAAGCTGATGATACAAAGGTGTGGAAGAGGGGATATTGGAAGGATTGTTGTGGATCTCCAAAGGTGGAGTCGATGCAACTGGAGGGGTTGCAAGGGGCAATGTGGCAACACAGGCCTCAGCACCTTCTAGAGTCTTCACTGCAGCTGCACTGGAGGATCTTTTATCATTTCTGAGTCTCTTCTTTGGAGGGATCATTTCCTCAAGCACCTGTGGATTTTGAAATGCATTTGTTTCGAGGTAATGAAGTCATAAAAGAAAGATCTGCATTAGAGTTTCAGAGAGGACTTACTTTCTGAAGATCCTAATCGAGTTCATTCCTTATCTCTTCCTCATTACTCTCAATTTCAATAACCTCATTGGAATCTTGGCTCGCCATCAAGGTGGGAGTTGAGGAGGGAATAAAGACAGGGATTTACGAGCAGAATTCCTAAAAGAGTTAGCCAAGAATTTGTAAGTCGTAAGGATTGAAGAGCCTCACTATTTATAGAACCAGAAGGTGACGGTTCATAAGCGCGGGTGCCTGGAGTTTTAAAAAGCACACTACTGGTTTTCAAGGTCAAGAAATTCATGATAATTTCACGGGAGATAAACTGCAACACGGCAGAATAGTGTCCACTTAAGAAGTTGAAGCATCAGATTACATAATTCAATGAAAATTAAATTTGAAGTAAATAATTAAGTCTCTTCATCTGCGCAGGTATTAGGTGCGGTTATCCACGATTGCATGTTGAGAACTCGAAGCGTCGGACATTGTTGGCACTATCACAGACGGTTGGGAGATCAAAACCGTCTGCTTTACTATTACAGACGGTTCTGATGTCCAAACCGTCTGTAATATGACTATCACAGATGGTTGGGAGATCAAAACCGTCTGCTTTACTATTACAGACGGTTCTGATGTCCGAACCGTCTGTAATATGCCTGGAATTTTGAACCGTTCGACTTCTACAAATACTTGTTTCCTCCCAGGAGGTCGAACCGTTCCACTTCTTTTTCTCCAAGAACGTGCGGGAAAATTAGAAAATTGACATAAGAACAAATTTTTAATTAATTTTTTCATCATTAATGGAAAACAAGCTATTTATATAATTTTCAAGGCGACGCTTCATATTCCCTGGCTAGTGCGCCGCACAAACATCAGAACCCGAAATGACACAACACACCGTTGAGAATTTGGAGCGTCGATCACTGTTGGGACTATCACAGTCGGTCCTTACATAAAAACCATATGTAATGTTACTATCACAGACAGTTTTGAGTTAAAAACCTTCTGTGATATTGAAAGAAGTTGAGAATTTGAAGCGTCGGTCACTGTTGGGGCTATCACAGTCGGTCCATATATAAAAATAGTTTGTAATGTGACTATGACAGACGTTTTTTTACATCAGAACCGTCTGTGATATTCAAAGCACATTGAGAAAGTTGACATAAGAGCAAAGTGTAAAGAAAGAGGGAAGATAGCATGCAGTCGAAGAACGTGCTGAAAAATTGGAAAGTTGACATAAGAACAAAGTTTTCATTAATTTTTTTCATCACTTAAAAAAAAGTAAAAATACAGAATGCTAGTTCAAGGAGTGGTCTTAGCCCTGGCTGCATATAGAATAAAGTCAGTTTGACTTGCAGCCAGAACTCCTCCAGCGATAAGTTGTCCTTCTTAGGATCAACTACTACCGCGTCGAGAAGGCCTGCGACCGCCCTCAGCTTCGCGATGGTATCCTTCATAGTCAAACCGCAGCCAGCAATGGTCATATCCGCGGCTTTCTTCTCCTCGCGAAGATGCCTCGTCCTCGCCCTAGCATTATCACCATCCGTCTTCATGCGCTGAATGCGCTGGAAGAGATCATCCAGGTCAAGCCGTAGCCGAGTGTGCTCGTCCGTAAGGAGCTTGTGCTCCTCCTGGAGGGCCCTCAGCTTGGCTTTCACCTTGCCCGAGTCTTCCACGGTTCCCCTTCCCTGTGCAAATCAACAGGTCAAGAATGTACTGAACAGGGATTAACAATACAGGGGTAAATCCAAAAGATTGAGAGTTCGTACCGGGGAGGGCGAGGCTGACGATGCCATCGAGGATGTCATTGGCGCAGAGAAGCTAAGGAGTCAAACAGTTTGAGAATTATAAAAACATGTAAAGTAAATGACAATTATTCCACTGTCAAGTTATTTATAGAACTTCCAAAGCGACGCTTCGTGTTCGCCATGGCGCCGCGCGCGAAGATCGGAGACAGAAAGTATATATCACAATCACAGTCGGTTCTTTTTCAGTCAGTTCTGACAAAGAATTCGAAGCGCCGCCAGCCGCGCACAAAGTTTGAGATTTCAGTTTTTCAGTCGGTTCTGACCTCAGAACCGTCTCTAATACTACACTATCGCAGTCGGTGCTGAGTTTAGTACCGATTGTATATATCACAGTCGGTTCTGAGTTCAGAACCGTCTGTGATATTCTAGTTATCACAGACAGTTCTCAGTTGAGAACCGATTGTATCTATCACAGTCGGGTTTTAGGTCAAAATCGTCTGTGATAAGTAGACTATTACAGACAGTTTTGTGTTCAGAACCGTCTGGTTTACTATCACAATTGTTTTTGACATCAGAACCGACTGTGATAACTGAACATATTCTCCCGACAGGCCTTCGCAGACGGTTTTTCATTGAAAAGTTCATAACCGTCTGTGATGTGCCGTCCTGGATGTCTGTTTATGTGGTAGTGAACGCTTCTCTTTTATGTGCAATGTAGGGGCCACTGGGTCCTCTTCATGATCTGTTGTTTCAGACATGACTTTTGTAATATACATTAAAGGTTATGCCGCCGAGGAGGTCATTGAATTTTGCACAAATTATATGGCCGGGGTTGACCCAATTGGCATTCCTAAGTCCCGACACAACAGCAGGCTTTAGGGCATCAGAACGATTGGATTCAAAGTAGTCATCCCCACCAGTGATACGCATGCGAAAGCACATTTTTGGGTCTTACCACACATGACGGAGGTGGAGCCATACATACACAAGCACAAGGCAATGTTACAGTCGCAGAATACTTCGAACCCAGAGATTTGGGTCACCAAAGAACATAACAAGAAATTTGCTCGGTGGATCCAAAATAGAGTCATGCGAGCTACAGAGGGCTCCATAAGTAAAACTGCGACATGGTTGGCTGGAGGCCCAAGATTTACTGTAAGGACTTGGCAGGGGTACGACATCAACGGGTATTCATTTTACACAATAAGTCAGGACGAGAAGAGTACTATGCAATGTAGTGGAGTGACACTATTTACTATTTTGGAGAATGACAGGGCAGTAAGGGTACTAAACTCATATTACAGTGTTATTGAAGAAATATGGGAGCTCGATTACATATTATTTAAGATTCCTTTGTTTCGATGACAATGGATCGAAATCCCTCGAGGTGTTAAAGTTGACAATTACGGGTTTACTCTCGTCGATTAATAGTCGCACACCAAGACGATCCATTCGTACTTGCTAAGCAAGCCACACTGGTATTCTACATCGTTGACACGGCCAATCCAAAGTTGCACATTGTTCTTCACAGCAAGAGATGTATTGTTGGGGTCGAAGACATTGTCGATGAACAAGAGTACAATCAATTCGATGAAATACCTCCATTTTTAGATGACATTGAATCTATCCCTATCGAAGATATTGACGAAACAAGTTACCTGCGAGAGGATCACGAACAAGGATTATGGGTTGACAACCATTCTTGACTATTTTGTAATTGAAGAAAAAATCTCAGGCTAACCACAAGTTCTAGCATGAAGGGTTGTTGCTGGTGAATCAGTTCTTCAAGAACCAATTGCCAAAGTTGGTATTTTCTATGTTGTTGCAAATGTGTTTATCAAAGTAGCCTTGTTGATAAATGTGAAAAGTTATGCATTCACTTAGAGATTGCAAGTGGTTTCTCTAGATTCAGAGTTCTAACATTACAGTACACTCATATAATCCTAAGAATTTCTAAAGAAATTTTCTTGTTAAAATCCCTTATGCAGTCTTTTGCTTCTTCAACAGGCCTGAAGAATCCTTTTCGAGTGCACTGCACTACTAGAGAAATGCAGGCCTAAAAGAAATTGTATTTTTCTAACGGTTAATTTTGTCGATCCGTTAGAAGAAAGCACATGTTCTAATAGATAATTTTTTCTATCTGTTAGAAGAAAGGTACTACACAAAGTTAACTTAGAAAAATCCTTTTCCAATGCATTACACTACTACAGAAATGCATGCCTAACAGAAATTGTACTTTTCTAACGATTAATTTCGTCAATCCGTTAGAAGAAAGCTCATGTTCAAATGGATAATTTTGTCTAACCGTTAGAAGAAAGGGACTACAGAAAGTTCACTTAGAAAAATCTTTTTCCAGTGCACTGCACTACTATAGAAATGTAGGCTTGAAAGAAATTGTACTTTTCTAACGATTAATTTCGTCGATCCATTAGAAGAAAGCACATGTTCTAATGGATAATTTTGTCTAACTGTTAAAAAAAAGGTACTACAGAAAATGCAAGCCTCAAAGAAATAGTGCTTTACTAACTGTTCATTTCTTCGAACCATTAGAAAAGAAACTCACTAAATTAATAAACTCCTCCCGGGTAGTTTCCCTCTAGTCGAACCGTTCCAAATCTCTCTCCTCGAGAGCGAAAAGCACCAGAGCCCTAACCTCGCCAGCGACCGCTTCCTCACTGCCGGACCACCATCGCCGCACGGTTCATACTTTTACTGTTTGTCGCTGCCAGCGACCACTACCTCGCTGCTGAACCACGATCGCCATCGCCGGCCACAGCACAATTCACCACGCCGCCTGCCACTAAATTGCGCCGTAAAGTATTCCTGCCCTATCCTTAATTTGCTCTTTTCAGTACTCAAACTAGGATTTGGCATGCTGCTCTTGTTTATGATTTAAACTAGGGTTGATCTCAGTGATCTTTAATTTTCTCTTGTTATATGGTTGATCCATTCAGTCAGTTTTGCCTTCTAGGAATTGATAAAAGATTGTTAGTTTTCATGTCAGTTTTGATAAAAGATTGTTAGTTTTGCCTTATGGGAATTGATCTATTCAGTCAGTTTTACCTTCTGGGATTTAAACTAGGGTTGATCGCAATGATCCTTAATTTGTTCTATTGGTTGTGAATATATTAACCATTAGAAGAAAGTACATGTTCTAACAGATGTTTATGGTTTAACCATTAGAAGAAATAGGTTTCAGTGTTGGATGAGATGTACATTAAGCAATTTGTTCTATCAGTTGTGAATATATTAACTGTTAGAAAAAGTACATGTTCTAATGGATGTTCATGTATTAACCATTAGAAGAAATAGGTTTCAGTACTCCCTGAGACTTGCTTATTTAGTATTTGATTGATTTAATTGGAAAAAATTGGTGAGATGAAATGGGGTAAATTGGAGTGATGAAGTTTCAGTTTTTTACAATCAACAATTTAGAATTAGATCTGTGTTTGATAATGATTATATGGTTCAGTACATAAACTTTTCATGTAAACTTTAATCTTATATATACTGTAGCCTTTTTGATGGTTTGTTCATGGAATTTTAGGCATAGCCATGTCGGCATCTTCCTCGTCTGATAGTAGTGATTCACCGACGGGCAACATAACTGATGCTGCTTCATCCCAGTGCAAGAGGATGGTGCGAGGCGCGATGATGTTGTGCCGTTTGGCGAAACGCATCGACCTTTCTTGTGAGTTCAACCAGTTTGGGAGACCGATCGAAAAGAACGCTGGGCAATAAGCTGCCTACGTTGGGCTGTTGGCGAAAGAAAGGGTGAAGATCACCGTCGAGAGCTAGAAGGACGTGAAGGCGGACGAGAGGGATATGTTTTGGGCGGAAGTGAAGGTAAAATTAATCAAAATCCCCAAACTCTTTCATAATCACATTCCATTAGCTTATCCGAAAGTTAACTAACTCCTGCTTATATGCATTGTTTAAAAATAGGCTATGTGGAACATCCCAATGATTGACCTAAGACGGCCTGCTTGAAGGACATGAACAACACATGAAAAACCTTCAAGAGCTGGCTCATCAGTACCTTCTTCGCTGCGGGGAAATCTCCTTGCAAGAAGTACCCCTTCATAATGGAGGAGGTATGGGAGGAATTCACCCAGCAGAAGGGGACCTTTTGAGTTCAGGGCTCTTAGTGAGAAGAACAAGGAGATCCAGAAGAGGAACGACCACCCGCACCTAGGGGTGTAAAATGAATGCAGATTATCTGAAATATCCGGCATCCGTATCCGATTGTAGTATATCTGAATCCAAAAATCCACACCGAAATGCAAATCGGATTTGGATCCGGATAGTAAAGGTGGGATATGCCAGATTCAGATTCAGATGTGGTATGCTAATTGGATTCGGATTTGGATTCAGATCCGGATATTATCCGTATCCAAATTGGTATATCACCATATAATATATATATATATACCCACTTACACCCGCTCCGTCTTAGTCAGATCCGCATCCACTCCAAGCCTCCAACTCCATGTCTCCACAATTCTCCACCGCGCCGCCACTGCCCTGCCCTCTTCAACCCAAGATCAATTAGCCGCCTCTCCTCACCATAGCTCATCGCCGCCATGTCCCGCCACTCTGCGATGTCTTTGAACTGCCTCGCTACTATCTGTACGCCACCATCTCAGATCCGGCCGTCACCACCTCATATCCGACCGTGGCCGCCTCGAATCCCTTTTTTTCTTGCTCTCCTCGCCATTGGATCTCGTTGCCGCCTCAAATCCTCTTCTTTGCCCAAGCCGCGACCTCACATCATGTAGCCTTCGCCGCAGCCCCTGCACCGCCTTCGCCACAACAGTGTCATCGACCATGACGGGGACCGCTCCACCGACCTCGGCGGTCATTGGGCCTCTTCCTCGACCTACCTCCAACACTGGGTCAGTAGCTAAGCTCTAGCCCTCAACTCCGGCAACCTCCACCTTGGCCATGGCTTCTCTTCAGCTTCAAAATGGCTCCAGTTCAGTGACCACTTCCTCTGCAAACTCCAACAGTGAGCTAATTTGGTGATCAATCTCTCTCTCTCAACCCTGTCTCAAAAATCAGGATACTGATGAACTGTACTGTATGTATGAGATGATGAATTCTTGTAAATGTATGAATTAGAACTCAATTTCTCAATCCAATTTGCCTCCAGTGATGAACTGAGTTGTTTGGTTGTTTTTTGCTTTGATTGAAGTCCCAATTTGCCTCCAATGATGAACTGAGTTGTTTGGTTGATTGTTGCTTTCTAATTGAAGTCCCAATTTTCCTCCAGTGATGAACTGAGTTGTTTGGTTGAGCTGTGTTCCAGAGATAAATGCAAATAGATTTTTTTTTTAGATTGTGAAGCTAATATGTACTTTAAAAAATGTTAATGCTTTACTCTACCAAGTGCTATGTTTTACTTTAAAAAATGTGAATGCTGTATGTATGAGATGTTGTTGTGTTTCTATCATAGTGGAAATTGTATATATCTATTAAATTGTTTTGTTATTATTTTATTTATCATATTGTAATGTATATTTATTTATGAATATGTGGTGATGAAATTTTCAATTTAACATTCCAATTGTTGAGTAAAAAAAATTGTCGGTCAAATAGATGCTAAATCCGTATAGCATCCGAATCCAATCCAATTAGAGTTGAAATCCGGTCCGAATCCGTATTCGAATCCAAACAATATCCGAATTCGATCCGAATCCATTTTTAAAATATGGATACGCGGATATGGTTTGACTGATATCAAATCCGTATCCCATCCGTTTACACCCCTACCTGCACCGGCTCGGATCTCAGGACTATGCGGGGAAGGAGGAGCAATGGAGGAAGGAAGATGAGGAAAATGCTCTCGTCGACTCCCCTGACTTGCCGATCTCTGAGATCCGTGATGCGAGGTGCAAGCGATGGTGGCGGGGGAGAGGGTCCGTGCCGTCTACGGAGTCTGTGGAGTTCCCAAACCCTAAGGACGCCAAGGTCGTGCAATGAATGGTAAGTTGGCTTACTTCGTAAAATGTGTGTGCACATGTTTATATATGTATTTGTCTCCCAATGTAGCTTTAAATGTAACAGATCTCTGCCCAGAATGAGGCAATATAGGGATTGTTTACTCTGCAGAGAGAGAACGACATCCTCACCTGGGCTCTAGGAAATAAGGAGCATCCCAGTTAGACGCGAACGATGGGAGTCATCGTGTTGTGGAAGGACGGCTTCGAAGATAGTGGGCCACTGAGGAAGAAGACTTGCTCCTGGAAGGATAAGGAATTGGAGCTGGCCCAGAAGATATGGGCAGAGGTATGGGCAGACATGACTACAGAATTCGAGGCTAGGTTCACTGAAATGAGCGAACAATTGCAATGGCTGAGCAGAATGGTGCAGTTCAAGGCTGTAGATCCAGCTCCCGAGGGCAACGATACCCCACGAGGTCGGTCGAGCAATTGCTCTTCAAAGGTCAACGTGGATCCGATGGATCTGCTTGAGGTACTGTAAGCCTTGAACTATGCACTTAAGTTGATGCCAGTCCCATTCTGTTAGAATTGTTTCACTAACCTGTTTTAATTGTTGCAAATTTGCAGAAACCGGAGAGCTCCAGCCTAGTGGTTCACCTAGGCGACCCAGTAGTGGTTGCCACGGGTTTGTATATCCATCTGGGTAGGATGTGCGCATCCACTGCATACCTCTGAAGAAGGGGTTCGCAAAGGTACATGTAGACATGGCCCTCTTGGGCCACACCGCTTTTGCGTTGCCCGTCCCAACGGAGGAAATGCGGTCAGTTGCTGAGGCAGTGGCCCAAGAAGTGTGTTATAATACAGGAGGGAAATCCTATCCATTTTAGTTTACAACCTACTTAATACACTCAACTTGCAAAATCTAACATACGTGTTCATAAATTGAAGTGGCCTGCCAGCGTACTGACGAGGATTGTCACCCGGGTCACTTCTAATAAACTTTTGGTTCAAGACAGGTTCGAACCAGACATGTATCTGGCAATGCGAACTCAAGCTATTCTGAGGGGCATCGCCATGAGGTCGCAAGCTTTACGCGATCAGGTCGCGGGCTTCGTGCGATCAGGCCGACAGCTTTGCGCGGTCAGAAGTTCGTATGCTATACGCGAACTGGATATCCGGGATGTTGCGCGGTCAGCCCACATTCCGCGATCAGAACATTCTTGACCAGGGTGCTTGGAGTTCATTCGGTTATCCATATAACAGGATAATCCAAGCATCCCGAGGATTCCTCCACGTTGAAGACCAACCGTCAGAGGTTAATATATGAGGTTATTCGTGATTAACACATGTTAATAACCTCCATGGAAGTTAACAGCAGTTCTCCAAAAACCGCATCCAACCGTTTGATGCAGTTTTCTTCATATGGCACCCTTTCGACCAGTATAAAAGGGTGGCGTAGAGGTCCGAGGAGGGGGATCATCCAATCCATTTGGAAGAACAAGACTCCTGATACAAGTGAGACATAACGCATCTCAACCACTAAAAACAGCCAAGTCTACGGCCCAAGTTAGATAGTTCCTACAAGCCTCCCTGGCTTTATTCTGTATGTTTACACAGGAAAAATCCTTCGCCTGTGAAGGAGTTTTTCAGCTATTTCTGTAACCTTTTATCACCTATAGTGAAATCCTAACAGGACGTAGGGCTATTACTCCCACCATCGAGGGCCCGAACCTGTATAAATCTCTCTGTGCTGCTGTTCACCATTGTTCTACATACATTCCTGGAGGGTCGTCTTGAAAGGTCTCACCATTACAAATTTTGCATAAGTTCGGCTGAGGACTCCGAGTCCGAATCGTCGACAGCTGGCGCCCACCGTGGGGCCTTTCTCAAGGCGTCCTAATTGAAATCCGGAGGTTCGCTGAAACATGGCTGGAGCATATGATTCCGAGAACGATTTTGATCTCGAGGATTATGCCCATATACCAATGCCTTCTCCAAACGATCCTGTTCCGATGGAGGAGGTCGAAGGCCAGAATCTTCCACAGGTTGAATCATCTCTCCAGGTCATGTCAATCGACCAAGGAGCAACTGGCGCAAGGTCAGAACCCACGGAGGTTCTTAATGTGCTAGGCGATGAATCCGGCCCGTCATACGACCCCGCTGAGGGAAAATATGATGATGACCCGAAAATTAGCCCAGGAAGGTTCGACCCTGATAACCTTCATCGTCTCTTTGATTTTGAGTCTGACTCAGAACAAACTGAGATGTTTTCCCCATCGGCAACCTCTCTCCCTAGGCAATTTGCTACGTTGTCGGAAGAAACTCCCGATCAACAGGCTGCCAGGGAAGAACAAGATCGCAAACAGAAGGAGGATCAATATCTCGAGCAACAAAACAACGAATTGCGCAGAACTGCCCTAGAGGCTCTTCAAGATGCACAGGCTCGTTACGATGCTGCTCCGAGTTCTTCTCGACGGTCGCGTGGTCAAAAATGTGACCAGACCACTTCTTTGCCACCGGAGCGTTTCCGAGTGGACGAAGAAACAATAACACCTGGTGCCCCTAGGAGAAGTACCCATGGTCGACTGCGATCCATCGCGGAAGTCATGCGTAACTTTCCTCCTACGGTCACGGATGCGCAGAAACCGGCCTTTTTTAGGATCTTGGCGGAGAGACTGGATGAGGTCGCGTCCGTGGTGACCCCAACGGCCTCCTCCTGCCTGTTCCTGTTCACTCTCGTTTGGGACCATGAGTAACCTCGCCACTGCGTGAGGTCGCTCGAGACCCAACCGAGAGTCACAGGGCGATTCACGGTCCTTACGTTGGTTGTAAAGCCTTTTCTCCTGGCCTACGAGCAGTCGTTTGGCCCAATAAGTTTCGACCAGGGGCTATTGAGAGGTTTGATGGAACACAGAACCCATCCCAGTTCCTTCAGATCTATATTACTGCCATCCAAGCGGCAGGAGGCGATGACAAAGTCATGGCCAACTACCTGCCTACAGTCCTCGCAGGACCGGCTAGAACCTGGCTGTTTAATCAGCCTGAGGGTTCCATCTACAATTGGGAAATGCTATGCGATGCCATCCTCAATAATTTCCAAAATTGTTACCAAAAGCCGGGTAAGGAGGACGACCTGCATCGGCTGCGGCAAACTTCAACCGAAACACTTCGGCAGTTTGTCAAGAGATTTGTCGAGGTGAGGAAGACCATCCCGAACATATCTGATGGCTCCGTAATCAGGGCATTTAAGCATGCCATTCGATACCGGAGATTCACTAAAGACTTACTTATCCACCCTCCTCGATCAGTGGCCGATCTATTCGACATGGCCGATCGATATTCCGATGCAGCCGAAGCGGTCGAATGGAACCGAATAGTCGACAAGGGGGACCTACCACCCCAACTAGGCTTCAAGGACGCCAGGAAAGAAGATTCAAGCAAGAAGCCGGAATCTTCATCGGGTGGGAAGTCAAAGAAGTCGAAGAGGAACCGCTCTGGACAGTACTGCGAGGTCGCAGTCGCAGAGAAGCCACCTTCGACCAAAGGTAATAAGTCTTCATTTAAAAGTAAAACTGCCTCTGGTGGTCGGGATTCCGACCAGCCAGAAAAATCCACTAATCCGCAGGAGGGCAAGAAGTGGTGTCCACTCCACAACTCCGCAGGCCACGACCTCAAAAACTGCAGGAGTTGGTTGAAACAATTGGACGATTTCTACCAAGGAGTTGGGCCAATGCCAACCTTACCGCCTAAAGAGCAGGCGTGCGGGATTAGAGACGTCGACGGAGACGAAGAAATGGCTTACCAGGTACCTCAAAATCATGTTAATGTCATTTTCAGGGGTTCTTCCTCTTTCGTTTCCAAAAGGCAGTTTAAAGCCTTCTACCAGAGGTTAACCAAACGGAGACATCCCTTGGTGAACCTCAATACCCCCGTTGGTCGGATATGCCTTTGATGTTCGATCGCGCTGACTGTCCTGTGCGGCTAACCCGACCATTGAGGCTACCTCTGGTCATTACCCCAATCATCAGTAACGCGAGAGTCGAAAGGGTCCTGATTGATGGGGGAAGTTCCCTAGATCTTTTTTTGGTCAAGGCACTCGACGAGATGCAAATTCCTCGTTCGAAGATCAAGCCCATAATCAATCCTTTTTATGGGATAATCCCAGGCCCGTCCATGATCCCATTAGGACAAGTGGTCCTCCCGGTCACTCTGGGAGAACCAGACAACTTCCGGACAGAATTGGTTACTTTTGATGTAATCGATTGTGATTCATCTTATAATGCAATCTTTGGCAGGCCGACTCTTGCTAAGTTCATGATGGCAACGCACTATGCTTATCAGTGCGGGAAATTGCCTGGCCCCAAAGGTGTCATCTCGGTCCGAGGCAGTCGCAACGTGGCACTCACGTGCGACCGGCTATCTTTGGAGATGGTCGATCAACTTCCCCTCCGAGACGCTCAGGTCGCCACCGTCGCCGCCGATGCGATCAAGGTTGCTCCTCGACCGGATGAAAAACTCAAACAAGTTCCTTTATACCCAGATGATCCATCCAAGACAATTCGGGTCGGATCAGCCCTGGATGACAAATAGGAACTCGACCTCGTTGCTTTCCTCCGGGCTAACGCAGACGTGTTTGCGTGGAAACCGTCCGACATGCCCGGTGTCCCAAGGAAAGTAATTGAGCACAGGTTAGCAATTCGACCTGGACAACGACCAATAAAGCAAAAGCTCAGGCGTTTTGCTGCTGACCGACAGGAAGCCATCCGAGAGGAGTTGGACAAACTCCTACAGGCCGGGTTTATCCGCGAAGTGGATCACCCGGAATGGCTCGCCAATCCGGTCATGGTCCGCAAGTCAAATGGCAAGTGGCGCATGTGCGTCGACTACACTAGCCTCAACGCTGCCTGTCCGAAGGATGACTTTCCCCTTCCTCGCATCGACCAGCTGGTCGACTCGACTGCGGGTTGCGAACTGATGAGTTTTTTGGATGCTTACTCAGGATATCATCAAATTAGCATGGCAGAAGACGATGAAGAGAAGACTGCCTTCATCACCCCGTTCGGCACATACTGCTACGTCAGAATGTCGTTCGGTCTCAAGAACGCAGGTTCCACGTACCAGTGCTTGATGCAAAAGACCTTTCTTTCCCAGATAGGGCGTAATCTCGAAGCATATGTAGACGATTTGGTTGTAAAAAGTACCAAGAGATTGTCTCATTTGGACGATCTCGCTGAAACCTTCTGTAATTTGAATCGCTTTGGAATAAAATTAAACCCGGGGAAATGTTCTTTCGGGGTTTCTTCAGGAAAACTCCTCGGTTTTCTTGTGTGTTCCAGGGGCATTGAAGTTAATCCTGAGAAAATTAGGGCTATTGAACAAATGAGATCGCCCTCAACCATGAAGGATGTTCAACGCCTGGCTGGTCGCATGGCGGCTTTAAGTCGTTTTATATCACGACTAGGCGAAAGGGGAATGCCTTTCTTCAAAGCCTTGCGGAAGCATCATAATTTTACATGGTCAGATGAGGCCGAAAAAGCATTTCAGGAGGTAAAAACATATCTATCCAGTCCGCCAGTATTGGTGTCTCCCGACAAAGGAGAACCACTGCTTCTTTACCTGGCGGCCACACCGCACGCGGTCAGCGCTGTTCTGATCGCAGATAGGGAAGGAATACATAGAGCCGTCTACTATGTGAGCGAGGTACTTCATGGTCCTAAGGAGCGCTACCCTGAGGTCCAGAAGATACTTTATGCGCTACTGATGGCTTCCCGTAAGCTACGACATTACTTTCAAGCACACAAGATCACAGTACCCTCCTCTTTTCCTTTGGGGGATATTGTCTGAAACCCAGAGAAATCTGGTCGAATCGCCAAATGGGCGGTCGAACTCGGTGCCTTCGAGATCCATTTCACGCCCCGCACGGCGGTTAAGTCTCAAGTTTTGGCCGACTTTGTGGTCGAATGGACCAATCCTGAGCCACCCGTGCAGTTGGCAGAGGAACTGGAGTGCCCCGATTACTGGACAATGTACTTTGACGGCTCCCGTAGTTTTCAACACTCGGGGGCTGGAGTAGTCTTAGTTACGCCCCAGGGCGAACAGCTTAAGTATGTCATTCAACTACACTTTGTTGCGACTAACAATGCAGCAGAGTATAATGGTCTTCTTTCAGGGCTCCGGGCAGCAAAATTCCTCGGAGTCCGTCGATTAGTGGTGAGGGGAGACTCACAACTGGTCGTAAACCAGGTAAACAAGGAGTACAGCACCTCCGATGAGACAATGGCTCATTACCTGGGGGAAGTGAGGAGATTGGAAAAACACTTCAGTCATTTCGAAGTCCAATACATCCCGCGAAAGGACAATATTCTCGCAGACCAATTATCCAAAATTGGGTCCTCACGCTCATCCGCTCCGGCAGGAGTGTTCATTGAACACTTGGACCATCCTTCGATCATGACTTCGGTCGAGGATGATCCGGTAATAGCCTTCGTTACCAACCTCGGTCAGGAAAAAGATTGGACTCATCCATTGAGGGTCTATCTTGAACATGGGACCCTACCCGAGGACGAAACCGAAAGTGATCGGTTAATTCGAAAAGCGCGTCTGTACAAACTCATAGATGGGATTATGTACAGAAAGGGTACTCAAGGAGTATTCATGCGTTGTATATCTCAGGAGGAAGGAAAATCCCTCTTGAAAGAAATACATGATGGTGTATGCGGTGCGCACGCGTCATACCGGACACTGGTCAGAAAGGCTTTTCGACAAGGATTCTACTGGCCTTCGGCACTTGATGATGCCAAACATATGGTCAAGACGTGTCCCCAGTGTCAGTTCCACGCAAGACAAGTTCATCAACCTGCCTATGCGTTGCAAACCATTCCTCTCGCATGGCCATTCGCGGTCTGGGGGATGGATATCGTCGGTCCTATGCCACAAGCGGTCAATGGGTACAAGTTTCTGTTCGTAGCCATTGACACATTTACAAAGTGGATCGAGGCCGAACCAGTACGAAACATTACCGCATCAGCCGCACAAAAGTTCTTCCATAAGAACATTGTGGCACGATTTGGTGTTCCAAACCGTCTCATCACAGACAATGGTTCTCAGTTCACCAGCGGTCTTTTCCTGGACTACTGCGATCAGGTTGGGACCAAGGTGTGCTTTGCTTCTGTGGCACATCCACAAAGCAATGGTGTCGTAGAACGAGCCAATGGGCAAATACTACCAGGCATTAAAAAGCGCATCTTTGATCTCCTTAAGACCCGCTCGGGGGCTTGGGCAGATGAGCTCTATACCGTTCTATGGGCATTACGGACTACTTCTAGTCGAGCCACCGACGAGACGCCCTTCCATTTGGTCTATGGGGCCGAGGCTGTATTGCCTATGGAAGTAAGTATTGGTTCTGTTCGGACAGATCAATTCGAACAGGTTAATCAGTCCGAACAACGGGCGCAAGATCTCATCCTCTTAGAAGAACGGCGTGATCGCACCCTGGTTAAATCCGCGGCATACTTGCAGGCTTTACGCAGGTATCACAGTAAAAAGGTGCGACCACGTGATCTCAACATGGGCGACTTGGTTTTACGAAAAATTCAAGACCAGTCTAATCGCAACAAATTCTCTCCAAAATGGGAAGGTCCTTATACTGTTGTCTCAGTACCGCGAACAGGATCGGCGCGGTTAGCTATGGAGGATGGTCGGATTTTGTCCAATACTTGGAACATCGATCAACTTCGCAAGTTTTACGTGTAAGTATTCCAATCCCTTTTTTCCTGTTCAATTAGCATCTTTTCATAAAATAAAATATGTTTTGCTTTCATACAATGAGTTTTTCTCTTTAAGCCCGTATCATATGCATTCGACCTGGGGGCTGACCGCCGGCGGTCAGATCATTACAACATTCTAATTGGATTCGCTGGTCGATCTCATGACCACTTCCAGATAAGTTACTCCTAAATAAGCCGTTTCTCAGCGCATACGGGGCTATCTGGCAAGTCTTTGGTCATCTGAGTGGCTACCAGTTCGCAATAAGATTAAACGTTACATTGATCCCGATCGTTGGTTTAAAACGCACACCCCTGGTCGTTACGCTTATGTTTTCTCCTCTGCTTATAACACTAAGGCTTCAGTATTCATAAGCAGAGGCGGGGGCTAGGGGGGATGTGCTTATAGTATGGAACTCATAATATAAAATTGCAAAATATGTACTTTCTGTCAAAAATGGTTTTTAACATACATTGCATTATACACAATTGTTTGGATACAAAAATAAGGATCATTCGATCCCCAGCTCAGTCAGGAGCCTGTCTACGAAGGGCTTGACCTCCTCCATGACGGCATCGAGCAGCTCTTCACTCTCGATCTCAACCGGTCCCACCAGTGGATTCAGATCTGCATCTGGGCCATAGTGGAGTCGAATCTGGCTTAGGATAGCAGAAGCGGCTGACCGAACTCTGGTTCTGATCACCTCTTCTCTTCACTGTGTATCCTCAGGGAGATACTCGAGAAGTGACTCTGCTTGAGCTATAACTAGGGCAGCCCAGTCTTCTTGGCTGAGATCGTCTCGAGTGGTTTCGACCACATCAGCCTTCAGAAGATGAGGCACCGCTTTCAGCTTTTCGAAGACTGAACAGCTCAGCTTTCCAATCGCCCTTGTGGAGGCTTCGATAGAATCCTGGAGGAGTTTATTATCCACACTGAGCTGTTTTATTTGACCTGCTTGCGCTGCAACAAGGGAAAAGGTTACTCGCATATTGTTAAGACAAGTCTTCCTAGCTCAGGAGGTGACTTACCAGCAAGCTGCGACCGTAGTCTGTTATTTTCGATCTCTTGGTTCCTCATCACTGAGAACGAATGGAGCTTCATTGTGGCCATTTCCTTGTCCTGCAATGCCACCTTCCTGTAATAAAACAGAAGGAATGGTCGTAACCAATTTATAC
This sequence comes from Pharus latifolius, assembly GCA_019359835.1. Taxonomy (NCBI): domain Eukaryota; kingdom Viridiplantae; phylum Streptophyta; class Magnoliopsida; order Poales; family Poaceae; genus Pharus; species Pharus latifolius. Next base: position 34,430,993 of record CM033323.1, on the reverse strand, counting down.
ATCTATAAATTGAAGAATGATGATCCTTACTTGCGCAAGCTGTCTCGTTCTCTTTGTATGGTCACCATGCTCGCCGCCGTGGCACGTGACTGGGCCATCATCCAGGATAATTCCTGTGATGCAAAAAAGGGAGTGAAAAGTGTTCTATGTGTAATTCAAGACATCCAGAAAGGGATTCATCGTACCTTCATGAATTTCTGCAGAGAGGCATCTTCCGGACTAATTGGAAGATTTGTCGAAGGCCCGGAAGTGCTTACAGCAGGGACAGTAGGAGGAAGTGCCTGCTGAGTATTGCTTCCAGTCGCCGGCGACTGCGACTGGGTCCTCGTATCTGTTTCTCCCCCCGTGACTCGGACGACTTCCTGGGCCGAGGGGGTGGAGCGCTCCTCACTGGGGGCTCATGCACCAGCAGTGACTTCAACCCTTCCCGAAGCGGTTGGACGACTGGGTGCTATTTCTTTCCGTCTGATGGAGGAAAAGAAAAATCAAATGGTAACGATTCGTGACCATCATTTCTGATACAACCAAGATGAAGGTTCTTACCTTAATTGAAATCCCATTAGCTTTTGGGATTTCTGAAAAGTTTCTTCTTGAGCGCGGGGACGAGTATCGTCCGCCCTGATCTTACGCTTGGAAAACAAGGGCCCACTTCCCTGTATGTCTTCCCCTATGAACATTTTTTCAAGGGAAAAATAAAGGCTGACAAGAAGGATCGTTACCTGGGCAGTTGATCCCATTGGCGACGACCCATCCAAGGATCTCGCTGTCTCCTGTGATCCTGTAGCCGGTACCTCATGTGTAACCGCCGCAGGATCTTGAACAACCACCTCCGCTCCTGTCTGCGGAGGAGAAGTATTTTCCTCCCTAGGACTCGCGGTAGTCGCCGGGAGAAGCTCTTCTCCCTGTATAAACATTGACTTGTCAAAATATACAGAAGGAATTGAAGAAAGTATGACCGTAAGGAATCCTTACCGAGGTCGTCCTTTCGACTAGGGAAGCGGAGACAATCAACCCTGAAGCCTCGGGGGCTTCAGGAACTGGGAGGTCATCCACGATCCCAAGATTTTCCGCGGTGGCAGGATCTGCCACGACCACCTCTTCGGTAGCAGTGGTCTCTGCGGGGCAGCTTGGAGCATCGCCGGATGGGAGGTCCACGATCTTCCTCCTCCGAATGACCAGAGGAACATCATCCTCTTCCTCCTCGCTCCCCTCTCCCTGTACGACGAAGAAGTGATTCCAATCTGCGCCTGGTAAAACAGAAGGGATGTGATATCTTACCGCCGTCTTTCTTGCGGTCGGAGGAATTCTCCGTGAAGACCCCTCCCCGGGATTTGGCCTGGCCTTCTTGGGGGCAGGACTCTTTGTCCTGGGTCTTTGGGAGACCTTCTTCACGTTCTTCACCGTTGGCTTCCCAAGAGAGCCGACGTTCTAACTCGGGAAAGTCGTCTCGGCGAACCTTCCTAGGAGCTGATTCACATTTCCGATGGAATTGTTTAGCGCTGCACATGCATAAGACCTGAAAAACGGAAGCCAGATAAAGAATGTACCTTTCGGCGTTCCTGTTTAAGGTCGTCGCCGGAGTGAATCAGGCTCTGTGGGCGAGGCGATCCCTTAGGGCCCTCTACATCGGCATTGTAAGCCCTAAGGAGGGAGTTGGTCCGCCTCTCAATTTCAGATGAAGGCAGGACTGTTCCCAAATTCGAGTCAGAATTTGCACAATTCAAGAATGGCAAAGCTCAGCGCCAAGGAAATAAATACCTTTACTGTAGTCCAAGGTGTTGTCCGCCATGGACCTAATCTCCCATGCCGGATGGGCCCTTTCGCGCAGAGGACTCACCCGATTCTTCACAAAGTCTCGGATGACATCTCGAGCTGTCAACCCTTGATTGACCAAGTGAAGGATCACCTCGGCATGCTTCGAAAGCTCCAAGTTCATCGCCGGGGGAGCATCTAACTCGCTCGACTTCTCTGGTCGCGAGTTTTCAAACCACAGGCTCCTCTCGGATGGCGGAGAGCAGTAAAACCACCTTTGGTGCCACCCGTGCACAGAGTCTCGCAGGGGTGGGGAGGATACTCCTTTTTATCCCTCAGCCAGAAGTAGATGCATCCGGCGGCGTTGGTACTCTTCGACCACGCCGAGAAGTAGAATCGCCGGAAAAGATCCACGCTGGGATACACTCCGACGAATGCCTCACAGAGATGCTGGAACACCGCAAGGATCAGCATCGCGTTGGGGTGGAGGTTAATCAATTCCCACCCATAGTGCTCGAGGACATCTTTGAGGAATCGACTCTCAGGGAATCGGAACCCGCAGGGCAAGTACTCCTCAAAAACCACCAACTCGCCCTCTTGGACGGTTGGGGTTTCTTGGTCTTTCTCCGCGGGCCGCCAGTTGATGAGCAACCGCGGAGGAAGGATCTCCTCCTTCTCCAACGCCACTAGACTCTCCTCAGAGTGGTGAGTGGATCGGCTCCAGGATGTCATTTTTGGTGGAGAATCAAAGGAAAAGTTGGCGATTTTGGGAAGATGAAGGCTGAAGAAAATGAGGGTTTTGTGCGGCGGGAACGATGAGGGTTTTTGGCTGTGTAGCTTCTTTGAGAAGACATCTGCTCTTTTTATAGACCCAAGGCGGCGCATTAATGTGAGTAAACGTTTCATTTCAAACGTTCCATTGAATGCTTTATTCATTTCCCATAATGGATACTGCCTCTGGCGGACCCGATAAAGTGTTCAGGCATCGGATCTGAAACAAAAAGACTTCTTTGTTTCGGAAACTGAAAGTGCAAAAGGATTGAAAAATTTTCAGTACTTTTCAGAAGATGTTTTTCCTTTGTATGCTTTGAACATTTTTTATGGAAATGCTTTGCAACTCAATTTTTAACGTACTGGTATATGTTTAATTGGGTTATGGTTTGATCGAAACCATGTTTTAGACTAAACTTCGATTCTAATCGGAGTGACAGTCTGACCGAGTTCCAACTCTGGTCGCAATTCAGTTCTGACCGAGGCCCTAAAACTGATCGCGGTATCAGGGCAGGTCGCGATGCTTTTGGAAGCATGATTCTGATCGCAGAACTAAAGTTTCCTGTGTATGAGTGGTCGCGAACATAAAGTTTATGGCCATATTTTCGCACAGAAGATGTGAAGAATATTCATGAGAAATAAGAAACTTTTATTTCTTACATTCTTTACATACAAAAGGGATACAGTCGATCAAAACGTCGACTTGCTCCGAAAGAAGTTTACAAAGTTCCCCAAGGGACATGTCATTGTCAGCAGGATCTACACTGGCAACCCCCAGGGAACTAGCAACTACCCTAAGTCTATCTACATCGTCCCTAACAACAGACGCACTCTTGTCCCTAATCAAGTCAGAGAGTTCTCGCTGTTGCTGAGCGTGATCCCTCTCTCGACGGAAATGGAGCGCCTCTTCCCGGGATCGATCAAGACATTCTGCTAGATGCAGAATCTTCAAGGCCATCTCCTCGATCTTCTTCTCCAGGGCATTCTTCTCCTCCAGAAGAGTCTGTCCGGAAGGAAGAGATGGAGCAGCAAAAGGCTGATCGCCGGAGCCTCCAACCTCCTGCATTTTGCAAAAGTTAGTCGTACTAACTATAATTATCAACAAAAGGGGAGAAGAATTATTACCTGTCCCAATGCATGACCCGTTGATATACCCATCTTGGGAAGAGGATCATCAGATGGTGGAAGTGCAACCTCCCCACCAAATGATTGCTTCTCCAACCCAATATGGCAATCATCTGATCGAGGGATAGTCACTGCTTGCCGACCAGAATATCGATCACCCAAAAGGATGGGAGAATTGGAGGGAAAAGGAGAGAGTTGAGAAGAATTCCTCTCCAAGGTTAAAGGCCTAACTTGCCGAGATGCATGAACGGGGAGAGTTAAGGGAACTGAAGGAAGAAAGAGACTTGCTACATTCTTCACCTTTGTTCCACTGGAAGATCCTTCGTCAACCTTAGGTTTCTTCCTTAAGGGGGACAGGTCTTCAATCGTTTGAGGCCCTTGTTCGACAACTTCCTCTTCATCACTCTCAATCTCGATGATGTCGTGATCTGCCATCAGGAGGAGTATGTGAGAAGGAAGAAGGCAGGGTGACGAGAAAAGGACTTAGGCGTGGGGAGAAATTGTGAAGTTTTACAAATCCAGGAGCCTGGTATTTATAACCGCCAGGGTGACGGTTTGCATTCCAGACGCCTCGGGTTTCGTCAAAGCATTTCCAATTTTACATCGAGATAAAAACAGTTCTACGGTGCTATCATTGCCCGTCACATAATGTCAGAACCCGTCTTGGTAAACCAACCGTCTTATTTAGTGCGCCACTAAGTGGAAAAATTGAAGAGTCGGGTTAAAAATCCAATGCATGGTCTTAAAATTCGAAATAAACACGTCTCTTCGTTTTCTTCGAATTTGGGGGCTAGCTGACGAGGATTGTCACCCGGGTCACTTCTAATAAACTTTTGGTTCAAGACAGGTTCGAACCAGACATGTATCTGGCAATGCGAACTCAAGCTATTCTGAGGGGCATTGCCATGAGGTCGCAAGCTTTACGCGATCAGGTCGCGGGCTTCGTGCGATCAGGCCGACAGCTTTGCGCGGTCAGAAGTTCGTATGCTATACGCGAACTGGATATCCGGGATGTTGCGCGGTCAGCCCACATTCCGCGATCAGAACATTCTTGACCAGGGTGCTTGGAGTTCATTCGGTTATCCATATAACAGGATATTCCAAGCATCCCGAGGATTCCTCCACGTTGAAGACCAATCGTCAAAGGTTAATATATGCAGTTATTCGTGATTAACACGTGTTAATAACCTCCGTGGAAGTTAACAGCAGTTCTCCAAAAACCGCATCCAACCGTTTGATGCAGTTTTCTTCATATGGCACCCTTTCGACTAGTATAAAAGGGTGGCGTAGAGGTCCGAGGAGGGGGATCATCCAATCCATTTGGAAGAACAAGACTCCTGATACAAGTGAGACATAACGCATCTCAACCACTAAAAACAGCCAAGTCTACGGCCCAAGTTAGATAGTTCCTACAAGCCTCCCTGGCTTTATTCTGTATGTTTACACAGGAAAAATCCTTCGCCTGTGAAGGAGTTTTTCAGCTATTTCTGTAACCTTTTATCACCTATAGTGAAATCCTAACAGGACGTAGGGCTATTACTCCCACCATCGAGGGCCCGAACCTGTATAAATCTCTCTGTGCTCCTGTTCACCATTGTTCTACATACCTTCCCGGAGGGTCGTCTTGAAAGGTCTCACCATTACAAATTTTGCATAAGTTCGGCTGAGGACTCCGAGTCCGAATCGTCGACACGTACTACCTGAGGACCCTGGTAAGTGCTAGCTTGGTAGCACTTTTACCATAGGATTAGTATTGAAAACATGCAAAGTAATGCTTAAAACTCCTTTTATGCGACATTTTATGTGTAAAATTTGATTATTTTCATAAATTACTTTCACAGTTGTCTTCATCATGTTTCAGGGATCAAACCCTCCAAATTTGAGACAATTTCAACCACATTTGAGCCTTGAACGACCAAGAAATCAAACTGGAGAAGAAAAATCCTTGGTCGAAGTCAAATTGGCGGGTAAAAATCCAAACCATATGAATCTCGGGTGAAAAAAGGATATCTACTCGGAAAAGACTCCTGCTCGAAAAGAAGACCTAGTCGAATACAACACGGTCGAAAAGATTCCCACTCGGTTTCGGCTACGCCACGTGTCCCAATCGTGTTCGATTCGGTTTTCACCATGCGCGTGTGTGGCTGTGATTGCACGACGTGTCCCGGTTGGGTTCGAATTGGATTCCTCGGCTCAGTTTTGATTGGTTTTGATCCAAACTAGTCGCTGTGAGGCAGGTTTGACCAGGATTGGTTGTAGATGGGCCATTTTGAAGCGGGTTTGATACAAACTAGTCGTTTGTGGGCCATTTTGATCGAGTTTTGACTCAAACTTGTCAAGTTTGGTTGGTTTTAGCCAAATTTGGTCAGATTTAGTCGTATTGGGTTAGAATTGATCGAATCTGGTCAGTTTTGACTCAGATTTATCCATTCTTGCACCGTTTGAAGCCAAACTTCGTTGCCTACATGTCAAGGAGTTATTTTTGGACACGTTTATCAATGTACTATAATAAAGAAGCTTTTGGCTCATTTAAACATGCTCTTTTTTAGATACTAGCCATTAGGGCTTAGTTTTAGTTTAGTAGAGCCCCCTTTGTTGACCATTTGGACTTGGGGTCCTTAGTCGAGCTTATGCAAATTTGTGAGTTGCGGGACCTTTCAGGGCGCTCCTCCGGGAAGGTAGGATGGGTGATGTCTGGATGAGGCACAAGAGATTTTATACAGGTTCGGGCCCTCGATGGTGGGAGTAATAGCCTTACGTCCTATTGTGATTTCACTATATCAAATAAGATGTTTTACAATAGGGAAGAAGAGATGATAACAGGCGATGATCTCTTCAATGTTAGTGTCTATCTAACTATATATAAGTCTTCAGGTTTGTTGAATGCCTGGTAGTACTTGTATGTTTGACTGAATTCTTCACCGTCCTTAAAACGTGCATTGACTACCTTTTTATACTTGACAAAAGGGCGCCAATGCGAAATGGCCTCGGACAGTTGTTAAGATGCAGTTTTGTTAACCGCACTTAACTTCCACATAGGCTTAACACGTGCAATCAAGGGATAACCGCACATGCTAACCTCCTGGCAGTTGTCTTCATACGTGGAAATATCTTCGTGATTCTCGGGATATGCCCATTCAAAGAGTTAGGCCTTCCCGAATTATCCTGGTCGCAGATAATCAACGACCCTCTGACCGTGCACTGTCCGCAGTTTCCTGACTGCGCACTGTCTGCGACCTCATGATCGCGCAGGGGCTGCGACCATGAAATATCTTTGTGTCCGTGCCCTTTAGGTCGTCTGAGACCATAGCGACGGATTTATTGATACACATCTAATCTGATTGTCTTAAACCAAATGTGTAATACTTTGAACTAGCTCGGGTGATAATCCTCGTCAGCTAGCCCCCAAATTTGAAGAAAATGAAAGAACATATTTACTTCAAATTTTTATCCTGCATCGAATTATGAACCCGACGTTTTAACTTCAGTCGATACTATTCCGCCGTGTGACGGTTCATATCCCGAGAAAAACCTTGAGTCTTTCATGGCTGGTAATGATGACTTAGGCGACTCATCATGATGGCAACCATAAATGCGGTTTAAGAACCCGAGACGTGTGTGGAAACGATCCGACGCCTTCAGGTTCTATAAATTGAAGAGCCTTTCAGTTCTTTTAACTTACGAGTTTCTCACCACATCTAAGTCTTTTTTAGAGTTTCTCTTCTTCCCTAGCCACTCCCTCTGAGCCTTAGTTCTTGTTCCGATGGCAGATCAAGACCCCAAGAACATCATTGAGATTGAGAGTGACGAGGAAAGAACAGAAGTACTGCTAGAAATTGATCAAGACTCTCAGGAAGTAAGACTTTTTCTGAAAGTCCTGGTTCAACTTTTTTCCTGCATTCTGGTCGGTTCCAAAGTAATGATGCTCTTTGAAACTTACAGGTGTGCGAAGAACTAATTCCTCTGAAGAAAAGATCGAAGAATGACGAAGGATCCTCCAGTGGGATTGCATCAAAATTGGTAAAAGGAGCCGAGACCTGGGCTGTCACATTACCCTACTCTTCAGCCCCATCAGCTCCTTCAGTCGCATCATCTTCACCTTTGGAGATCCATAAGCTTTCTTCTTCTGATCAGCTTTCTCCATTGCGACCAAGCGATCCCCAGCTTTTGTTGGGTGATCAATTTTCTGGTGGGAAGGTTGCATTCCCGCGACCAGATGGTCCTCGACTTTTGTCGGGTGATCTACTTCCTGGGGGAAGCGCTTCATCCTCCCGTCCAATCTTACTGCGAGGATTGGTAATTATTTTCATTCTCGCTGCTGATTGTTTTATCCTGTAAAACTAATGCATACATGTGCAGGAGATGAAAATTTCTGGAGCCCCCAACGATCAGCCTGCTAATCTCCAACCTCTTTCCCTCGAGCAAACTCTCCAAAAAGAAAAAGAGGCTCTGGAGAGAAGACTGATGAAATATCTTCAGCCATTCTACATCTGGTAGAATGTTATGACAACTCTCACGAAGAGGCGCGCTAATTCTGCTTGGAGAGGGACTATGCTCGGCAGCAGCGAGAACTCTCTGATACAATAAGGAATAATAGCTCTTCTTTGATTCAGGATGATGTAGATAGGCTTAGAGCAATAGCCAGTTCTCTAGGGGCAGCCAGTGTTGATCCCACTGATGTTAATATGTCCCTGGGAGAACTTTGTAAAAGGCTTTCAGACCAGGTTGACGCTTTGGTCGCCTGTGTCCCTTTCGTATGTAAAGATTGTCAGAAATAAAGAATTTCTTTTCCTCACATACTTGATCTCTTAAAAGGATTATGTAGAACTTATAATCCAAATTAAGGTTCTTTACATTCTGTGAGAAATAGTTACACGGGAATGCTTCTGTGACCAAAAATACACAAGTAAACTTCTGTTCGAAACTGGCTCGGTTCTTCGGTCTTAGAATAGCATTAAGGCCATAGACTGCGATCAGAACAAGAGTAACGATCATTGAACATTTTTTTGGTCTCAGAATAGCATTGAGTGCTTAGACTGCGATCAGAACAATCACAGAACAGTTTTCTGGTCTCAGAATAGCATTGAGTCCGTAGACTGCGATCAGAACAATCATAGAACAATATCTTGTCCATACGGTGACCACAACTGTTATGATCACACATATCCATAATGATCATAGGATTACGTTGCGATCAATATAAAGGTTATAAACTTATTCCAAAGCCATAAGGAATTATTCTCGTTCAAAGATTTAGGAATTTTCAATATTTTTATCTGTACCATAGCCCCCGAATGTGAACAAACTGATAAAAACATATTTCATTTCGGATTCACTATTGGGTATGGATAATGGGTTCGAAGAGAAAAGACACCCATTATGGGAAATTAATAAAATACTCGGCGAAGGATTGTCTCGGACATATAAAAGGAAGAAGTAGCTTACTGGAGAAGCCAAAAACCCTTCGTTGCCTTAGACCCTCTTGCCACACAAAAACCCTCTTTTGCATTCCTCGTCTTCGTCGTCTCCAAATTCACCACCTTTCTTCTCAGTTCTTCACAAGAAATGGCATCCTAGAGCCGATCCGTCCACCATACAGAAGAGAGCCTGGTGGCACTAGAGAAAGAAGAGATTCTCCCCCCATGGCTGCTAATCAATTGGTGGCCAGCGGAAAAAGATCAAGAAACCCCAATCGTCCAAGAAGGCGAATTGGTGATTTTCGAAGAATACTTGCGCTGCGGGTTCCGATTCCCAGAAAGCAAATTTTTGAGGGGAATCTTGGACCATTACGGGTTGGAGTTAGTAAATCTCCACCCAAATGCAGTTCTTATCCTTTCAATCTTCCAACACCTCTGTGAAGCCTTTGTCGGAGTGTGTTGGGGGAAATCTCCACGGGACCAAGTCCTGGTAAGAGGCACGTCCATTTGCCCGAGGATAAGGCCCCCCCGGTGGCTTGTCCCAGGCGCCGGCTTCCGAAGGAAGGGGTTTCCGGTCCCGGGTCACGTGAGGATCACGCGAGAAGTGCCTTGGGAATCGGCAGACACTTGTCAAGCATCCAAGGTTCTTGATCGGAAGAAGGACGTCGCTGCCCCTCGATCCAACGGTGGCAGGCAGGGTAGTTTAGTCTTTTTGAATCTTTTGGGGCTATATAATCCCTTGTAACACCTCATGTAAGGGATATAGTTCATTTTACTCTAAGAGACAATAGAATAGGTGTGCTCCGGAGCCATCTCTCCCCCGAGAGAGCTGCCCTAGCCAACTCCGGTTGGGAGCACGCCGACAGGACTAGGGCCTCCACCAAGGCCCGAACCTGTATAAACCTTCGTGTCACTTGCTGAGTTTGCCCGACAGGAGAGGACCGATCGCACGGTCAGTTCGCGTTGTCTTTCCTTCGCTAGGATCTTCTACAAAACCTGCTGGGGTATTCATAATACCACGACAGTTGGCGCCGTCCGTGGGGACGCGTGATGAATCGCCATGGCTCCCCCAAGAACAAGGCCTCGCACCCTCCCCGGTGACGCCGGTCCCAGTGACCAGGCGCCACCCGTTCGAAGCATGGCCGTCCCGACACCGACGACCGGACATGGCCAAACCCAGGTACCGCCTCCCACCTTCCCTTTTAATTTCAGTGGTTCGAACTCCGGGTCAATCCCGGGGACCGCGGCTGCCTCGGCCGGAACCAGCCTCCCCCTGACGGTTTCCCTGGCTCCCCGGGACACCTTGCTTGAGGCTTTAGTGGAGGGCCAGCTCCGCGCCCAGCGCTCTATGGATGAGCTGCTCCGTGTCTTGGCGTGGCCACCGGCCCCCACCTACCCGCAGTTTCCGTTAATGGGGGCCATGCCCCCGTTTATGGCTCACCCGGTGGCCCCTTTGATCCCGGATGGCCGCTCGCTCCGTACCACCCCACCGGAGGATATCCTCCCCCAGCGGGTCCCTCGTCCGGAGCCCTCCCGACGCCGGGACTCTCCCCGATGCCGAGGGGTTATCTCATGCCGGGGGCCTTCGCTGTACCAGGGGGTCACCCCACTCCGGGTCCCCTCCCGGGGCCAGGGGCCCACTTCATGCCAGGGGCTTTCCCTGCGCCAGGAGCTAGTCCTGTCCCGCGGGCCGCGTTTACTGTCGCGCCCCGAAACTAGGACTACGACTATTCCGGTAGAGACCTAGCTCGCTGTAGCTAGTCCCATATATGCATACCCTTGACATCCCAGGATAAGTCAAGCACAGGAGTATATTACATTGCAACAGAGTAACTTACAAAATATTTAAGCAGTGTGGGCTGCTGGCCTTGATATTACATAAGAAGATTACAATGCCTTCACGACATACATGGTCTAGCATAATAACAACTACACAGCAGAAGATAGGTGACCCTCCCACAATGACAAGTGGACGGCAGAACAACACACATCGGGGCACTGACGGAACTGACTCTCCTCCTTCTGGATCCAAGAAATTCTTCACGCCTTCATCTTGATTATTGAACACTCCATCTACTGATTTGTAGGTTGCAAGGGTGAGCACTTACGTACTCAGTAAGTCATAGGTAAGAGTAGATACATATAGTAGTGATGATATGAACCTAGACTAGTCATGAATTATGGATGTTTGCAAAATAATCTTTTTCTTTCATATCTCAACTCATCTCATCTCATGGCAGCACTTTTGATAATATAGCATTGCTATTCATGTTCACTAAATTATAGCACTACCGCGACACGTCGTCACACGACAGCCCATGGCAGCACTCCTTATCATGACAACACATGTCATTTGGGTAATCTTGATTTAACCAATTTTATTTAGAAAATATACTTGTGTCACACCCCGTGGATTTAATCCACCGCAGCAGACTCCTATAAACCCGGGAGCTCGGAGTATTCGAATATGTTTTTAACTCTGTAGAGAGGTACCAATTTACCCGCAAGATATTCCACTTTCAAGCCCTTCCTATCAAAATGATTGGACCCCTGGCTCACTTCATACTGTGAGTGGCAAGGTGGAGATAACACTAACTTTTGTTATGTTTCACTCACAATTCACCCCTGACCCTGTGGGTCTCCGCGAACCATAGTTGTGGTAGGTTGTTTCCTAACCTCCACCCCTACGCATATTTCCATTACTGGGTCAGCGTGCAAGATCACCTTCAGTGATATGTGTGGGAACCATTCTCCATGCAAATCGTGCATCACTACACAACTCCAGTAGGGGTTTCATGTGCGATCCGCATAAGTACTTGTTCAGGCCTGTCCCATACCAGGCTTGCGGTTAGCACGTGTTTCATGAAACTAGACTCACAACACAAGGTTCTAGTCCTTATATGCCAGTGACCAGACCAACCACAAACCTTGCACCTTCAGTGCCTGCTATCCTTTGCAGTTTAGCACCTCCAGTGCTACAACCATTCATACCAATATTTTGGTCACGGCTAGGGGTTTTATTTCATGAATATAAGTATATACATAAATATATATATTAGTTCATGGCTCAAAACTTGTTTATTTCACATTTCATAGATAACCAGTATAGTACTGCCAATTCATAATTCAACCATTCTCAATCTTTCACATGCAATATTATTTATATTCAAGGTTATGTTATAGCAACTCTTAAAATATAGGTTCAAGATGTCCAAGGATATGACTTGCCTTCCGCGTCGTAAGAAACAGCAGTTGATGACGGGTCAACAACAAAATCCTCAAAGTCAGCTTCTGGATCTGCTCGACGACAAACTAAACAACACACACAATGATTACTTATTATATTAAAATGTTTTATGACTTATATGCAGATATGCTCAACAGAATAACTGAACGATACTGGAGATAATTGGGATTGCAAGCTGAACTGAGTTGAGATTCTAGGGTTTCAAGGAATTTGGCTAAGGATGGGTGTTAGAAACTCTTAGGATCTCAACGCTGCAATAAGAACATCAATTTTGTGGCTGGTTTGATCAAAACAGCGAATGTCAGCAGATTGACATTTGGATCAATGCTCTAACATAGCTTCAAGGAAAGCTAGAGAGCTTATCTCAAGTTGTGACAGTAGAAGAAAGTGTAGATCACAACTCTACAAATTCAGTGGACAAAGTGGTTCTCAAATTGCACAACCAGAAGTGGGTAAACAAGGCCAATGCCACTGACTGGCATGCACTGACATAGTGCTGACAATGTCAAAATCTAGGTCTAAGCATAAAATGCAGTTCAAGGGCTCAAATCAAGTTGTGATAGAAGAAGAAATTGGAAATCACAACCTCAGGAGTCTAAGGGACAAAGTTATGCTCAAAATGCACATCTGGAAGGAAGTGAAAAGGGCTAATGCCACTGGCTGACATAGCCTGACATTGGACTGACATGGCCAGAAACTAGGGCTTGCCATAACTTTTGATCTAGGGCTCCAATTGATGCACCACTTTGTCTCGGAGGTAGGCCTTGATAACAATAAAAAATGATTCAATAGGTTCCAGGGCTGAAGATGGCTGAATGGTGATGAAAATCAGTGAAGAAGTGTGGTGGCGACACGGCACAGTGAAGCCACTGGACAAGGTCTTTGGCATAGCTATATCTTGCAATCTGGATGGTTTCAGAGATCGGGCTAGAATAGAAAAGTGCTCAAGAGATTGAGGCACATCTGGTGGACAAGGTGGCTGAAGCTAGATTGGCCGGGAATAGATTTCCGGTGGCCGGCACTGGAGAAGATGCCACTGGAATTGGGGGTTTTCGATACAGGTCAAATAAACTCAATTCCTTGCTTAGGGAGTATCTGAGAAGTATAAGGAAACTATTGGCATGATTAGATTGGTTGGAGGATCATCGGAAAAGCCTGGCGACAATCACCGGTTTCTAGTGAAATTTAAATTTGGGGAAAACTTCAATTGGGGTTCAATTGGGGATTCTGAGCTTACAGGCTTGCTAAACTCAGTTCATAGATCAATTTGTTCTACAGAATCGAAAGCTAATTCGGATTAATTCAAGTTGCAAAACTGGAACAGGGCATTTTGGCATTTCTGGCGATCACCGGCGATGAGATGCATGGAAGTCCAATTAAAAGCTACAGCACGATAAGTGTGATGAGAGAAACTCACTGATGCTGTCAATTTGGAGGTTGGAGCAGAGGTTGAAGCTGGCACCGTGAGCCTCCTCGACGGCTCACCGGAGAAGAAAACGAAAACAGAAGAATCTGGGACTTGGCTGATTTCTGGTGATGTATAAAGAAGCTGCTGGGTACATGGATGCTTAAATAGGCATGGCGAAGCTTGCGAAGAAGAAACAGCAAGGAAATTGGCACCGGTGACTTGACTGGCTGGGCGCAGGTGCGACAACGGTGAACAAACAGCGGCAGCGACAAGACGATGAGTAGGCGGCTCCGGACTGATCCAATTGTCGGCTCATTGGAACTCAACGTTGTTGGGCGGTACAAACGGTGGCAACAAGAGCTGGCACAGCGAGGCAACGTGGCGTGGAGTTGCTGACAAAAGGCTGTCGTTGCTACTGCTTGTCGCGCACGGGAGCGGTTGCTGGTCGTTGGCGTTGCCACGGCGATGGCTGAGACGCGGACGCGTGTGCACATGCAAACACAAGTGAGCACGGGCTCAGGTGCAGGCGAGGCTTGGCCGGCGGCGAACGAAAACGGCGCAAAGATCACGGCGAGGCTCTGGTCAAAAACTCAGCAACTGCCCTGGTCGAATCTGGACTGATTTGCAATATCTGATTCTTGGCTTTGGACTGATCTGTAAATCTGGAGATTTAGAAGATTTATACCGAAATTGATTGCACTGATCTGGCAGACTTGATTCAACAGATAATTTGGCATAGATAGAAGATAAAATTTGAACCAATTGAATGGTTTTGATATAAACTGAAAAAAGGGTAAATTAGGGTATTTGAAATCTGGATTTTGTCGATCTCGAATTCTGGGATTTAGGATTTAATTTTGTGATACTCATATAAGAAGATTTTGTGTTGAATGGCATTTGGGAGGTGTTCCCTGAATCATATTTGGATTTGGAGATGATTTGTAATATTTTGCCTTTTCAGGCTTCTAGAAAATCTGGAAAAAGGACTGATCTGCAATACCCTTGGACTAATTTGCGAAAAAGGTTTAGATGATGAAATCTGACTGCAAACTTTTTGGATTAAGGTATTGGCATACCCTTGATCATAATCCAAGAATAATCTAGTCTGAACTTGGTCAAGATTTTGATTAAATCTGAATTTCTGAAACTTAGGGTATTTGGGGTAATATAAGACATTTCTATTATCAAAAATAGAAAGGAGTTGATAAATCTGGAAGTTAGAGATGGAATTGAATCTGGGTTCTGAAAGCTTTTATACTCAGGATAGATAGTAGATCAAATCTGAAAAGTCAGATCTTGATTTGGGTCTACAGGATAGATTTTAAGATTTTGGGCTTAGAATAGAATAAAGCTGGGGCTGATTTGGCTGATCTAGAAGAGACATATGCATGCATGACTTTTTAAGAAAGAAATTTTCACCCCTAAACTCAGGGTGTTACATTTACCGCACTAGGGATGATCGACACAGTAGCTCCCGCGTCGTAGCAGGCCTCCCCCCGCTGCGGCGCCCTGGTTCCGGACGTCGCCACAGGGGCTCCTCCCTTTCCTATTCTAGACATCGCCACAGGGGTTTCCCCCTCACCGGGCCCGGTAACACCCGACCCGGTAGCTACAGAGCATGACCTCCCCCCTCCCCCGGGGCCGCCCCCGAGGGCACCCCCGGCGTACCAAGTCCGCTTCACCCGGGAGGAGGTTGAGCAAATGCGTACCACCAAGTCTGGGGCAGAGCCTCCCCCGGGTTGTGGACGCGGGGAGCCTCGCTCCTGCTCTAGCCGGGGGAAGAGACCTGTCGAAGAGCCAACCTCTCCTAGGGAGCGCCCGGACGTTTTGGAGGTCAGCTCCACCAACCCGGAAGAAAAGCGGCACTACCGCCATGCCGGCGGACCTCTTGGGCCCCTCCCCGACTCCGACAACGAGCGCACGTCCCCTGTCAAAGGGGACAACGACCAGGACTCCCCCCGAGAGTTGGAAGGGGCTAACTAACCGCTGTGCCGAACACTCCGATGCATTCGATGGCCGCGGCCTTACCGCCCGCCTCACATCGAACACTACAATGGTGAGGCCAATCCTTTTGAATTTGTGCAGGTGTATTCCACAGTCATCTCGGCGGCTGGGGGGAATGAGACGGTGCAGTGCAACATCTTCCCCCTCTACCTTACCGGGATCGTCCGCTCGTGGTTCTACAACTTGAAGGACGGCTCCATCAAGTCCTTCGCACAGCTCAAATGCGAGTTCTGTGCAAACTTCCAGGGGAACTATGTGCGTCCCCTGGATTCCTCACAGCTGTACACCGTCCGGTAGAGGACGGGGGGGACCATTCGCAGCCTCTTCAAGCGCTTTGCTCAAGTCAAGAGCAAAGTAGCTCACGTCCCTGACTCCACATTTATCGAGGCGTGTAAGAGCGGGGTCCTCCCGAGGGAGCTACACCGGAGATTCTACCGAAGTTGCCCCTCCTCCGTAGACGAGCTCTTCAACGTACTTGAAAAGTACGCTTGAGCGGAGGAGGATGACCTCTGGAAGAAGAACCAAGGGGCCCCCGCCCCCTTTGACCGAGGGGCCAGAGACCCCCTCAAACGCCCCAAAGGGGGGAATCATAGCGAGCCACGGCCTCGGGACACCTTTGTCCTCGAGGGCGGAGGTGGCTCGCGCGACGTCTCCCAGGGTAACCACACCTTCCCCAAGCCCAAAGGCCGCAGGGGAGGACAGTCGTCCCACGGTCGAGAAAGCCCCGCGACAGGAGGCAGGGAAGGTCTGTCGTGTACCTTCCACAGGTCTAATACCCATGCCACCCAGGAATGCCATCAACTGCTCCAACAATTCACCGCATTCCTCGATCAGCATGGGCAAGGGGGACTCCGGCCTCCTTGGCCCCTCAGTCGGCCTTACCAGCCCTTCTTGCTCCCGCGGGGGACAACAAGGACGAACGCGGGAGGGGGAACCGTCAGAAACTCTCCCCTTCCAAACCTCCCAGAGGCATGTCAACGTCATCACGGAAGGGTCCGCCTCCGAGTGGGACTCTAAGCGTCAGCGCAAGGAGTACGCGCGCGAAGTAAAGGTGGTGGGGGTGCTGCATACGTCTCGGCCACCCAAGTGGTCGGATGTCCCCCTCACCTTCACGGCAGAAGACGCGCGTGCGGTTCGCTTCCCCCATGATGACGCTCTCATCGTCTCCGCTACCATCTACAACTGCCGTCTGGCCCGCATCCTAGTGGATGCTGGGAGCTCCGCCGACGTCCTCTACCTAAAACCGTTTAAGGAGATGCAGGTGGACGAGAAGCCCTTGCAGCCCGCAGTAGGGCCCTTGCAAGGATTCGTCCCGAGGAAGATGATCCACCCCATGGGGAAGGTGGATCTCCCCATGACCTTCGGCACCCCGGACAACTACCAGACAGAGATGGTCTGGTTTGATGTGGTAGACCTGCCCTCTTATTACAACGCGATCATGGGGAGGACCACGATCAACCGCTTGGGGGCTGCGATGCACCAGAATTATCTCTGTGTGAAGATCCCCAGGCCTCACGGCGTGATCACTGCCCGGGGAGACCAAGACGTGGCCCGCGCTTTATACGAGCTCTCTGCCGCAATGATCAGGAACGTCAACATCATCAAAACTCCGGGGGGAGGCCTCTCCCCCGGAGTCAGACGCCACCGTGATACCTTCCGGGAGGTCCCTTCGCAAGCCGCGCCAGGAAGGAGACCTCTGGAACATCCACTGTCCCCGGATAACAGGAACAAAACCGTTAGGATCGAGGCGGATCTCCATGAGGAGCACGCGGAGCAACTTGCAGCTTTCCTATGCGAAAACTCTGACTTTTTTGCCTGGATGTCCTCTGACATGCGAGGCGTCGCCCGGGACGTCATCGAGCACAAGCTCACGGTGACCCCCCAGCCACCCCCCCGTCAAGCAGAAGCTGAGGAAACTCTCCCTTGAACGCCAAGAGGCGATCAAGGTCGAGATCGCCAGGCTCCGAGAGGCAGGGTTCATTCTGGAGGTCTTGCACCCCGAGTGGCTGGCAAACCCCGTCCTTGTGAAGAAGTCGAACAGCAAGTGGCGAATGTACGTGGACTTCACTGACCTCAACCGTGCTTGCCCCAAAGACAACTTCCCGCTCCCGCGAATCGACCAGCTAGTCGACTCAACCGCGGGGTGCGAGTTAATGAGTTTCCTAGACGCATATTCGGGCTATCACCAAGTCCGAATGTCGAAAGGGGGTGAGGAAAAGACGAGTTTCATAACTCCTCTCGGAACCTTCTGCTACGTGCACATGCCCTTCAGGCTAAAGAATGCTGGAGCGACCTTCCAACGACTCATGACGCTGGTCTTCAATGACCAGATCGGTCTCAACGTCGAAGTCTACGTCAACGACGCGGTCGTCAAAAGTCCCCGCGCGACTGCTCACGTCGGCCATTTAGCGGAGACCTTCCGCAACCGCCGTGCATACAGGTTGAAGCTCAACCCGGAGAAATGCGCCTTCGGCGTGCGCGGGGGGAAGCTCCTGGGCTTCCTTGTGTCCCAGTGGGCCATAGAGGCCAACCCTGAAAAGATCCGAGCATTCCTGGATATGCCCGCATCGCGCTCAGTCAAAGATGTTCGACGACTCACCGGCCGCTTAGCCGCGCTGAGTCGTTTCGTCTCGCGGTCGGGGGAACGCGGCCTCCAATTCTTCAAAATCCTCCGGGGGCTCGAAGGGTTCTAGTGGACCCCCGAGGCCCAGGAGGCCTTCTACGATTTGAAGAAATATCTCACGAGCCCCCCAATGCTCGTGAGCCTGTCTCTGGAAGAGCCCTTGCTCCTTTACCTCGCCGCGACCCCGGTCGCCGTAAGTGCGGTATTGGTAAAGGAGCAAGACGGGCAACAGCGTCCCGTGTAGTACGTGAGCGAGGCCCTCCAAGGGGCCAAAACTCAGTACAGGGAAATGGAGAAGATCTACTACGCCCTCCTAATGGCGTCCCGGAAGCTTCGTCATTACTTCCTGGGGCACCCCGTCACTGTCCCGTCGTTCCTCCCTTTGGGGGAGGTGCTCCGGAACAAGGAAGCCACCGGCCAGATAGGGAAGTGGGGAGCCGAGCTCGTCCCTTTTCCCTTTCCCTCACGGGGCGCTCTGCCATCAAGTCGCCAGTCCTTACCGACTTCGTGGCGGAGTGGACTCCTGCTCCCGGGCCCAAGGACGAAGACCTCCCCGCACTGCCCTGACGCAGCGACCATTGGACACTCATGTTCGATGGCTCCTTGTGTCTCGCCGGAGCCGGTGCGAGAGTAGTCCTCCGGAGCACCGAGGGGAGGAAACTGGAGTACGCGGTGCGGCTCGAGTTCCCTTCCACGAACAACGTCGCCGAGTATGAGGCCTTGCTCCTCGGGTTGCGCCTTGCACGCTCCCTGGGGATTCGACGCATCCTAATGAAAGGAGACTCTCAGCTCGTAGTTTGTCAAATGGACAAGTCCTACTTGTGCCATGACGCAAACTTGAGCCTTTACTTGCAGGAAGTGCGCAAGATGGAGAAGCACTTCGATGGCCTAGAGTCCTGATACATCCAGCGAAGGGACAACGACCGGGCCAATGCCCTAGCCCCGGCCGCCAGCGCGCGGGAACCACTCCCCAAAGGGGCTTTCTTGGAGATCATTGCGAAGCCCTCGGTGACCTCCCCGGACACGGGTGATAAGCCCTACGTCCTGGAAATCGCCGAAATCACCCGGACTTCATCCTGGATGGATCCCCTCGTCTCCTTCATTAAGGGGGAGGGAGATCCTCCCAACGAGACCGAGGCCAAGAGCCTCTGGGCCAAGGCCCGGGCATACCTCCTGCTAGAGGGAAAGCTCTACAAGCAGGGGGCTTCCGCCTTGCTCCGTTGTCTTCCACGGCCAGAAGGGCTCCAGCTTCTCGACGATATTCATGTGGGACGCTGCGGGTCTCATCTGGCCCAGCGTGCCATCGTGGCCAAGGCCCATCACCAAGGTTTCTATTGGCCCACGGTGATTCATGATGCGCGAGACCTTGTCTCCGCGTAAGAGGCCTGCCAGAAGATGGCCAAGGGTTGGAACCTCCCCCCCGTAGCGCTGCAGACTATCCCCATCACTTGGCCCTTCGTGCGCTGGGGGATCGACCTCCTAGGCCCCTTCCCCCAGTGCTCGGGGCCTACAAGTATGGGGTGGTCACGGTCGACTACTTTACAAAATGGGTAGAGGCCGAACCTCTGGCCAGCATCACGTCCCGGGCGGTACAGTGGTTTTTCTAGAAAAATATCATATGTCGTTCCGGCGTCCCCCGAGAGATCACTGTTGATAACGGGACCGAATTTGACTTGGTATATTTTTGGGAATTCTGCGAAGGCTTGGGGCTTAGCATCCACTTCGCCTCGGTAGCTCATCCCCAGAGCAACTGGGCCGTGAAAGGGTCAACGGTTTAATCCTACAAGGGTTAGCCGACAGCTCGAACAAGCCAACTCCAAGCGGGGTGCAAGGGCAGAGGAGCTCCTCAGCATCCTCTGTTCCATGCGCACAACTCCAGGCCAGGCGACGGGATGCACCCCCTTTTCCCTTGTATACGGGGTTGAGGCGGTCCTTCCCTCGGAGATTGGTTTCCAGTCGTTGTGGGTCGAGCTCCTAGACGGAGCCACGACCGCGACATACCTAGACAACGAGGCAAATCAACGGCTAGAGGTCGACCTCATGGAGGAGGAACGCGACTGAGGGCTCCTCTGCCACGCCATCTACGAGCGCGAAATGGCGCCCGCATACAACCAGCGCGTCCGCGAGAGGTCTTTTCACCTCGGGGACCTCGTCCTCAAGCGCGTCACTTACCCCCAAGCGCAGGGCAAGCTCTCCCCCAAGTGGGAGGGCCCCTACAGGACCTCGGCAGTCCTGGGCTCGGGGGCTTACAAGCTCTCCAACCTTCAAGAGCAGGAGCTGAAGCACACGTGGAACGTGCGCTTGCTTCGCAAGTTCTACGTCTAGTTTAAGGGCTTGTCCCCTCCCTCGGGACAATTATGCCGGAGGGGAGGGGGACATTGTACTCTCCGTTCCCTCCCCTGTCGCGATCTTGCGGGGGGGAGGCGTTGTACCTTAATTCGTTATCAATGCAACTGGTTTTTTCTTCGGCTCTGGCTCGTTGCCGGTTTTTCCATTACCGTCTCTCACGGCGATGCCCTCCCCGTGAGGATGCCCTCCCCGCGAGGAAGTGGGCTATCACAACCCAACAAGTCCCTACCACGGGATTCCCACTCCCGTAGGGCAACTTACGATCACCCATTGTGGACTGAGGGTGTAAGCGGCAACCCGGTCCTCAAGGACCGCGGTAACGAGTCAATTTGAGAGACTAGTCCCCTACTCAAACACTCAGACCCGTCAGCGGGCGCATCCTCCTCCGGGAACCAGTTCTCCTTAGCGAGACAGAATTCTCGGATATTCTTTCTTGGAGATCTCGTTCTTGGTTCCCCGTTTTCACGGTGACCGGAGAGTTGTCTCCCAGAAAAATCCCTGAGAATTTCAAGGAATCTTGGATTTTCTTGGATGTTCTTTCCCGGAGATCTCATTCTCGGCTCCTCGGTTTCCCGTTCTCACGGCGACCAGAGGATCCTGCCGGGGCCTTCGAAAAATTATTCCCAGAAGTTTTTACAGCCTTGGGAGAACTTGAGGAATTCTTAATTGAAGGGTTCTTACCCCGGGGGAGCTTTCACCCCCACAGCGTGCGGAGCTACCCTCCGGCCCGCTATGGAGGGGGGGATAAGGAGCACGTGGGAATCACCCTATTCCGGACTATCGATATTTCATAAAGTATACAAGCAAACTTAGCTTTATTAAAAACTTAACCGAAGGACAACTTCCCCCTCCAGTGGGCAACGTTACATTAAACATGATACAACCCGAGATACAACCCGGAAAGATCCTACGCCTAATAATCCCGGAGGCCTTCCGATATCTCCCGGGCCAGGTCCAGATACAAGCTGCTTATACGGCACTGGGCCTCCCAGAGCAAGCCTTCGGGCCAATATTCGTAGCCCGCCGGTGGAAGTATTCGAAGCGGGGGAACCCTCTGGGACCCCGGTCGTGGGGGGGATAGTTCAGCGCGGAGATTGTCGAAGTTGTCCAGGTGCCACTCCGGATGCCACCGCAACAGGATCGGCTCCCAGGAAACGTCCCTGCCATGTCCCCCGGAGAAAAGACTTAACAAAATGAAGGCAGCCTGGGCTTCCCCCAGTTGACACCAGCTGGAGACCGGGGGCTCCACCTCCGGAGAAGCTCCCTGTAACATCGGGACGCCCTCGAGGTTGCGCTCCAACCTCGAGGGTCTTTGCCCGGAAGTGACTCCCCGAGCCCTGGGAGTAACCTCCAGGGAAACCTGGTAAAATTTAATCGAGACTTAGCAACAAATTTCAATTCTATTGCATCAAGATGTTTTTGTACAAGTGTCCGGGGATTCCTCTAAGAAGCTACCGGGAGCAAAAACCTTAAAACAAAAAAGGGTCCTATCTAGAGGCCCAGGGGGGGAGGAGGCTCATACTTGTTCGTTGGGGTCCTCCCCCCGGGAGGCTCCCGTCGGAAGCGTAGCATCCAGTCCCGGAGGCGCCGGCGCGGGGAATCGCACCCGGACTATCCAGTCGTAGAAGCCGCCGGCGAGCTGCTCCACTTCTAGCCTAGATGGCTCGAAGAACTCCAGAAAGCTCCGAGGGATCCGGCCCCCGATCGCCCAGGCGCCAACCCCCCGTGCTCCACGAGCCAGCCCGCGGCAGCCACCACCGGGATCGCCCGTCCCCGGGCCCGGGCATCGGTGGCCTCCGGGATCACGGAGACTTGTGCGTTGAGAAAATGCACAGCTTCGCGAGCGTTGCCAGCGCCGCCTCTGAGGCACCTCCCGGGCCGAGGCTCACCCCGAGCCCCTCAAGGGCTGACCGGATGGAGCGGCCCGCGTCTGTTACCGCCCAGACACTGGAGCCCTCGACCTCCCGGAGGGCGTCTTCCTTGGCCTTTGCTTCCATCCGGAGCCGGTCGTTGGCATTCTTGGAGGATGGATCTGGGCCCAGACACGGGCTAACTCCCGAAGGGCATTGTCCTGCTGCTCCAAGTTGGTGGCAGCCCTCCCCTCCGCCTCCTTCAGCGTGCTATTGACGCGCGCCTCGATGCCCCAGGCGATGGCCGCCCCCTACAAGTGCAAGAGTTAGTGAAAATCCAAGTTGGAGTACCGAAGGGAACAAGCCACCGACTCAAGGACAAACCTAGATCTAGAGGGATTGAAGCTCCCCGCAGCGCTCGCGAAGCGTCCCTTGCGATACGTAGTCCTTGACCTTTCGGGTCTATAGACTCTCCGCGAACTGGTCGACCTCCCCCACAGATAACAAGGGGGTCTCCCTCCCGACGACGTCGAACCCATCGGACCGACGGTGGGCCCCCTTGCAAAAGACGCAGGGGTGATTCGGGCAAGAGTGGCGATGGCTGGTGTCCTTGCTGCCGAGCTGGTGGCCGAAGAGGAGGAGGCCGATGAACTTTTGGAGGGGGTCCCAACCCGGGGGGGGGATCAGGTGGCCCTTTCCCTTTCCAGGCCACAGGGCCCCCGAGACCTCCATCGCCGGGGGGACCTCATAGACCCAGGGGCTCCCCCCTCGCGTACCGGCCATTCGATGCGCGGAGGGGAGGCCTCCGCGAATCAAACCTCCGGCCTCTCCGGCTTCGATGGCGCCGGGGCCGCGAGAAGCGCAACCGCCGAAGGGGGCGAGGGGGTGTAATCAGCTGAATCGGACGCCCCCCCACCCCCCGTCGTTGGCTGGTTCGTTCCCCCGGGCCTCTCCGGAATCCTCGGGGAGGCACGCGAGCTCCCGCGCCTCCACCGCCCCCCCGGAGTTCTCCGGGGGAGGCGGCGTCACTTCACGCCGGGGAGGTGCCCGCGCGCGCCCTGACCCGGGGGCTGTGTCCCGAGCCTTCACGGGCGTAGAGCCCTGTGTCGCCGATGGACCGGGGGCCTTCTGAGCCTTGGCCCGCTTCGGCTCAGAGCCCCCGGTGGCCTCTTTCCCCCTCTTGTGGGAACCGGGGGTGGGGACAGGCGTCCTCGCCGGTAGCCTCAGTCCGAAGGCCTCGGCCACCAAGTTCCAGGGAGGACCCTCCCCGATGACGCGCATGATGCGCTCGTGCTCGTCGGCATAGTACCTCCCAAGGAGGTTCTCCGCCTTTTTCCGGGCCGCCGGATACAACCGAACTGCAAGACGTAAGGAGTTAGAAAACTTAGCGAAAGAAACAAGTGAAGTAGCCGAGAACTTACGTCAGGTCACTGGCTTTTGCGGGGGCCGTTGGGCCGGACACATCCCGATCCCCCTCCTCCCGTGCGAGAAGGGGGAGATCTTCAGTAGCTTCAGCTCCTCGGCGGTGTCCCTCATAGAGCGGACACCCCGGGAGCCCACCACCTTGCTGAGGAGCTTCAGCTCCTCCTCGGTCCACACTGGGGGCTTGAGAGCGGACGATCGGCTATAGGAGGGGGGATCCAGTGAATACATCACCTCGTCGTCCCAGACCCGGAGATAGAACCACCTCCGGATCCAGTCCCCCCAGTGGTCCCGGGAGGCCGCTACCGGGTACTCCGCTACCCTGGATGGCAGCAGCTGGATCATCACTGAGCCGATCGGGGACTTCAGCCCTCCCTTCACCAGGTAGGAGCTCCTCGCCGCCGGCTCGTACAAGTACCGAAACAGCCGGAGCGTAGGCTCCCGTCTGGTGGCTGTCTCGAACAGCCATATGAAGAGGCCCATCCGAACGAAGGCGTTTGGCGTCAGTTGGGTCAGTGCCACCCCGTACTCCTTGAGAAACTCCCGGAGCAACGGGTGCACCAGGAGCCAGAGCCCGGCCTCGAGGAAAGACTCGAAGACCACCACTTCCCCGGGCCTAGGGCGGGGGGCTCCGTCTTTCTTCGAGGGGATCCGGACGTCCCCGTCCGTGACCACCCCCCGATCCACAGGGACTCCAGGACCCCGGACGTGAACTCCGAGGCCCAAAGGAAGTCCGCGGTGACTTCCTCCGGAGGCACCTCAGCGGCCTTGGCACGGCCCTTGGGTCCCATTTAATTCTTCCGGTGGTTTAGGCTCTAAAGAAAAGGGCTTAGGGGTTCTGGTGGCTGAGCTTCTGGGACTGAGCTTCCGGAAGAGGGCTACCAGAAGAGCTAAGGGCGCTGATGGAGTTTGAGGTTTGAAGGTTGGAATGGCTTCTCCGGGCCCCTCAAGGCCCTATTTTTAGGGGCCAAACGCGGCCCCGATGGGTGCCACATGGCCCTTCGTGGAGCATCCACACCGTTCAATTCAAATAGAGCGCGGGAAACAAAGGGATGGGCACGTGAAACGAGGCATCACCGGTTCAAACCGCGAGTGGCCATTTTGGCCGAACGGCGCGCTCCCATCGAGATGAAGCCTTAATGGATGACGGCGCGGCCATAAACGCGGGGCACGGGAATCAAAGCATCACGGTCCCAGAGATATGTCCCGAAAGAGATGTTCCCGATAACACAGACCATCCCCCCCGGGGAGTCGAACATCGTCCCCAGAGGGCATGGGGGGCTGCTGTTGGGGGAAATCTCCACAGGACCAAGTCCAGGTAAGAGGCGCATCCATTTTCCCGGGGACAAGGCCCCCCGGTGGTTGCCCGGGGACCCCGGGGAGGCGCCGCCTTCCGAACGCAGGGGTCTCCGGTCCCGAGTCACGTGAGGGTCACGCGAGAAGTGCCTCGGGAATTGGCGGACACTTGTCAAGTATCCAAGGTTCCTGATCGGAAGAAGGATGTCGCTGCCCCTCGATCCAACAGTGGCAGGCGGGGTAGTTCAGTCTTTTTGAATCTTTTGGGGCTATATAAGCCCTTGTAACACCTCATGTAAGGGATATAGTTCATTTTACTCTAAGAGACAATAGAATAGGTGTGCTCCACAGCCATCTCTCCCCCGAGAGAGCTCCCCTAGCCAACTTCGGTTGGGAGCACGCCGACAGGACTAGAGCCTCCACCGTGGCCCAAACCTGTATAAACCTTCGTGTCACTTGCTGAGTTTGCCCGACGGGAGAGGACCGGTCGCAAGGTAAGCTCGCGTCATCTTTCCTTCGCTAGGATCTTCTACAAAACCTGCCGAGGTATTCATAATACCACAACAGAGTGCTTCCAAGCATTGAGCTTTTCCGACGCTTCTACTTTTCGGCATGGTCAAAAAGTTCCAATGCCGCTGGGTGCATCTACTTCTGTATACGGGAGAAGGAGTACCCATTCCCGCCTCTATGAGACTCTGTTCATGGGTGGTGCCATAAATGGTTGTACTACACCCCTCCGTCAGAGAGCGGATTATGGTTCGCGAACACCCGACCGGAGAAAGCCAGTGAGTTAGACTCCCTTCCCGTTCTGAGCGCAGAACAGAAGAAATAAGCTTAAGCTATTCTTCACCTAGTCCAGCAAGGCTTGACCACGCGTGACATCATACGCGACTTCGTGAAGAATAGGACAAGCCCCCTGCACAAAAGGGCACATCCAGCTTGGGAAGTGGAGTCCATGGCGGATAGCACCCTGGACTATAATAACGGTATGTCCTTTAGTCAACAAAACATACATTTTTACTGACTAAAAGATGTTGCATTCATAAACATGCTTGTTGGTGACACAATGCTATCCTTGTCCGAGATTGAGAAACAGACAAACTACCTCCTTCGGGCGTATAACGCCACTGTGGAGGGAGTTAAAGGATCGCTTCGCCCCCAGAGCTTGATTAACGCCGGCGATGATCTCAAGCAAGAGCGCCGAAAGGTATGATTTATTCAAACAAACTTTCCTGGAAACCATCCATTTGTCTTATATTACCAAAAACATGTTGAATAATGCAGCTTCTGGGAAAATTTGCTGAGGCAATGTGTCCAAGTGAGGATGTTGGTCCTTCGGGAACACCAACTGCGAAGAGGGTGAGAAGGTGATATTTACTCGATTTGTCTTATTCTTCTATACATTCTCCTCATGCTTTCACACATATTAGTCATTTTCTTCGATATATGCCTAGATTATTCCAGATTAATTGCCAAATCGACCGGATTACTTGTTTTTCCAATTTTTATCGCAGGTCGGCGAGGATTGGATGGATTTTTGGCTAGCGGACATGCGTCCTTGACTTAATCTGGCCATCGGATGGTTCCTGATGGAAGCGCGCGTTCCTGCGGTCGCGTAAGAACTGACCGCACTGAAATCGGAGTCTCCGGGGGCCCGGAATCCCAAACCCTAGCCACGAGGTCACATTTCTAAATTTCCAAAACCTCGAGGGCTTTTCTGCAAAAGTGCCAAATTGCCCTTCTCACACTGCCGCCGGCCATCTGAGGCATTTGAGCTCGTCTTTTATTTTTTTCTTCCCTTCTTCTTCTTCCCCAAACCACTCTTCCACACCTCCCTCCACCTCGCCGCCGGCGGCCGGGCCATACGCCGGCAGTGCTCCATTCCCTCGCCACCACCACTCCAGCCGGCGGCATCTCCTCTCCATAGCGCCATCTTCACCTCCTCCACCGAGCCGTGGCCTCCCTCCTCACCATCTTCCTCGACGAGCATCAACTCCACGGACGCCTTCTTCCTCTGCTGTGGAGTCGACATCTTCTTCGCCGTGAAGCTCCACTTCGACGTCTTCCTCGACACGGCTGCAGCTCCCTCGACCACGGCCATCTCCTTCGATCAGCAACTCCAGCGGCTGTAATTACTGGTTCAATCCTTCTCACCTTCTTTGTTCTTGAATTCTGATGAACTGATGAAGAGGAACAATGCATGTATGAGATGATGAATGCGTGTAAAGAACCAAATTGAATTTTGATTGATTCCCCATCCAACTGCACTTCTATTTCTTTATTTCTTCAGGTTGATTAGAACTTTCTGCATTGCTATGTATTACATTGGCTGAATGCTTGCTGGAGGTTCAATTGAATTAATAGTGATAAACTGAAACTGTTATTGATTAGTTTCCATCTTCTGATTGATTTGCAATGTTTTGAGTGGCTTAGTTCAGAGTTCTGTTGAGCATGACAGGTTCTTCTCTATGATGATAAATTGTGATGGCAAACTGTTGATCACCTTTTTATGTAACTTTGATTGCTGTTAGTAATTGATGTTTAATCAGTGTGTTGATTCCTGCACGAGTGTGTTTTGGGCTGAGTTGAACTGAATTCTTATGATTGTCTCACTGTTGAATCTCTGTGTGATGCTTGACTAATGGTCTATATATTTGAGTTGTATTACATGTTCTTTAATCCATCTTCTGGTTAACTGTTCATTGTTGCAATTCGCATTGAGCTGTAGTTTAATTGAATTGCATTTCTGAATTGAATTGACTTGATCCCCTCCTGTGCTGAATCTATTTGCAAATTAATTTGGATTGTGATTTTCACAAAGATTGGCTGCTTGAGGTTGAGTTGTCAAGTGGATTTGGCTGGGCTTTAGTGTTTACTTTGTACTTGTGTTTCGTAGATATTCGCCATAGATTGCGATCGATGATGGTTGTTTGCGCTGCCTCTCGCGCTACCACTACACGATTTCTTTCTATTGCTTGTATTACAAACACTAGTCCAGAATAAACATTAGTCGCCTGTCGCGGCGAGATCATCTCACTTTCTTTGCATTCTTCTGACATTCTCTCTCTCTCTCACCTATTTTAGTTTTATTTTCCATTGATTTAGTTTAGTCCTTCACGATTCATTTTCTCTAGTCCCTGTGGAAAGAACGACAGAATACTCGCCTTATTGCATCGTCCTCGTTCTATTGCGAGACGGTCTAGGCCGGTATCAGAAGGACCCCCTCAAAGCACGAAGTGAAGGAGTCTGCTCCCAAAAAACCTAAGAAGATCCTAGGAGAAACTTTTTCGTGAAAGAAAACCATTACCACAAAAAATACTGCGGTAAGATTCTCGATACCTCTTGTAACCCCAAGTACGAACAGAAATTACTTCTTCATCATACAGGGTGAAGGGAGCGAGGACGAGGAAGACGACAATCCTCTAGTTCGCCGCAAGAGGAAAACAATTGACCTCTTGGGGACAAGCGTCCCAGAGAGGTCGACTTCCCTTCCGGTCGACGAAATCTTGTCCCTGACCGCAGGGACAGAAATGGCTATAATGGGCCCCGTGACCACTGATAATCCCATGGTTTCGGGTGGAACCCTGGTGCCTGAGGCTCGTGAGGCCCCAAGGCTTACAACAACTCCCCTACTGATAGAGGGAGCGAATGTGGTAAGAATCCTCACAATCTCGCATGTTTTCGTTCCTCTGTACACATCTATCGAATTGTGTTCATACAGGGAGGAGAGGATACTGTCCTTTTTAAGAGAAGGAAGACAAAGACAGAGGAAGACTCTTTCCCGTGAGGAACCAATAGGCTTCTTTCTCTTGGAAGCATATCATCGGAACCCAAACCATGGGTGGGGTTTAAAATAAAGTGAGAACTTTTTCCTATCGCCATCTAAATATGACTGACGGGAGGCATCTTCACCTTACAATATGTTTGTCTATCTGTTGGCACAGGGATGCTGTACCTAGTACCCGGCAACCTCGACAAGTCATGGTACACCCAATGCAGAGGTCGCGGGAGAGCCAAGTCCGATTCCCATGGCCGAAGAGGTTCTTTGGGCCATCGTGGATGGGATGGCAGTGGAAATCCGATCCCAACAGACGGAAACCGTTGTCCCGGTGATAGAGGGGGAACAACAGGAAAGATCATCTGCTGCCCCTACCGCGGATACAACAAGTCCTGAGGTTAGACCTCACACTGATGTTGAGAGCGACTCAATCAGCGATTACATAGAGGTATGAACAACTTTTTTGTTCAAACTCGCAAAAAAATCAGGAACATTCAAGTCTTAAGAGCAATTTCTTATCGTATTCCAGGACTTGACCCGGGTGGCGACCAAGTCGACAGCTATAGCAAAGCATATCGAGGTCGCGCAATAGGAGCTCAGCCGGCTGCAACAGTAAGTATAGTGCTCTTTGTTCGTGTTAACTTGAATCCGTATTTAAACGTAACTGATCGTTCTTCTTGTTACAGAGAAAATGCCTTTCTGAACAAGAGCATGGCTGATCAAGAGAATCAAGAAGAAGCTGCAGCTGCGAGATATTCTTGTCTGGAGAAGGAACTTCGCAAAGTGCAGTCAAAGCTTTCTGGTAAGTATACCTCCAACTAGAAGAAATCTTCTCATCATATGAACTTGTTTATATTAAACGTTCACTGTGTTTATACAGAACAAGAGGATCAAATAAGCCATCTTTCAGAAGAGAAGAGAAACCTTCAGGCAACCATCGAGTTGCAAAGCTCGAAAATTGATACCGCTAGCCTGGAGAATGAAGGTCTAAACGAAACAATTTCCTCCTACAGCGGTACTCAATCAAACATCTTCGAAAAGCTGTAGATGGTGGCTACTCTGCTAAAAGCAGATGTGATCAAGTCACAAAAGGACAATCCAAGCCTTAGCGAGTTAGCCACACTGGTTGCGGCCCAAGCCGAATCACTCCTCAAGTATCTTCCTGAAGATACCAAATGGCAGGAAGAGGTACTGAAGTCAAATGTTAGATCTGTAGCCTCTGGCATTCTCTGCAGATTATGATTTCAAGACGGCCCAAATTTGAATTTGAAGACGATGGTAGAAGATGCAGAGATTGAGAGTGATCGATTTGAGGCCATCTCTGAAGAAGTCAAGCCTTTAGTCGAAGATCTCCTGAAAGAGCTAGGCCTTGTTTGATTTCTTGTAATGATCTCTCTTAGTAATTATACCTGTGAAATTAAATTTATAACATGCAAATGCGTGCCTTAAATTTTTGGCAAAGAGTGATACTTTCTTCGTTTCATAGTATGATCATATTCTCTTCGCCCCCTCCTGAGATCATAAATACTAAAGATCTAGTATTATAATCTCTGGAAAAATATGGGCATTACGAATACCAAAAAAATGCTTTAATCTTAGATCATCCGATCAAAACGATACTAACCTCGATACAACATCCGACCTTATTACGAACTGGCAGCCACTCGAATAATCAGGAACATGCCAGTAAGTCTTGTGTGCGTTGAGAAACGGCTTATTGAGGGATGTCTTAGCTGGATGCGACCATGAGATCGGCCAATGAATCCGGTTAGGATATTTGTAACAAGATGATCATCAGCGATCAACCCCCGAGCCAGGCTCGGTATAGGTATGGAAAATAAAGAAAACGAACATAACATGAGGCGAAGAAAAGTACTAACGAAGTTTTTGTTAAACCATGCTAATTGAACAGGAAAAAAGATTGGGAAACTTACACGTAAAACTTGCGTAGTTGATCGATGTTCCACGTATTGGATAGGATTCTACCGTCCTCCATCGCTAGCCGAGCTGATCCTGGTCGCGGTACTGAAACAACAATGTAAGGGCCTTCCCACAGAGGAGAGAAGTTATTGCGGTTAGACTGGTTTTGTATTTTTTGTAAAACCAGATCACCCACGTGAAGACTACGCGGCCGCACCCTTCTACTGTGTTATTTTTGCAAAGCTTGCAAATACACTGCTGACCTTATCAACGCTCGATCACGCTTTTCTTCAAGGAAGCTAAATCCTGAGTACATTGTTCGATCGGATCAATCTGGTCGAATTGATCTGTTCGGATAGAATCAATACGAATTTTCGTAGGTAACACCGCCTCGGCGTCGTATACCAACTGGAAAGGTGTCTCACCGGTGGCTCGACTACAGGTAGTGCATAGTGCCCATAGAACGGAGTAGAGTTCATCTACCCAAGCCCCCGAGCGCATCTTAAGGCGATCGAAAACACATTTCTTGATGCCTTGTAATATTTGCCCGTTGGCGTGTTCAACAGCACCATTGCTCTGTGGATGAGCTACAGAAGCAAAGCACACCTTCGTTCCAATATTATCGCAATAGTCCGGGAAGAGGCCGCTAGCCAACTGGGAACCGTTGTCAGTGATGAGACGACTTGGAACACCAAATCGAGTGACGATGTTCTTATGAAAGAACTTTTGTGCCGCAACAGCGGTGATATTATGGACTGGCTCGACCTCAATCCACTTTGTGAATGTGTCAATGGCTACGAACAGACATTTGTAACCATTAACGGCCAGTGGCATAGGTCCTACAATATCCATCCCCCAGACCGCCAAGGGCCATGCTAATGGGATAGTTTGCAAGGCATAAGCGGGCTGATGAACCTTTCTGGCATGAAATTGACACTGGGGGCATGTCTTGACCAAATTCTTGGCATCATCGAGTGCCGAAGGCCAGAAAAAACCCTGTCTGAAAGCTTTTCCGACCAGTATGCGAAATGATGCGTGCGCACCACACACACCGTCATGGATTTCTTTCAAGAGGGATTTACCTTCCTCTTGAGAAATACAACGCATGAATACTCCTTGAGTACCCTTCCTATACAAAACTCCTTCTATAAGTTTGTATAGGCGTGCTTTTCGAATCAATCGATCGCTTTCGGTTTCGTCCTTGGGCAAGGTCCCATGTTCGAGATAGACCCTCAATGGATGGGTCCAATCCCCTTCTTGTCCAAGGTTGGTAACGAAGACTGTTACCTGGTCATCTTCGACTGTAGTCATGATCGAAGGATGCTCTAAGTGTTCGACGAACACTCCTGCCGGAGCAGATGTACGTGAGGACCCAATTTTAGATAATTGGTCTGCGAGAATATTGTCCCTTCGCGGGATGTATTGGACTTTGAAATGACTAAAGTATTTTTCCAATCTCCTCACCTCCCCAGGTAATGAGCCATTGTCTCATCGGAGGTGCTGTACACCTTGTTTACCTGGTTTACAACTAGCTGTGAGTCTCCCCTCACCACTAATCGACGGTCTCTGAGGAATTTTGCTGCCCGGAGCCCTACAATAAGACCTTCATACTCTGCTGCGTTGTTAGTCGCAACAAAATATAATTGATTGACATACTTGAGTTGGTCGCCTTGAGGTGTTTCTAAAACTACTTCAGCCCCCGAGTGTTGAAAACTATGAGAGCCATCAAAATACATCGTCCAATGGTCAGTACACGACAAGTCTTCTGATTCTTGCCTTGGAGGGTCAAGATTAGTCCATTCGACCACAAAATCTACATGGATCTGAGACTTGACCGCAGTGCGAGGGGTGAAATGTATGTCAAGTGCTCCAAGTTCCACAGTCCACTTCACAATTTGACCAGATTTCTCTGGGTTTCAGATAATATCTCCCAAGGGAAAGGACGAGGGCACCGTAATTTTATGTGCCTGAAAGTAATGTCATAGCTTGCAGGAAGCCATCAGTAGCGCGTAAAGTATCTTCTGGACCTCAGGGTAACGCTCCTTAGGACCATGAAGTACCTCTCTTACGTAATGAATGGGTCATTGCACACCTTCTCTTTCTGCAATCAGAATAGCGCTGACCGCATGTGGTGTGGCCGCCAAATAAAGAAGTAGTGGTTCCCCTATGACTGGGGAAACCAATACCGACAGACTAGATAAGTATGCTTTAACCTCCTGGAATGCTTTCTCGGCTTCATCCGACCAGGTAAAACCATGGTGCCTGCGGAGAGCTTTGAAGAAGGGTAATCCCCTCTCGTCTAGTCGCAATATAAATCGACTTAAAGCCGCCATGCGACCCGCTAGGCACTGGACGTCCTTCATGATAGAAGGATACCTCATTTGCTCGATGGCCCTGATTTTCTCGGGATTTACCTCGATTCCTCTAGAACAAACGAGAAAGCCTAAAAGTTTACCAGATGAAACCCCGAAAGAACACTTTTCTGGGTTTAATTTTATTCCAAATCGGTTTAAGTTACAGAAGGTTTCAGCAAGATCATCTAAATGAGTCAAGCTTCTCAAGCTTTTTACAACCAAATCATCTACGTAAGCTTCAAGATTACGCCCCATCTGGGAAAGAAAGGTCTTTTGCATCAAGCGCTGGTACGTGGAACCAGCGTTCTTGAGACCAAATGGAATTCTGACATAGTAGAAGGTGTCAAATGGTGTGATGAAGGCAGTCTTCTCCTCATCTTCTTCTGCCATGCTAATTTGATGATATCCTGAGTAAGCATCCCAAAAACTCATCAGTTCGCAACCTGCAGTAGAATCGACCAACTGATTGATGCGGGGAAGGGGAAAGTCATCCTTCAGACAGGCACTGTTTAGGCTGGTGTAATCGACGCACATGCGCCACTTACCATTTGACTTACGGACCATGACCAGACCACAAGCCATTCTGGATGTTCGACTTCTCGAATAAACCCGGCTGCTTGGAGTTTGTTTAACTCCACGCGGATAGCTTCTTGCCGATCAACAGCAAATCGTCTAAGCTTCTGCTTTATTGGTCGCTGTCCAGGTCGAATTGCTAACCTGTGCTCGATTACCTCCCTTGGGACACCGGGCATGTCGGATGGTTTCCACGCAAACACATCTGCATTAGCCCGGAGGAAGGTAATGAGTTCGAGTTCCTATTTTTCGTCTAGGCCTGACCCAATCCGAATTGTTCTAGATGGATTATCTGGGCATAATGGAACCAGTTTTAGCTTTTCCTCTGGTCGAGGGGTGACTTCGATCGTATCCGCAGCCGTGGTGGTAATCTTGACATCCCGAAGGGGAAGTTGATCCACGAGCTCCAGTGACAACTGATCGCAAGTCAATGCCACATTGCGGCAGCCTCAGACCAAGATAATGCCTTTGGGGCCAGGTAACTTGCTGCACTGATAGGCGTAGTTTGTCGCCATCATTAATTTAGCGAGAGTTGGCCTGCCAAAAATCATGTTATAAGCCGAATCACAATCAATTACATCGAAAGTAACTAACTCTGTTCGAAAATTATCCGGTTCACCCAGCGTGACTAGGAGCACCACCGGTCCCATCAGCACCATCGAGGGGCCAGGCATTATCCCATAAAATGGATGGATTATGGGTTTGATTTTTTAACGAGGGATTTGCATCTCCTCCATCGATCAGGACCCTTTCGACTCTCACATTACTGATTATTGGGGTAATAACCAGAGGTAATCTCAATGGTCGAGTAAGCCCAACAGAACATTCAGAGCGATCAAACATCAAAGGAGTGTCCGACCAACAGGGGTATTGAGGTTAGCCAAGGGGAGCTTCCGCTTGGTTAACTTCTCGATGAAATGCTTTAAACTGTTGTTTAGAAACAAAAGAGGAGGAACCTCCAAAAATGACATTAACATAATTACGAGGTACCTGGTAGGATATTTCTTCATCCCCGTCGGCGTCTCTAAGCCCGCAAGTCTACTCTTTCGATGGCAAAGTTGGCATCGGCCCACTTCCCTGGTACAAGTCATCTAGTTGCTTCAACCAGCTCCGGGAATTTTTGAGGTTGTGTCCCAGAGAGTTGTGGATCAAACACCACTTCTTGCCTTCCTGTGAGTTAGTTAGTTTTTCTGGCTGGTCGGAATTGCGACCACCAGAGGCAGTTTTATTTTTAAACGAAAACTTGTTACCTTTCACCGGCGGCGGCTTTTCCATGACTGCGACCTCCCGTTACTGTCTGGTTCGATTCTTTTTGGTCTTCTTTGTGTCGTGGTATTAAGAATACCCCGGCAGGTTTTGAAGACGATCCTAGCGGAGATCACGCAGCGCGGGTTGACCGGGTGACCGGTCCTCCCCCGCCGGACAAACACAAGAATTGACACGTGGATTTATACAGGTTCGGGTCCCGGTGGGGGCCCTAGTCCTGTCGACGCGCTCCCGACCGGAGTTGGCTGGGGAGGCTCTCTCCGGGGGAGAGGCTTCCGGAGCACGTCTGTGAGATTAGCTATTCCAAATAATAATGAACTGATCCTTTACAACAGAGGGGTACAAGGGCTATTTATAGCCCCAAAAAGAAGCAAAAAACCTAAACTACCCCGGGAGCCACCGTCGGATTGAAGGGTAGGACCGTCCTTCTCCCGGTCAAACGTCTTCGATGCTTGACAGGTGGTCGCTGATTCCCGAGGCGTCCCTCGCGTGACCTGCACGTGATAAACAAACAGGGATTTTACCTTTTAGGAGGGCGGTGACGTCCGGGACCTCTTCCGGAGAGCAGGGTCCCGGGAGCCCAAATGGCGGCGCCCGGGGCAGGCACCGGGGGCCACTGTCCCCGGGCACATGGCGGCGCCCGGGACGTGCCCGGGGGGCACGGTCCCGGGGGCCAAATGGCGGCGCCCGGGGCAGGCACCGGGGGCCACTGTCCCCGGGCACATGGCAGCGCCCGGAACAGGCCCGGGGGGCACGGTCCCGGGGGCCAAATGGCGGCGCCCGGGACATGCCCCGGAGGCACGGTCCCGGGAGCCTAAAAGGTGGCGCCCGGGGCAGGCACCGAAGGCCACTGTCCCCGGGCACATGGCGGCGTCCGGGACATGCCCGGGGGGCACGGTCCCGGGGGCCAAATGGCGGCGCCCGGGACATGCCCGGGGGGCACGGTCCCGGGGGCCAAATGGCGGCGCCCGGGACATGCCCCGGAGGCACGGTCCCGGGAGCCTAAAAGGCGGCGCCCGGGGCAGGCACCGGAGGCCACTGTCCCCGGGCACATGGCGGCGCCCGGAACAGGCCCGGGGGGCACGGTCCCGGGGGCCAAATGGCGGCGCCCGGGACATGCCCCGGAGGCACGGTCCCGGGAGCCTAAAAGGCGGCGCCCGGGGCAGGCACCGGAGGCCACTGTCCCCAGGCACATGGCGGCGCCCGGGACATGCCCGGGGGGCACGGTCCCGGGGGCCAAATGGCGGCGCCCGGGACATGCCCGGGGGGCACGGTCCCGGGGGCCAAATGGCGGCGCCCGGGACATGCCCGGGGGGCACGGTCCCGGGAGCCTAAAAGGCGGCGCCCGGGGCAGGCACCGGAGGCCACTGTCCCCGGGCACATGGCGGCGTCCGGGACATGCCCGGGGGGCACGGTCCCGGGGCCCAAATGGCGGCGCCCGGGGCAGGCACCGGAGGCCACTGTCCCCGGGCAATCATGAACTTACCTGGACTTGACCGCATGGAGATTTCCCCCAACAGCAGCCCCCCATGCCCTCCGGGGACGAAGCTTGAGCCCCCGGAGGGAATGGTTACAGTACCGGGAAAATCTCCGGACGAAAATCACCGGAGCCCCGGCGACGCTTCGGCTTCTGTGCCGGGCGCTTCATGGCCGCGCCGCTCTCGCAATAAATGCACGCGGAGTTCGAAACGGCGTCTCGATTTACGTGCCTGTCCCTTCGTTTCCCGCGCACGGTTTGAATCAGTGGTCCAGATTGCTCCGAGGGGGCCAAGTGGCGCGCATCTAGATCACGGCCAGCCTCTATAAATAGGGCCTTAGGGGGCCCCGGTAGCTCATTCCAAATTTTCCAACTCCAGCTTCAGCTCTCCCGGTAGCGCTCTCCCGGTAGCATTTCCGGTAGCCTTCTCCGGTAGCAAGCGTCCGGGAGTTGTAGCCGTAGCCACCTGAAAACTTAGCCACCAAAAAACAAAGAACTCACCTAATGGCACCCAAAGGTCGAGCGAAGACCACGGAGGTGCCCCCGGAGGAAATCCCCGCGGATTTCCTCTGGGCCTCCGAGTTCTCGGCCTCGGACGCGGAGTCCTTGGTCAAGAAGGGCGTCGTCGAAGAGGGGGACATCCGGGTCCCCCTAAAGTAGGACGGAGCCCCCCGCCCCAGGCCCGGAGAGGTTGTGGCCTTCGAGGCCTTCCTCGAGGCAGGGCTCCGGCTCCCGGTGCACCCGATGCTCCGGGAGTTCCTAAAAGAGTACGGGGTGGCGCTCAACCACCTCACCCCCAACGCCCTCGTCCGGATGGGTCTCTTCATCTGGCTGTACGAGACGGCGACCGGGCGGGAGCCCACCCTCCGCGTCTTCCGGTATTTTTACGAGCCGGCAGCGCGGAGCTCCCACCTGGTGAAGGGAGGACCGAAGTCCCCCTTCGGCTCGGTGATGGTCCAGATGCTGCCCTCCCGGGTAGCGGACTACCCGGCGGTGGCCTCCCGGGACCACTGGGGGGACTGGCTCTGGAGGTGGTTCTATCTCCGGGTCCGGGACGAGACGGTGGTCTAGCCCCGGAGCCTCCCACCTACAGCCGGTCATCCGCACCGAAGCCGCCGGTGTGGACGGACGAGGAGTTCGAGCTCCTCGGGAAGGTGGTGCTGGCGAAGAAGGCCCGCTCGATGCGGGACGCCGCGGAGGAGCTGGCGCTCCTGCGGCTTTCCCCCTTCTCACGCGGGGGAAGGGGGATCGGCATGGGCCCGGAGCAGCGGCCTCCGGTCAAGCCGGTGACACGGCGTAAGTCCCCTGCATTTTTGTACTTGCAGTTTTTTACGGAAAATTGACT
This sequence comes from Pharus latifolius, assembly GCA_019359835.1. Taxonomy (NCBI): domain Eukaryota; kingdom Viridiplantae; phylum Streptophyta; class Magnoliopsida; order Poales; family Poaceae; genus Pharus; species Pharus latifolius. Next base: position 34,393,016 of record CM033323.1, on the reverse strand, counting down.
AACTTTTTACCTTACAGTGCGCCCGTACCCGGCGGCGAGGGACAAGGCGGAGCACCTCCTGGGGAGGTACTTCGCCGACGAACACGAGCGCATCGTGCGCCTCGTGGGGGAGGGGCCTCCCCGGAACTTGGTGGCCGAGGCCTACGGGCTCAGGCTTCCGGAGAGGAAGCCCCTTCCCACCCCCGGGTCTCATAAACGGGGGAAGGATGCTGCCGGGGGCTCGGAGCCCAAAAAGCCCCGGGTCCAAAAGACCCCGGCCCCGACGACGGCGCCGGCGACGACGCCGGTGAGGGCCCGGGACGTGACTCCCGGGGCCGAACATGCCCGGGCGGCGCCCCAGGCAGAGGCGACGCCTCCGCCCCCGGAGGCCCCCGTCGAGGCCCGGGGGAAGGAGGTTGTTGTCGATGGGGCGGGGTCCGATTCGGCGGACTACGCCCCGTCGCCAATTCGCGTGACTCTCCTCTCGCCTCTCCCGGCGGCATTGGCGCCGGAGAGGCTAGAGGTGAGGTTTTCGGGGGCGGCGCCCCCGCGCCTCTGGCCGGTTGATGAAGAGGGGGGGAGCCCCTCAGTCTTCGAGGTCCCCCCGGAGCAGGAGGCTCCGAGGGCCCTCCGGCCTGGGGCGGGCAAAGGCCCGATGATCCCCCCCCCGGGCGGAGATCCCCGCCCAATCTTCGTCTTCGTCTTCGGAGGAAACTTCGTCGACGAAGACGCCGGCGACGCCGGCCGTGCTCCCGGATTCAGAGGTCCAGGGGCCCTCTCCCGGCCGCGACAGGAGGGCCGGGCAAGACACCTCCCTACTTCCCGCGGGTGAGGTGGCCCGCTACGCGGAGGGCCTGCACAACCGGAAGGTGCAGGCCTTCGTAGCAGGAGGAACGCTCCACGAGCGTTTTGAGGGGCTCGAGTCCCTCGGAGCCCAGGTAACTCGAGCTCCCAACACTTCGGCTTTTTTCCTGCACTTAATATTTTTCTAACTCTTTATGCATTTTGTAGGTAGCGACTGTTACCTGGGGCCTTGAGCAGCGGGTCACCCGGCTGCTCAAGGAGGCGGAGAGTCGGGCCGCGGCCTGCGTCGAGCAACGGGAGGCGGCCCTCCGGGAGCGGGACGAAGCTCTTGATGAGCTGTCCCGGGCCCGGGCGCAGGTGCACCTTTCGGAGGGCGCCTACATCCGCCTCCGAGAGGAGGCCAAGGTGCGGGAGAAGGCGCTCCGGGAGCTCGAGAGCTCCAGCGTCCGGGCGCTGTCGGACGCGGGCCGCTCCGTCCGCTCGGCCTTGGAAAGCCTTGGCGTTAGCCTAGGCTCCGGGAGTGGCCCGGAGGTGCCCCCGGCAACCCTCGCAGAGGCTGTGCGTTTTCTTAACGCACAAGTCTCCGCCATCCCGGAGGCTGCGGACGTCCGGGCACGTGGCCGGGCGATCCCCGTCATCGCGGCCGCCGCGGGGCTCGTTGACTACCGCGGGGTCGGCGCCCGGGCGATCGGGGGGCGCATCCCCCGGGGCTTCCCGGAGGCCTTCGAGCCGACGCGCCGGGAGGTGGAGCTGCTGGCGGAGGGGTTCTACGACCGGATCATCCGGACGTGGTTCCCGACTCTGGTGCCTCCGGCCGCGGATGTCCCTGCCCCGGCCACGGAGGAAGCTCCCCGGGGGGAGGACCCCAATGCCAAAGTATGAGCCTCCCCCCGGGTCTTTAGCTAGGACCCCTTTTTGTTTTGTTAGACATTTTGATTCCGGTAGCTTCTTAGGAGAAGCCTCGGGCACTTGTACAAAAACATTTTGCAATGGAATATATTAGAAATTTTTCTAAGTCTTTGCAATGAAATGTTACCAGGGTTCCCGGGGGGTTGCTCCCGAGCAACGGTCCGGGAGAGGCTCTCCGGGGGACGCCCAAGCGGCTTTGATTTTGCTGAGCCTTGTCTCCGGGAGGCGCGACGGCGGTACTGCCCGGGAGCCTGTCCGGTTGAGGTGGCGCCCGGAATGGCACTTGGATAATTTTGACAACAGCCGTGCTGAATTAACTCCCCCGCGCCCGAAGGCCCAGATGATACCTCCTCTCCGGATACTCCCGCCGGCTGGATACGAGTTTTGGCCCGAAAACGTACTTCGGGATTCTCAGCGTCGCGTTCGGGCGCTGTACCAGGACCTGGCCCGGGAGCTAAGGGAGCGCCTCCGGGAGCTTTAGGCGTAGGGGCCTTAGGCTCGTAGAAAATCCCCCGGGTTAGGACCCGGGTTGTATCATTTCCGAAACCCACCGGAGGGGGAAGATGTCCTCCGGGTTTGTTGATCAATAAAGCGCATTGTTTCCTTTTATTGCCTCTTTATTTTCTTCTTCTTGGATGGTCTGGACGACTCATCTTAACAAGGATGAGCTGAGTTTCTTCGTGGGTGACCCGGGGGCCCCCCGTCCCCCCCCCCCGCCCACAGCGGGCGGGAGGAGGCCTCCGCGCGCTGTGGGGGTAACAGGGTCCCCGGGGGGAGCATAGCCTGTAGGAGAAATATCTTAGAAAATTGTAAAAACAGGGTTTCCGAGGGAGGGACCTTCCGGGGTACCCGGGGGCACCGGGAGAGGTTCATCCGGCCGCCGGGAGAGCGGGGAACCGGGAACAAGGCGCGGAAGGGGCTCATGAAAAGCCAATAAGACCTCCGGAGGGGAGCTTCCCGGGAGACTTCGTCCGGTCGCCGTGAGCGGGGAACCGAGAATAATGTCTCCGGGGGAAAATTTATCTGAGAAATCTCTTCGTAAAGCAATTGTCCGGTCGCCGTGAGAACGGGGAGCCGGGAATAAGGTCGCTGGGGACCAATCCTCCGGTCGCCGTGAAGACGGGGAGCCGGGAATAACGTCGACTCCCGGAGGAGGAAGATGGATCCAATCAAGCCGCAAGGGGCTGATCTTCCGGTCGCCGTGAGAACGGGGAGCCGGGAATAACGTCGACTCCCGGAGGAGGAAGATGGATCCAATCAAGCCGCAAGGGGCTGATCTTCCGGTCGCCGTGAGAACGGGGAGCCGGGAATAACGTCGACTCCCGGAGGAGGAAGATGGATCCAAATAAGCCGCAAGGGGCTGATCTTCCGGTCGCCGTGAGAACGGGGAGCCGGGAATAACGTCGACTCCCGGAGGAGGAAGATAGATCCAATCAAGCCGCAAGGGGCTGATCTTCCGGTCGCCGTCAGAACGGGGAGCCGGGAATAACGTCGACTCCCGGAGGAGGAAGAGATCCAGAAAGCCATTAGACGTCCCACTGAGGAGAGCATCTACTCCCGGAGGAGGAAGTGCCCGAAGACGGGTCTTGAGTGTTTGGGCAGGGGACTAGTCTCCCAAAGTGACTCGTTACCACGGCCACTGTGACCGGGTTGCCGCTTACACCCTCAGTCCACGAGGGCTGATCGTAAGCCGCCCTACGGGAGTGCAGGCTCCGTTGTAGGGACTTGTTGGGGCTGGCCCACTTCCTCGCGGCGAGGGCATCCTCGCGGGGAGGGCGCCCTACGGGAGTGCAGGCTCCGTTGTAGGGACTTGTTGGGGCTAGCCCACTTCCTCGCGGGGAGGGCATCCTCACAAGGAGGGCATCCTTGCGGGGAGGGCATCCTCACAAGGAGGGCATCCTCGCGGGGAGGGCATCGCCACTAGGGGCGGTAATGAGAAAGACCTGCAATGAGACAGTTTGCACAGCAAGACCTATGTATTACTAATGAAATGAAGTACAGGGTCTCCCCTTGCGAAGCCGCGAAAGGGGAGGAAAATACAGCGTCCCTTCTCCCCCTCCGGCGTGAACGCACCGGGGGAGGGGACATGCCCGTGAGGCTAAACATAGAACTTGCGAAGTAAGCGCAAGTTCCACGTGTGCTTCAGCTCCTGCTCTTGAAGGTCGAAGAGCTTGTAAGGGGTCCCTGAAAGGGGGGAGCCCTGATGACCACAACCGGAACCGGGAAGGGGGCAGGCCCTGTAACACCCGGAACCGGCGAGGGGGGAGCCCCCGAGGCGACGACCGGGACCGGGAAGGGGGAAGCCCCTGTGGCGAAGACCGGAATCGAAGTGGAGGGGGCCCCAGTGGCCTCGACCGGAACCGGGAAGGGGGCAGGCCCTGTAACACCCGGAACCGGCCAGGGGGGAGCCCCCGAGGCGACGACCGGAACCGGGGAGCCCATGCGAGGGGAAGTCCGCTGCGGCACGGGGGCTGCTCTGTCGACCGCCCCCGGTGCGGTAAACGCAACGCGGGGGGCGGGACTGGCTCCCGGCGCAGGGTAAACCCTCGGCAAGAAGTGGGCTCCCGGCCCCGGGATCAGGCCGGGGACGGGGTACCCCCCTTGGTGCCATCGAAGTGCCTCTGCATCTTTTGCATCTGCAAATAAAAGACTAGAATTTGCGTTACGGCACAGGTAAGGCCCGTGCTTTTGGTGAAATATGGGCTGAGAATCTCCCTTCAGTTGGAGGCGTCGGATCCCCGGGGAACGCACGTGGTGCGACCTGAGGAGCAAAGCCTCATACTTGGCGGCACTGCTGGCCCCGGGAACAGCAGGTCCTTCCGGAGGCTCCCTTCCGGACGTGGTTCCAGGGGGGGGGCCTCCCCCCTGGGCGCCTCAATAATGTTGACGCTTCCGATCGTGGCGGCTGCGCGCTCATACAGAGCACGGGCCATGTCTTGGTCTCCCCGGACGTTGATCACGCCATGCGGCCCGGGGATCTTCATGCAGAGGTAGTTTTGATGGGTGGCAGCCCCCAGCCGGTTGATGGTGGTCCTCCCCATAATCACGTTGTAGGAGGAGGGGAGGTCCACTACATCGAAGCGGACCAGCTCGGTCCGGTAGTTCTCCGGGGCGCCGAAGGTCACAGGAAGATCTACCTTGCCCACGGGGTGGATCGCCTTCCCCGGGACAAAACCTTGTAGGGGCCTGGCTGCGGGCTGCAGGAGCTTCTCATCCACCTGCATCTCTTTGAAAGCCTTCAGGAATAGGACGTCGGCGGAGCTCCCACTATCCACAAGGATGCGGGCCAGGTGACAGTTGTAGATTGTCGCGGAGACAACGAGCGCGTCGTCATGGGGGAAGCGAACCCCCCGCGCGTCTTCTGCCGTGAAGGTGAGGGGGACGTCCGACCACTTTGGTGGCGGGGACGTGTGTAGCACCCCCACAACCTTAACTTCACGCGCGTACTCCTTACGCTGGCGCTTGGAGTCCCGCCCGGAGGCAGACCCTCCCACGATGACGTTGATGCGGCGCTGAGAGGTCTGGAAGGGGAGAGCTTCTGAAGGCTCCCCCTCCTGTGCCTGCTCACCCCCCGCGGGAGCGGGAAGGGCCAGAATAGCTGGCCGAGGGAGCAAGGAGGCCGGAGTCCCCCCCCCTGCCCGCGCTGGTCGAGGAATGTCGCGAAGTGCTGCAGTAGTTGGTCGCAGTCTCGGGTAGCGTGGGTACTGGACCCGTGGAAGTTGCACCACGGTCCTTCCCGCCTTCTCCCCGCGGGGCCTTCCCGGCCGCGCGAAGACTGTCCTCCCCCATGACCTTTTGGCTTGGGGAAGGGGCGGTTGCCCTTCGGGGGGTCGCGCGAGCCGCCTCCGCCCTCGAGGACAAAAGTGTCCCGAGGCCGTGGCTCGTTATGCCCCCCTTGTCTGGGGCGTTTGGGGGGATCCCTGGCCCCCCGGTCAACGGGGGCAGGAGCCCCCTGGGTCTTCTTCCAGATATCGTCTTCCTCCGCCCGAGCATACTTTTCGAGCACGTTGAAGAGCTCATCGGCGGAGGAGGGGCAGCTCCAGGAGAGCCTTCGGTGGAGCTCCCCCGGGAGGATGCCGCTTTTGCAGGCTTCGATGACCGTAGAGTCCGGGACGTGGGCCACTTTGCTTTTTACTTGGGCAAAGCGCTTGAAGAAGCTTCTGATGGTCTCCCCGGTTCTCTGGCGCACTGTGTATAGCTGTGAAGAATCCAGGGGACGTACGTAATTTCCCTGAAAGTTGGCGCAGAACTCCCGCTTCAGCTGCGAGAAGGACTTGATGGAGCCCGCCTTCAGATTGTAAAACCAGGAGCGGGCAATGCCGGTAAGGTAGAGGGGGAAGACGTTGCATTGGACGCTCTCGTCCCCCCCCGCCGCGGAGATGGCTGTGGAGTAGATCTGCACGAACTCGTAAGGGTCCGCCTCGCCATTATAATGCTCGATGTGCGGGGGACGGTAGGGCCGCGGCCATCGGATGCTGCGGAGTCTTCGACATAGAGGCTGGTTCGCCCCCTGCACTTCCCGGGGGGAGCCCCAGTCACTGTCTTCTATAACGGGGGACGCCCCCTCGTTATCCGAGTCAGGTAGCGGCCCAAGAGGGCCGCCAGAGTGGTGGTGACGACGCTTCTCTTCCGGGCTGGGACTGATTTCCCGGACGTCCGGGCTTCCCTCCGGGGAGGATGGTTCTTCGGTGGGTCTCTTCCCCCGACCGGTGCGAGAGCGAGGCTCCCTGCGACAACGACCAGGGGGAAGCTCTTCCCCGCGGTTGGGAGAATGCATTCGCTCAACCTCCCCCCGGGAGAAGCGGACCTGCTTCCCCGGGGGAGGGAGCTCCTGCACTGTAGCAGCCGTCCCGGGAGCTACCGGGGCCTGCTGAGGGGAGCCCCCTGCGACGGCCCCCGGGACCGGAAAGGGGGGAGCCCCTGCACCATCCGGAACCGGGGAGGGGGCGCCCGGGGCGGCGTTAGGATCCGAAGAGGGGGCCCCTGTGGCAACGACCGGGGCCGGAAAGGGGGAAGCCCCTGCGACATCCGGAACCGGTGGGGGGTGAGCCCCCTCGGCGACGTCCGGGGTTAGGGAGCCAATGCGGGGGGAAATTCGCCGAGGCACGGGAGCTGCTCTGTCGACCGGCCCCGGTGCGGTAAACGCAACGCGAGGGGCGGGACTGGCTCCCGGCGTAGGAATAACCCCCGGCATGAAATGACCCCCCAGCCCCGGAAGCGGGCCGGGGACGGGGTACCCCCCTGGTGCCACGAAGGGCCCGGGCATGAAATAGCCTCCCGGCACCGGGACAGGCCCGGGTGCCGAGAAGTGTCCGGAAGTATATCGCGCTGGGGGAGGGAACCCCCCAGCGGGATCATACGGGGTAGACAGCCCCCCTGACGCCGGAGGGGCCGCTGGGTATCCCATAAACGGGGGCATGATCCCCGGATACGGGTGCGACGGAAATGTGGGGGCCGAGGGCCGCGCCAACACACTAAGGAGCTCGTCCATAGAGCGCTGGGCGCGGAGCTGGCCCTCTACGAGAGCTTCGAGCAGGGCGTCCTGGGGAGCCGGGGGAGCCGTCGGGGGGACGCTTGTCCCGGCCGAGGTCCCCGCGGTCACCGGGAACGACCTGGAGGTGGAAGCACCTAAGTTAAGAGGAAAGGTGGGAGGCGGTACTTGGGAATGGTCGCCTCCGGACGGAAGCGCCGGAACCGCAGCGTCCCGGACGGGTGGCGCCAGGTCACCGGGACCGGCGTCACCGGGAAGGGCTCGGGCCCTTGTTCTCGGAGGAGCCATGGCGATTCGTCACGGGTCCCCACGGTCGGCGCCAACTGTCGTGGTATTAAGAATACCCCGGCAGGTTTTGAAGACGATCCTAGCGGAGATCACGCAGCGCGGGTTGACCGGGTGACCGGTCCTCCCCCGCCGGACAAACACAAGAATTGACACGTGGATTTATACAGGTTCGGGTCCCGGTGGGGGCCCTAGTCCTGTCGACGCGCTCCCGACCGGAGTCGGCTGGGGAGGCTCTCTCCGGGGGAGAGGCTTCCGGAGCACGTCTGTGAGATTAGCTATTCCAAATAATAATGAACTGATCCTTTACAACAGAGGGGTACAAGGGCTATTTATAGCCCCAAAAAGAAGCAAAAAACCTAAACTACCCCGGGAGCCACCGTCGGATTGAAGGGTAGGACCGTCCTTCTCCCGGTCAAACGTCTTGGATGCTTGACAGGTGGTCGCTGATTCCCGAGGCGTCCCTCGCGTGACCTGCACGTGATAAACAAACAGGGATTTTACCTTTTAGGAGGGCGGTGACGTCCGGGACCTCTTCCGGAGAGCAGGGTCCCGGGAGCCCAAATGGCGGCGCCCGGGGCAGGCACCGGGGGCCACTGTCCCCGGGCACATGGCGGCGCCCGGGACGTGCCCGGGGGGCACGGTCCCGGGGGCCAAATGGCGGCGCCCGGGGCAGGCACCGGGGGCCACTGTCCCCGGGCACATGGCGGCGCCCGGAACAGGCCCGGGGGGCACGGTCCCAGGGGCCAAATGGCGGCGCCCGGGACATGCCCCGGAGGCACGGTCCCGGGAGCCTAAAAGGCGGCGCCCGGGGCAGGCACCGGAGGCCACTGTCCCCGGGCACATGGCGGCGTCCGGGACATGCCCGGGGGGCACGGTCCCGGGGGCCAAATGGCGGCGCCCGGGACATGCCCGGGGGGCACGGTCCCGGGGGCCAAATGGCGGCGCCCGGGACATGCCCGGGGGGCACGCCCCGGAGGCACGGTCCCGGGAGCCTAAAAGGCGGCGCCCGGGGCAGGCACCGGAGGCCACTGTCCCCGGGCACATGGCGGCGCCCGGAACAGGCCCGGGGGGCACGGTCCCGGGGGCCAAATGGCGGCGCCCGGGACATGCCCCGGAGGCACGGTCCCGGGAGCCTAAAAGGCGGCGCCCGGGGCAGGCACCGGAGGCCACTGTCCCCGGGCACATGGCGGCGTCCGGGACATGCCCGGGGGGCACGGTCCCGGGGGCCAAATGGCGGCGCCCGGGACATGCCCGGGGGGCACGGTCCCGGGGGCCAAATGGCGGCGCCCGGGACATGCCCGGGGGGCACGGTCCCGGGAGCCTAAAAGGGGGGCGCCCGGGGCAGGCACCGGAGGCCACTGTCCCCGGGCACATGGCGGCGTCCGGGACATGCCCGGGGGGCACGGTCCCGGGGGCCAAATGGCGGCGCCCGGGGAAGGCACCGGAGGCCACTGTCCCCGGGCAATCATGAACTTACCTGGACTTGACCGCATGGAGATTTCCCCCAACACTTTGACTTCCCACTCGACGAAGACTCCAGCTTCTTGCCTGTATCCTCTTTTTTCATGTCCTTGAGACCTGGTTGGGGCGGTAAATTTCCTTGATCGACCATCCTATTCCATTCAATGGCCTCAGCCGCGTCTGAATAGCGATCAGCCATATCAAAGAGATCGACGACTGATTGAGGAGGGTTGATAAATAAATCTTCCGTAAATCTCTGATATCGAACAGCGTGGTTAAATGCCCTGATAACAGAGTTATCGGATATGTTTGGGATGGTATTTCTCACCCCGACAAACCTTTTCACAAACTGTCGGAGAGTCTCCGTAGAAGTTTGTCATAGATGATGAAGATCGTCCTCTTTCCCAGGTTTTTGATAACAATTCTGGAAATTGTTGAGGATAGCATCACACAACATTTCCCTATTATATGTCAAACCCTCGAGCTGATTAAATATCCAAGTCCTTGCCGGTCCCTCAAGAACCGTCGGCAAGTAGTTGGCCACGACATGATCATCCCTGCCAGTCGCTTGGATAGGGGTAATGTAAATTTGAAGGAACTCCGACGGCTTGGATAGCAGTAATGTTAATTCGTAGCAAAAGCCAGTTTATCCGCGTCAGTGAGGGTAGGAGGAAAATTATGCAAGACCTCCGTGATAGATCAAAGTTGGCCATGCATACTCCTCTTTGGTGCGCCAGGTGTAATCATTTCTTCATCCGCCGGTAAATGCTCCAGTGGTAAAGAAGGCGTTTGGTCATCACCTACGACCATGTGGGCTACGGGAGGAACTAGGGGCGGCGTCATAACGAGCCTGCGCATTTTGCAGATCCTCTAGGGCTGTCCTGTGGAGTTCGTTATCTCATCGCTCACGGTCTTGATCCTCCTTCTGCTTGCGTTCTTGTTCCTCCTTTTGTCTGCGCTCCTGTTCTTCCCTAGCAATTCACTGATCAGGATTTTCTTCCGACAAGGCAGTGAATTCTTTGGGGAGAAAAGCTACAGAAGGAGTGAACATCTCTGTTTTCTCCGAGTGGGATTCGAAATCAAAGAGAGAGTGGATATTGTCAGGATCAAACCTCCCTGGACTGAGTTCCTGGTTGCTGACATCCTGGTCCCCGACAGGAACACATGGCGACCGAGTCTCGATTTTGCATATGGTGGAACTGACATCAAGTTCTGGACCTGTCTCTTCTATCCCCTGGTCGATGGACATGACCCGGGTAGGGGAAGATGTGTCCTCTTGACATCCCTTCGGAATGTCTTCTCAACCGACCTCTTCCATTGGAATGGGATTGCTAGGCGAAGGCATTTGTATATGGGCATAATCATCGAGATCGAAGTCGTTCTCGGAATCATATGCTCCAGACATTGCTCACCAAATCTCCGGATGAAGGAAAAGTACCCTGAGGAAGGCCCCACGGTGGGCGCCAGCTATCGACGATTTGGACTTGGGGTCCTTAGTCGAGCTTATGCAAATTTGTGAGTTGCTGGACCTTTCAGGGTGCTCCTCTGGGAAGGTAGGATGAGTGATGTCTGGATGAGGCACAAGAGATTTCATACAGGTTCAGGCCCTCGATGGTGGGACTAATAGCCCTACGTCCTATTGTGATTTCACTATATCAAATAAGATGTTTTACAATAGGGAAGAAGAGATTATCACAGGCGATGATCTCTTCAATGTTAGTGTCTATCTAACTATATCTAAGTCTTCAGGTTTGTTGAATGCCTGATAGTACTTGTATGTTTGACTGAATTCTTCACTGTCCTTAGAACGTGCATTGACTACCTTTTTATACTTGACAAAAGGGCGCCAATGCGAAATGGCCTCGGACAGTTGTTAAGATGCAGTTTTGTTAACTGCACTTAACTTCCACGCAGGCTTAACACATGCAATCAAGGGATAACCGCACATGCTAACCTCCTGGCAGTTGTCTTCATATGTGGAAATATCTTCGTGATTCTCGGGATATGCCCATTCAAAGAGTTAGTCCTTCCCGAATTATCCTGGTCGCAGATAATCAACGACCCTCTGACTACACACTGCCCGCAATTTCCTGACCGCGCACTGTCTGGGACCTCATGATCGCGTAGGGGCTGCGACCATTAAATATCTCTGTGTCCGCGCCCTTTAGGTCATCTGAGACCATAGCGACGGATTTATTGATACACGTCCAATCTGATTCTGTCTTAAACCAGACGTGTAATACTTTGAACTAGCTCGGGTGATAATCCTCGTCACCCTTCTTTTTTTTATCGCTTTTGTAAGCCGGGAAGGACGGCAGTTTTAATTCTCAAGCAATCAAGTAAGTCTTTATTTATTTCTTATTGTTATTTCTGCATTATTATGGCTTTTAGCAAGTAGATCCCCTCTAGGGTTAGGGATGACCTAATCCTGAAGGCGTGATCCTTCCTATGTGTTTATTTCTAGTTTTGGAGTAATTTCATGATGTTTTCTTCCTCCAAACCCTAAATTCTCATTTTGGAAACAGACGTAATAGTTGAGCCTTAGCAAGAATTTAGGGGAGCTCTTGAGTCCTTAGCGCTTTGACGAGGGATCCTGAACAGGAGAGAGGCTCTCGCCAAACATGATAGTGGAAGCAATCCTCTAACTGTTGACCCAGCGCCCTGAACTGAAAACTTAATTTGTCTTGGAAAACAATTGAAATTAACTTACAATCCTTGGACCTTAGATAGAATTATGCTAGATGGTTATGGAATTCCTGAAACCCTAGATTTTCATTCCAGCTTGCAAACCATAGATTGATAGTTTATTTGTAGAAAAACACACCCACAACTCGTTTAGACTTACTTAGTGATCCATTAATCTAAAAAGATGAATACGCTTGTTCCACGTGGAATTCGACCATCAAGTGCTCAACGTTCAACCGTTCACTTGCGGTTATTACACAATTATGACCATTTCAGTTGCGATCAGTCCCCACCCCCAACGCAGGGCATGAGGGATCTCCTCCGGCCCTCAACCCTCGAAAGATGACCTCGACCCCATCCAAAGGATCCACACCTCCTCAGACAAAGAAAGCCGTCAGCACCCCACCCCGAGCTTCGAAGGTATGCACTAGCTTCCCGACAAAAGGCAAGGGCAAAGGCAAAGGGACAAAGGGACAAGGGGATAAGTTCAAGAACGGGTTCCCACTCGTGTCGGAGGAAATTTTTCCTAAATTGGATCACACAACCAGAGACCTCCACCAATGGTACCTACACTGGGCCCGGCGCAACTTGAACTTCCTATTTCCCTTTAGGCTTGGACAGTTCTACCGTGAGGCCAAGAGCATATCTGTGGTGCACGACAATTTGTTAGACCTCTTTAACTCGTGGGAACTTGATATGTCCATCCTACGGACTGCAGTCATGTGAGTTTGCTGATCCTATATATTGTTGTAGTTCATTCGATAAATCTAGTAACTTTCTATGCAATACTATTGTTGCAAGTGCATGTATAGACTAGCGTCGATGAGGGCGTATGACAAGGTGGGTTTCCTCGACCCAGAGAAAATAAGCCTCACGATGCTAGAGCAGGACGCAGCACACACGCAGCAGTACATATTGATAGAGATATGCTCTAGACGCAATCATGGAGATGATTGTATCATGATATATTTATGAATTATTCGTGGAACTCTTTATTATGATATATGAATTGTCGGCATTATCAATGATACTTATTCTAAACATCTCTAACTTCGGCATTACATGGAATAATAATGCAAGATAAGTCAACACGATCATTGATTGATAGTCAAGTTTCATGGGCCATGGATATGAGATATCAAGTCAATGTCGTGGACACATGATGGAGAACATGTTGGTTAGATTGACTCATCTTGAGACACTGTTGAGTTTTTTATGTGTCATTAGTTTGTTTCTGATCTGATTACGGGTTGGACTGGGTTTCAATCTAGCCTCGACCAGATACTATTTGCTCTGATTGAAGTAGAGATGGGCTTCATCGATACTTGATCAGATGCTAATATGCGGAATAACGGGATCTTACTCGGAATTACTAAAACCCAAGTTGATCGAAAACACAGTTCACAAGATAGCACTCTCTTTATTCAAAGAGGGATCTAGTACACGTCGAACGTTAGGACGCACTCACCTACGTCGATGAACTAGACTCGATCTGATCTATGCCAAAGTAGATAACTAGTTAGATAGATACTAAACCTGATCTATTACGAAGTATATATAGTCCAATCGTATGAGTACGTATCAAACTCAATAAGTTAAACGTATTAGACTCGGACACTAACTAACTCTAAACAAATAGGACTTAGTTATATGGATCGGATCTGAATACAACCTGACCAGAGATCGAATCCTTCCCAAGGTCGTGAAGCCTTCCGAGGTTGCATAGCCTTTCAAGGTCGCAGAGCCTCCCGATGTTGCAAAGCCTTCCGAACTCGACCTAAAGTATTCAACATAAAGGACCCGAAGATCCTCCCGGATCAGTTTCTAACAATTATTTTGGTTTATCTTTAGACCTGAGATCATCATGGTTTCATACATGCGTAGTAGCATACTTGGTATCATCAACTGCTACTTTTAACCAAGTAGTCATAAAGGTGACATAAAGATATGTTATGAACCATGTGGTCGAAAGTGAATGGTCGAGATGGAATTTTCCCCTCTCATATCTTGAGAGAGATATCTTTGGGCCCCTTGATGTAATTGGACTAAGAAAGTGCATGGCCGTGATGAATATAGTTGAGAGTCAACTATAGAAAAGTTAGTCCATTACAAGATGAAGAAAGGACCGAGCTATTCAAGGATGACACGTTTCTCATCTTGAGTTCGATATGGTATCGTGAGGCAAAGAGATAATCCATGATAAGTTGTATAGGTTCGTAGGATATGATCTTCGTGTACATGCAGGTAATCATAATGTCTTGCTAGGGACCAATTATGACTTGTGATTTGGGAAGTTGTTTCCGATTGCATCCAAATATACATGAACTTACAAGGTCATACACTTAACGGGTTGGAGTATTAATTCGGATGGGATCCGAAATGGGTCCTCTATTGGTAATGGGTTTACTAATAGGATTAGGGTTCACATTTGAGTTGGACTTATCTGCAAGCCCTATAAACGGAGGTGTGGTGGGCATGCATCCATCATGTGATATATTCTGGCTGCCACCACCATCCACGAGATAGATCTCATAAAACCCTATCCGCGTGCACTGGTGCTAGCACACGAACACGCAGTGCTCCTTCCCTAGACATGTGGACTTTCGTAGAGGTGCGGCTGTTATTGCTGCACTGCTGGGCACGATCCAGTTGTGACATCGACTCTTCTTCCCTGCTGCGTTGTCGTATCCACTCGTCTAGTGGTAAATCTCTTTATCTATGATCTATTGCTTGCAAGCTTCTTGGGATTTTGGGTGAAACCTTTGAAATTGCACTAGAGTAGTGAGCCCGTTACCCAACACATATCAAGGGCACTACTGGCACAGTAGGACAGGGAGCTCATTCTTGCGTCGTACCACCAAACGTTAGTGCATTTCCTACTAATTTACCTCATTCTTGTATGTTACACCGAACATATACTTTAAGCGGTTCTCTTTTATGCACAATGTAGGGGCCACTGGATCCTCCTCGTGATCTGTCCGTGGAGGAATTAGGTGTACTACCCCGATTCAATGCGCGACCAGTTACCAAAGAAATACGTGATCAAGGGGAATATGGACGCGTAAGTAACATGTTTGATTTAAATTTTGATCTCACTAGCTAATGATACCATATTAACCGACAATGCTAAATTAAATGCAGGGCTTTCAAAAATTATGTGTCCACTGGAGGGAGGCATGATGCATCGGAGGGCGACCAAATTTCTTGGAAAGAATATGAGGTAATTAGTAAAGAACGAACTACTTACGAGTCTTTTAGTTTATGCTTAATTAGTTTATGGAAAGGATAGCTAACATATCTTTGCATATGCAATTATCTCAGTGCCCTCAGCAGCCAAAATCATGGGAATGTGGGTTATGTATGACCTAATTAGGACAAACTTTGCCCAATTCCCTCAGGTAAGCATTTTAGCTATCTCAAATTTGAAAATTGGATGTGACATTCGAAACTAGAAAGTTAATTACTGACGCTTCACACATGCATGTAGAGAGCCATGGCCAAAGACAAATATGAGATTGCAAAACTTAGAGAGCTACGAGAAAATTGGGCTCAATATGTGATGGAGGAAGTGGCTGTCAACCAGCCGCCATGACTGGCTTATTTCACTTGTTATAATTTTTCTTTTTTTTCTTTGCATTCTTCTACTCTCTGTGAATTGGTGTTTTTTATATTTATATTGGTCTATATGTGAATAAATTGAATGTGTGAATAAATATGTGAATAAATTCAATCTGTTGAATGTGAATAAATTCAGTCTGTTAAATGTTGAATGTGCATTTGTGAATGTACCTTTTTTGTATCTGTTCTGTATTGTGTATCTAAGCTTCTTCTGACGGCTAAACAACAAAGAAAGTTAGAAGAGAACAACATATTCTAACGGTTCAGTAGTACTATCTGATAGAATAATACAACATATTCTAACGGTTCACTAGTACTATTCATTAGAATATAGTAAGATATTCTAACGGTTCACTAGTACTATCTGATAGAATAATATAACATATTCTAACAGTTCACTACGACTATCCATTAGAATATAGTAAGATATTTTAACGGTTTACTAATATTGACCGTTAGAATATAGCAAGATATTCTAACGATTTACTAATATTGACCGTTAGAATATAGTATGCTTTTCTAACGGTGCACTAGGACCAACCGTTAGAATATAATGTAATGTTCTAATGGTTATTAACAGTCAACCATAAGACTATAGTAAACTATTCTAACGATTCACCTAAGAGAACCGTAAGAATATTGCAATCTATTCTAACAGTTCGAAACCGTTAGAGTAGTTCTTGGCTTGTTCTATCGTGCCGATCACTAGCGGTATGAGAACCGTTAGCAAAAATGTTTTTGAACTGTTAGTAGACAGCATTTTTGTAGTAGTGACGTGGAGAGGGCATAGGGTATAGCGGCGCAACCATCCGAAATTCTTCACTCTGCCCCAGACTTGAGCATTCAGTCTCAATTTTTAAGTAGAATGGGGCAGACACGGGACAACTTGGCTTCTTCCAGCCAAGCGGTCGAACTCAGGGACCTCCCTGAGTGGTTCCTTGAGGAGTTTTTGGAGGTAAGTAAAAAATCTTTACCTCATAACTTCAAGTGTTTTTCTGAGAATTCTTTTTCAGATACTTTTCTTTTTATTCAAAGCACTGCTCATAATGCGGCCATATTTGGCAAGCTGGTGGAGCAGTTTAAGGTCGCACAAGAGGAGTGCGACAAGTTAAAGCAGTAAGTAAATTTGTTTTAATCTCAGTCCTTTTTTATTGGAATAGTAATTCTTGTTGTCACAGGGAGAACTCTGCTTTGCTAGAAGAGGTCGCCAATGAGCGCAACAGTAGAGAGGTTACGTCCATTGAGCAATCTCTTATGGAAAATAAGATGGTCGAAGCCTAGAGAATAAACAGCGAGAAGCTTGCTGAAACACTGGCGCTTGAAGCCAAGTTAAAGGATGCTGTTGAGAAGGTGGCGACCTTGGAGCAAAAAGTATTGTCATATGATCTCTCCAAGGGAAAACCGAGCGCCTTCAATCGGTTTGCAGTCAATTGCAGACCAGAGTTGATGGTAAGTTCATTTTGGCAGAAATTTACATTGCTTCTATGAACTTGTATAAATTTTAAGAACTCAATTGAATTCACTTCTTCCTCTACTCAGAGCAAAGAGAGCAGAATAGCAAGCTAACCAAGGAAAAAGACCACTACGAGTAGAAGTATATCGAACGAGGAAACGACCTTGATAAACTTCAAAACATCATCACCCACTACCATGTGGCCGCAGAATAGGCCAAAGAGACCACCAAGCTTGCCCTCAGTGAAAAGGGAGCCCTAGAAGATATCATCAAGAGCTGTGGTCTCACAGAGAAGGATAGCCTTGCAAAGCTGCGGGAGGTCACGGACTCACTTAAGGCCGACGTTATCGATTCTAAGAAGGATGATTCTACCCTTAGTGAGTCCTGCAAGTTGGTCGTGGCTCAAGCTGATATCTTGGTCGCAAGCATCCCTGAAATTGCAAGCAAGCATAAGGAGGCACTGAGGAGCGACGTCGCAACTATAGCCTCTGCCATGCTTTGCAAATTTTGACTTCGCCATGGTCTGAACATAGATCTGAATCCAGTGGCGAAAGACATGACTTTTGACAGCCAAGACCGACTTAATGCAATCATGGCCGAGGTCAGGCCCTTGATAATGAAACTATTAAGCGACCTCGGTGTTTCTTGATGTAATTTTTGTAATAATGTAATGAAATGAAAAACATTTTACCTTGTTATCAGAATCTTCATTTTATACCTTGCAAATACACATGATTAGCAAAGAAACGAATGAAAAAAATGAAAAGTATTTAATTTACTGACCAAATGTTATGATTATATTCCCCTAGCCCCCTCCTGCAACCAGTGATACTGAAGGCGTAGTACCATGGTCATAGGATAATTTTCTTGGCCTAAGAAGACTGACGAGGATTGACACCCGGGTAACTTCTAATAAACTTTTGGTTCAAGACAGGTTCGAACCAGACATGTATTTGGTTCAATGCGAACTCAAGCTATTTCTGAGGGGCATCACCATGAGGTCGCAAGCTTTACGTGATCAGATCGCGGGTTTCGTGCGATCAGGCTGACAACTGTGTGTGGTCAGAAGTTCGTATGCTATACGCGGACTGGACTGAATATCTGGGATGTTGCGCGGTCAGCCCATATTCCGCGGTCAGCGCATTCTCAACCAAGGTGCTTGGAGTTTGTTCGGTTATCTTCATACCAGGATATTCCAGGCATCCCGGAGATTCCTCCATGTTGAAGACCAACCGTCAGAGGTTATTATATGCGGTTATTCACGATTAACACGTGTTAATAACCTCCGTGGAAGTTAATAGCGGTTCTTCAACAACTGCATTCAACCGTTTGATACAGTTTTCTTCATATGGCACCCTTTCGACCAATATAAAAAGGTGACAATGTACATCAAACGGGGGATCGAAGACATTTTTGGGAAGAACCAGACTCAAAAGAATAATCAGGATACAAGATATCTCGATCATTCAAACAGCCAAGTCTACGGCTTAGATTAAACAACACTTACGAGTCTCCTATAGCTTTTCCTTGTACACCCTTACAGGAAAAATCCTCGCCTGTGAGGACTTTTTCCTCTATTTGTAAACCTTTTACCACACTTAGTGAAATCTCAACAGGACGTAGGGCTATTACTCCCACCATCGAGGACCCGAACCTGTCTAAACTCTCTGTGCTCCTGTTCACCATTGTTCAGCATACCTTCCCGGAGGGTCATCTTGAAAGGTCTCACAATTACAAATTCTGCATAAGTTCGGCTGAGGACCCTGAGTCCGAATCGTCGACAAAGACCATGGCTCAAATGATCAGAACATGCTAGTAAGTCCCTTATGAGGTATGAACTGGTTTAAAAAGAGATGTCTTATCTAGATGTGACCATAAGATCACAAAAATACTGGCTTAGTATAAAGACATAAGTTTTTGCTAATTGACAGCCACTTGAATGATCAAAACATACTAGTAAGTCCCTTATGCGGTAAGGACCAACTTAGAAAGAGAAGTCTTAACCAGATGTGACCATGAGATCCGCCAGTGAATCCACTTATACATCATAGTAAGGCACTTATTGTGACCATCGTCCGGGCAGAACCCAATAGAAAGTAAGGCTGAAGATGAGAATACAACCACAACACAAGGTGATAAAATACTTATAAAAACTTATAATGGGAAAGGAAAGAACTTACACATAAAATTTACGCAATTGGTCTATGTTCCAGGCATTTGGTAATATCCTTCCGTCTTCCATAGCCAATCAAGCCGATCCTAGTCGCAGCATGGTGACCACTGTAAATGGACCTTCCCATTGAGGGGAGAATTTATTACGATCAGACTTGTTTTGGATTTTTCTTAAAACCAAGTCCCCCACGTTTAGCGTACGTGGTCGCACCCTTTTACTATGATATTTACAAAGAGCTTGTAAATATGCTACCGAATAGATCAGAGCTCGATCGCATTTTCTTCAAGAAAAATAATTTCATCTTCACATTTTTCACTTTGATTTATAGTATCTAAGTGATCCACGTGAGTAGAGCCAATTTTGATTTCATTTCGCAACATGGCTTCTGCACCATAAACCAGTTGGAAAGGTGTTTCGCCTGTAACTCTACTGGGTGTGGTGCGCAATGCCCATAGAACGGAGTAGAGTTCTTCTACCCAAGCCCCCCAGCGTAACTTAAGGCAGTCAAAAACATGTTTCTTAACCCCTTGTATTATCTGCCCATTGGCATGTTCTATTGTACCATTACTCTGTGGATGAGCAACAGATGCAAAACAGATTTAGTCCCAATATCATCGCAATAGTCCATAAAAAGACCACAAACAAATTGGGATCCATTATCTGTTATAAGATGATTTGGAACACCAAATCATGTTACTATGTTCTTTTGAAAGAACTTTTTCGCCGCTGTGGCGGTAATGTTTTGAACCGGTTCAGCGTCAATCCACTTGGTAAACATATAAATAGCTACAAACAAAAACTTGTACCCATTGACCGCTTGAGGCATAGGTCCTACAATATATATTCCCCATGTGGCAAATGGCCACATTAAAGGAATAGTTTGTAATGCATATCCTGGCTGGCGGACCTGTCAAGCATGAAATTGACACTGTAGGCAAGTATTGACCAATTGCAAGGCATCATTAAGTGTCGTTGGCCAGCCATAACCCTGTCGGAAGGCTTTCCCAACTAGTGTTTGATAGGATGCATGTGCTGCGCATATGCCTCTATGAATCTCTCTTAGAAGGGATTTGTCATCTTCTTAAGGAATACAACGCATCAGCACTCCTTGAGCACCTTTTCTGTATAGGGTTCCTTCGACCAATCTGTACATTCGCACTTTTCTAACTAACCGGTTACTCTCGGTTTCGTCCTCGAGCATGGTTTCATGTGCAAGATAGTTCCTCAATGGTAGGATCCAATTTGCTTCATGCTCGAGGCAGCAACATTAGTCATTGCCTCTAGTGCCTCTGCGATGGTCGCGATTGAGGGCTTTTTTAAGTGCTCGATGAACACTCCTGCCGGGGCGGATAACGTGAGGAACCAATTTTTGACAATTGGTCTGCGAGAATATTGTCTCTTCACATAACGAATTGGGCTTCAAAATTTTTGAAGTATTTTTCCAATTTCCTTACTACGTCCAAGTATATAGCCATTGTCTCATCGGAACATTAGTATCCTTACTCACTTGGTTTACGACTAGCTGTGAATCTCTCTTCACCACTAATCGATGGACTCCGAGGGATTTGGCTACTCGAAGCCTGGCTGAAAAACCTTCATACTCTGCTATGTTATTGGTAGCAACAAAGTGTAATTGTATGACATACTGGAGTTGGTAGCCCTGAGGCGTAATTAAGATCGCTCTAGATCCTGAGTTTTGAAAACTCTGAGAGCCATCGAAATACAATGTGCAGTGGTCGGTATTTTCTAAATCCTCAGACTCTTGCATAGGTGGCTTGGGATTAGTCCATTCCACCACAAAATCTGCAAGAATTTGGGATTTAATTGCTACTCGGGCTATGAAGTGGGGGTCCAAAGGTCCAAGTTCTATGGCCCATTTTGCAACTCGACCCATTACTTCCAGATTATGGAGAATGTCCCCTAAGGGAAAGGACTAGGGCACAGTAATCTTGTGCGCCTGAAAGTAATGTTGTAGCTTCCTTGAAGCCATTAAGAGAGCATAAAGTAATTTTGGACCTCAGGGCATGTCTCCTTTGGTCCATTTAATACTTCACTTACATAACAGACTGGCCGTTGCACTCCTTCCCTCTCTGCAACCAGGACAGTGCTGACCGCGTGAGGGGTAGCAGCAAAATAAATAAGTAACAGCTCTCCCAAGGTCGGGGAAACCAATACTGGAGCACTGGCTAAATATGTTTTCACATTCTGAAAGGCTTTTCGGCCTCATTCGACCATTGGAAACTATTGTGCTTTCATAGAATCTTAAAGAAAGGTAAGCCACGTTCACCCAACCTCGAAATGAAATGACTTAAAACCACCATTCAGCCGGTTAGGCTTTGTACATCTGTCGTGGTAGAAGGAGATCACATTTGCTCAATGGCCCAGATTTTTTCGAGATTAACCTCAATGCCTCACGAACAAACAAGGAAACTCAAAAGTTTACCAGAAGAAACTCCAAAGGAGCACTTTTCAGGATTCAACATTATCTCATGTTTATTCAAATTACAGAAAGTTTCAGTCAGGTCATCTATATGACTAGAGCTTTTTACACTCTTTACAACCAAGTCATCTACATCAAGTGCTGGTACGTGGAACCAACATTCTTGAGCCCAAATGGCATCTTGACGTAGCAGTATGTGCCAAATGGTGTGGTGAAGGTACTTTTCTCCTCATCTTCTTCTGCCATGCTAATTTGATTATACCCTGAGTAGGCATCCAGCAAGCTCATCAAGTCGCAACCCGCTATTGAATCAACCAACTGATCAATGAGGGGAAAGGGAAAATCATCCTTCAGGCAGGCAACATGGAGACTGGTGTAATAGACACACATGCTCCACTTACCATTATATTTCAGGACCATGACCGGGTTTGCGAGCCATTTGGAATGGTCGACCTCGCGAATAAAGCCAGCCTCCTGGAGTTTATCTAACTCTGAACGAATGGCTTCTCTCCAGTCAGGGACAAAACGCCTGAGTTCTTTCTTTATAGGTTTTGTCCAGCTGAATTGCTAGCCTGTGCTCGATCACTTCCCTTGGAACTTCAGGCATGTCGGATGGTTTCCATGCAAAAACATCTGCGTTAGCTTGGAGGAAAGAGATGAGCGCAAGCTCCTATTTGCCCTCCAGCTCTGACCCAATCCAAACTGTTCTGAACGGGTTGTCTGGGAATAAGGAAACTTGTTTGAGCTTTTCTTGTGGTCGCGGAGTTGCGTTGACCGCATCTGGCTCTTTCTCTTTGGTTGTAGCCTTAACATCCCTGAGGGAAGATGATCAACCAATTCTAGGGAAATGCGATCGCATGTGAGAGCCGAATTTTCGCTGCCCCTCACCGTGATCGCACCTTTTGGTCCGGGCACTTTTATGCACTGATAAGCATAGTGTGTTGCCACCATGAATTTGGCAAGCGAAGACCTACCAATAATTGCATTATATGCTGAGTCAAAATCAATTACATTGAAAGTAACCAATTCTGATAGGAAGTTCTCTGGTTCTCTGAGCGTTACCGACAGTACAACCTGACCGATAGGAGTGTACGAATGACTAGGAATAATCCCAAAAAATGGGTGGACCACATTTTTTATCCTTGAACGAGGGATTTGCATCTCATCAAGAGCTTTGGCAAAGAGAAAGTAGAGGGAACTACCTCCATGAACTAAGACTTTCCCTACTTTAGCATTGCTAATTGTGGGGGTTATAACTAGAGGAAGTCACCGTGGTTGCGATAGTCCTCTAGGACAATCTTCTCGGTTGAAGGTCAGAGATGTCTCCGACCAGCGGGGGTATTGAGGCTCTCCTGGGGGAGCTTCAACATTATTCACCTCTCAGCGAACAGACTTAAAATGACATTTGGAAAAGTAGGACAAAGAACCACCAAAAATGACATTAACATGATTATTTGATACCTGGTATGGCATGTCCTCATCTCCATTGACGTCTTTATTTCCACCGGACTGTACCTTTTTTGGTATTGTTGACATAGGTGCTTTACCTTGGTAAAATTCCTCCATGCGCTTTAACCAGTTTCGGCAATCCTTGAGGTCATGTCCAAGAACCTCATGCAACGGACACCACTTCTTGCTTCCATGTCGGTTAGTCTGCTTTTCCGTGTGGCCGCTATTGCGTCCACCAGAAGAAAGTTTATTTTTGAATGGAACTTTATTACCTTTGTCCTGTGGTCACTTAACCATGTTCGCGACCCCTCGGGATTGGTTCACTCCATCCTTTTTTGACTTCTTGAACTTCCCACCCGTGGATGGCCCAGATTTCTTGTTTGAACTATCCTTCCTTTCAGAGTCAAAACCAGGCTATGGTGGTAAATCACCCTTATCAACCATCTGATTCCATTCCACTGCTTCAGTAGCATTGGAACGATCTGACGAGGATTATCACTCGAGCTAGTTCAAAATAATACACATTTGGTTCAAGACAGAATCGAATTAGACATGTGTATAAGTCCGTCGCTATGGTCTAAGACGACCTGGTGAGTGCGGACACAAATGTAATTTATGATCGCAGCCTTTGCGTGATCATGAGGCCGCAGACAGTGCGCGGTCAGAGGGTCGTTGACTATCTGCGACCAGAATAACTCGAAAATGTCTAACCCTTTTGAACAGGCATATCCTGAGGATCATGGGGATTTCTCCACGTATGAAGACAACTGCCAGAAGGTTAACATGTGCGGTTATCCCTTGATTGCACGTGTTAAGCCTGCGTGGAAGTTAAGTGCGGTTAACAAAACTGCATCCTAACAACCGTCCAAGGCCGTTTCGCATTGGTACCCTTTCGTTCAGTATAAAAATGTGGTCAATGCACGATCTAAGGGATGGTTAAGCATACAAACATTACCAGGAGTCAGAATAGCCTGAAGACTTAGACATAGTTAGATAGATATTAACATAGGAGAGATCTTCACCTGTGATCATCTCTTCCTCTCTCTTGTAAACACTTTTTCTCATATAGTGAAATCATAACAAGACGTAGGGCTATTACTCCCACCATCGAGGGCCTGAACCTGTATAAATTCTTTTGTGCCCACACAGACATTACTCATCCTACCTTCCCGGAGGAGCGCCCTGAAAGGTCTCGCGACTCACAAATTTGCATAAGATCGACTAAGGACCCCGAGTCCAAATCATCAACAACTGGTGCCCACTGTGGGGCCTTTCCTCAAGGTGCTTTCCCATCATCCGGAGGTTTGGTGAGCCATGTCTGGGGCATATAACTCCAAGAATGACTTCGATCTCGACGATTATGCCCACATACGAATGCCTTCGCCTAGCGATCCTGTTCCAATGGAAGAGATCGATTGCGAAGACATTCCGAAGGAACGTCAGGAGGACACATCTTCCCCTACCCGAGTCATGTCCATCGACCAGGAGATGGAAGAGACAAGTCCGAAACTTGATGTTAGTTCCACCGTATGGAAAATCAAGTCTCGGTCACCATGCGTCCCCGTCGGGGACCAGGATGGCAGTGACCGAGAACTCAGTCCGGGGAGGTTTGATCCTAACAACCTCCACTCTCTCGTTAATTTCGAATCCAACTCGGAACAAACAGAGATGTTCTCTCCTGCAGCTTTGCTCCCCAGAGAACTCACTGCTTTGTCGGAGGAAACTCCCGATCAACGGATTGCTAGGGAAGAACAGGAGCGCAGACAAAAGGAGGAACAAGAACGCAAACAAAAGGAGGATCAAGACCGTGAGCGATGAGATAACGAACTCCGCAGAACAGCCCTAGAAGCTTTGCAAAATGCGCAGTCTCGTTATGACGCCGCACCTAGTTCCTAACGTTGCCCACATGGTCGCAGGCGCGATTAGACGCCTTCTTTGCCCCCGGAATATTCACCGGCGGACGAAGAAACAATGACACCGGGCGCACCAAAGAGAAGTACGCATGGCCGACTTCGATCTATCGCAGAGGTCTTGTGTAATTTTCCTCCTACCCTCACAGACGCAGACAAACCGGCTTTTGCTAGGATCCTGCTGGAGAAGCTGGATGAGGTCGCATCCGATCCAACCCCTTTAGCTTCCTCCCGGTCTACGATACATTCCCATGAGAAGGAGTATTCTTACTCTAGTCATGATAGGTGTAATCGACTACCATCCGGATCACTTCGGCACGACAAATCCAGACACGTAGGAAGTTCTCATGATCGGGATCGAATTCCTGTGCATTCTTGTCTGGGACCACATGGCGCATAACCATCGCGTGAAATCACTCGTGGTCAGGCTGGGAACCGCGGAACTCTTCACAGCCCCTATGTTGGCTGTAAAGCTTTCTCGCCAGGCCTCCGTGCGGTCGTTTGGCCGGATAAGTTCAAGCCAGGGGCTATTGAGAGGTTTGATGGGACCTAGAGTTCGTCGGAGTTCCTTCAAATTTACATCACCACTATCCAAGCGGCGGGTGGGGATGTTCACGTCATGGCCAATTACTTGCCGACGGTCCTTGAGGGACCGGCAAGGACCTAGCTATTCAATCAGCCCGAGGATTTGATATATAACTGGGAAATGTTGTGCAACGCCATCCTCAACAATTTCCAGAATTTTTATCGAAAACCCGGGAAAGAAGACGACATTCATCGTCTACGACAAACCTCTACAAAGACCCTTTGCCAGTTTGTCAAAAGGTTTGTCGGGGTGAGAAATACCATCCCAAACATATCCGATAACTCCGTTATCAGGGCGTTTAAGCACGCCGTTCGATATCGGAGGTTTACGGAATATTTACTTATCCACCCTCCTCGGTCAGTTGTCGATCCCTTTGATATGGCTGACCACTATTCTGATGTGGCCGAGGCCGTTGAGTGGAATAGGATGGTGTATAAAGGGAATTTGCCGCCCCAACCAGGTCTCAAGGACATGAAAAAAGAAGATATAGGCAAGAAGTCAGAGTCTTCTTCAAGCGGAAAATCAAAGAAGTCTAAAAAGAATCGAACTGGACAGTACTGGGAGGTCGCAGTCACAGAAAAGCCTCCACCGGCGAAAGGTAATAAGTTTTCATTTAACAATAAAACTGCTTCTGGTGGCCGCAACGCCGACCAGCCAGAAAAACCGACTAACTCGCAGGAAGGCAAGAAGTGGTGTCCGATCCACAACTCTCCGGGACACGACCCAAGAACTGCCGGAGCTGGCTGAAGCAACTAGATGACTTCTACCAGGGAATTTTGCCGATGCCAACTTTGCCACCAAAAGAGCAGACTTGCGAGCTTAGAGACACTGACGGGGACGAAGAAATGTCCTACCAGGTACCTCGTAATTATGTTAATGTCATTTTTGGAGGTTCCTCCTCTTTTGTTTCTAAACGTCAGTTTAAAGAATTTTATCGAGAAGTAAACCAAGCGGAAGTTCCCCTTGGAGAACCTCAATACCCCCGTTGGTCAGACACTCCTTTGACATTTGATCGCTCTGATTGTCCCGTTGGGCTTACTAGACCATTGAGACTACCACTGGTCATTACCCCAATTATCAGTAATGCGAGAGTCGAAAGGGTCCTGATCGATGAAGGTAGTTCCTTGGACATTTTGTTGGTCAAGGCATTAGATGAGATGCAAATCCCTCGTTCAAAAATCAAACCCATAATTCATCTGTTTTATGGAATAATTCCTGGTCCCTCGATGATGCCGATGGACAGGTGGTTCTCCCAGTGACACTAGTGAACCAAATAATTTTCGAACAGAATTAGTTACTTTTGACATAATTGATTGTGATTCGGCTTATAACGCGATTTTTAGCAGGCCAACTCTGGCTAAATTTATGATGGCGACGCACTATGCTTATCAGTGCGGTAAGTTACCTGGCCCCAAAGGCGTTATCTCAGTCTGAGGCAGCCGCAATGTGGCATTGACTTGTGATCGGTTATCCCTGGAGCTCGTAGATCAACTTGCCCTCCGGGATGTCAAGATCACCACCACAACTGCGGATACGATCAAGGTCCCCCCTCGACCAGAGGAAAAGCTTAAACTAGTTCCATTATGCCCAGATGATCCATCTAGAATAATTCGGATTGGATCAGGCCTGGATGACAAATAGGAATCCGAACTCATTACTTTCCTCTGAGCTAATGCAGATGTGTTTGCGTGGAAACCATCCGACATGCCCGGTGTCCCAAGGGAGGTAATTGAGCACAGGTTAGCAATTCGACCTGGACAGCAACCAATAAAGTAGAAGCTCAGACGTTTTGCTATTGATCGGCAAGAAACTATCCGCGTGGAGTTAGATAAACTCCAAACGGCCGGAATGGCTTGCAAATCCGGTCATGGTCCGTAAGTCAAATGGTAAGTGGCGCATGTGTGTTGATTACACCAGCCTAAATAGTGTCTACCCGAAGGATGACATCCCCTTCCCCGCATCAATCACTTGGTCGACTCTACTGCGGGTTGCGAACTGATGAGCTTCCTGGATGCTTACTCAAGATATCATCAAATTAGCATGATAGAAGAAGATGAAGGGAAGACTGCCTTCATCACACCATTTGGCGCCTACTGCTACGTCAGAATGCCATTTGGTCTCAAGAACGCCGGTTTCACGTACCAGCGCTTGATGCAAAAGACCTTTCTTTCCCAGATGGGGCGTAATCTGGAAGCTTACATGGACGATTTGGTTGTAAAAAGCTTAAAAATCTTGACTCATTTAGATTATCTTGCTGAAACCTTCTATAATTTAAACCGATTTGGAATAAAACTAAACCCAAAAAAATGTTCTTTCGGGGTTTCATCTGGTAAACTTCTAGGCTTTCTCATTTGTTCTAGAGGAATCGAGGTTAATCCCGAAAAAATCAAGGCCATCGAGCAAATGAGGTCTCCTTCGACCATGAAGGATGTCCAGTGCCTGCAGGTCGCATGGCGGCTTTAAGTTGATTTATATCGCGACTAGGCGAGAGAGGATTACCTTTTTTCAAAGCTCTTCGAAAACACCATGGTTTTACCTGGTCGGATGAAGCTGAGAAAGCGTTCCAGGAGGTTAAAGCATACTTATCTAGTCCGCCAGTGTTGGTTTCTTCGATCACTAGGGAACCATTGCTTCTTTACTTGGCGGCCACACCTCATGCGGTCAGCGCGGTTCTGATGGCAGAAAGAGAAGGTGTGCAACAACCCGTCTATTACGTGAGCGAGGTACTTCATGGTCCTAAGGAGCGCTACCCTGAGGTCCAGAAGATACTTTACACGCTACTGATGGCTTCCCGCAAGCTACGACATTACTTTCAAGTGTATAAAATTACAGTGCCCTCGTCCTTTCCTTTGGGAGATATTATTCAAAACCCAGAGAAATCTGGTCAAATCGCAAAGTGGACTGTGGAACTTAGAGCATTTGACATCCATTTCACCCCTCGCACGGCGGTCAAGTCTCAGATCCTTGCAGACTTTGTGGTCGAATGGACTAACCCTGACCCACCTATGCAAGAATCTAAAGACTTATCATGCACTGACCACTGGACGATGTATTTTGACGGCTCTTGCAGTTTTCAACACTCGGGGGCTGGAGTGGTCTTAGTCACTCCTCAGGGCGACCAACTCAAGTATGTCATTCAATTACATTTTGTTGCGACTAACAATGTGGCTATTTATGAGGGTCTTATTGCAAGGCTCTGGGCAGCAAAATTCCTCGGTGTCCGTCGATTAGTAGTGAGGGGAGACTCACAGCTGATCGTAAACTAGGTAAACAAGGAATACAGGACCTTCAATGAGACAATGGCTCATTACCTGGGGGAAGTGAGGAGATTGGAAAAACACTTCAGTCATTTCGAAGTCCAATACATCCCGCGAAAGGACAATATTCTCGCAAACCAATTATCTAAAATTGGATCCTCACGTACATCTGCTCCGGCAGGGGTGTTCGTCAAACACTTAGAACATCCTTCGATCATGACTACAATCAAAGATGACCCGGTAATAGTCTTCGTTACCGACCTTGGACATGAAGAAGATTGGACCCATCCATTGAGGGTCTATCTCGAACATGGGACCTTGCCCAAGGATGAAGCTGAAAGTGATCAGTTGATTCGAAAAGCACGCCTATACAAACTTATAGAAGGGGATTTGTATAGGAAGGGTACTCAAGGAGTATTCATGCGTTGCATTTCTCAAGAGGAAGGTAAGTCCCTCTTGAAAGAAATCCATGACGGTGTGTGTGGTGCGCAAGCGTCATTTCGCACACTGGTCGGGAAAGCTTTCCGACAGGATTTTTACTGGCCTTCGACACTCGATGATGCCAAAAACTTGGTCAAGACATGCCCTCAGTGTCAGTTTCATGCAAGACAGGTTCATCAGCCCGCATATGCCTTGCAAACTATCCCTTTAACGTGGCCCTTTGTGGTCTGGGCGATAGACATTGTGGGACCTATGCCACAGGCGGTTAATAGTTGCAAGTTCTTATTCATAGCTTGACACGTTTACAAAGTGGATCGAGGCTGAACCAGTCCGCAATATCACCGCTACTGCAGCACAGAAGTTCTTTCATAAGAACATCGTTACTCGATTTGGCGTTCCAAGTCGTCTCATTACTAATAATGGTTCCCAATTCGCTAGCGGTCTCTTTTTGGACTACTGCTATAATATTGGAACTAAGGTGTGCTTTGCTTCTGTAGCTCATCCACAGAGCAATGGTGCCATCGAACGTGCCAACGGATAGATATTACAAGGCATCAAGAAGCATGTTTACGATCGCCTTAAGATGCGCTCGGGGCTTGGGTAGACGAACTCTATTCCGTTCTGTGGGCACTACATACTACCCGTAGTCGAGCCACCGGTGAGACGCCTTTCCAATTGGTGTATGGCGCCGAGGCTGTATTACCTATGGAAATTTGTATTGGCTCTGTCTGAACAGATCAATTCGATCAGATTGATCAAATCGGACAACGTACTCAGGATTTAACCCTCCTCGAAGAAAAACGCGATCGAGCGCTGATAAAGTCGGTAGTATATTTGCAAGCTTTGCGAAAATATCACAACAAGAGGGTGCGGCCGCGTAGTCTGCACGTAGGTGATCTGGTTTTACAAAAAATACAAAACCAGTCTAACCGCAATAAGTTCTCTCCTCAGTGGGAAGGCCCTTACACTATTGTTTCAGTACCGTGACCAGGATCGGCTCGATTAGCTGTAGAGGATGGCAGAATCTTGTCCAATACTTGGAACATCGATCAACTACGCAAGTTTTACGTGTAAGTCTTCCAACCTTTTTTCCTGTTCAATTAGCATGGTTTAACAAAAAATCGTGAGTACTTTTATTCGGCTCATGTTACGTTCGTTTCTTTGCCATACCTATAACGAGCCTTGCTCAGGGGCTTATCGCTGATAACCATCTTGCTATGATATTCTGACCGGATTCGCTGGCCGATCTCATGGTCGCATCCAGATAAGACATCCCTCAATAAGCTGTTTCTCAACGCACACGGGACTTACTGGAATGTTCCTGATCATTCGAGTGGCTGCCAGTTCGTAATAAGGCCACGTGTCATATTAAGGTCAGTATCTGTATGATCAGATAATCGTGTCTAATTTGAAATATTTCTTAGAACACTCATATTTCTTCCTGAGATTATAATACCAAGTCTTCACTACTTATGATCTCAGGAGGGGGCTAAGGGAATATGGTCATAATATGAAATGAAGAAAAGTACTTTCTTTTTCAAAATTTTAGGCATGCATTTGCATTGTATAATCACATGTTTGCAGGTACAAAAAGTGTTACATCAATAATTAAGATAAGCCAAGTTCTTTCAAGAGATTTTCGATCAAGGGCCTGACCTCCTCTATTATGGCCTCAAGCTAATCTTCACTCACGATCTCTGCATCTCCGACCACAGGTTTCAAATCAAGATCAGGGCCGTGGTGAAAACGGAGGCTGCTAAGGATGGCGGAGGCTACAGATTGCACATTTGTTCTCATCACCTCTTTTTGTCGTCTTGTATCTTCAGGAAGATATTCGAGAAGTGACTCAGCCTGAGCCGCAACCAATGTGGCTAACTTGCCGAAGCTAGGATTGATCTTTTGAGATTCAACCACATCAGCTTTGAGCAGAGTTGCCACCGTCTTCAGATTTTCGAAGACGGTCGATTGAGCATTGCTGCCGGATGCAATCGTTGCTCTGAAATTCTCGTTCTCCGTGCAGACAATATCAATCTTCGAGCTTTGGAGCTCGATGGTCGCCTGAAGGTCATTCTTTTCTTTTGAAAGAAGGCTTATTTGATCCCTTTGTGCTGTATGAACATGGCAGTCAATTATTATAGCAGTTCATGTAACAAAATAATGTTTTCTGGTCAGAAGTAGACTTACAAGAAAGCTTTGACTGCGCCTCACGAAGTTCCCTCTCTAGAGAAGAACATCTTGCGGCTGCAGCTTCTTCTTGATTTTCCCGATCAACCATGCTCTTGTTCAAAAAAGCATTTTCTCTGTAACAAGAAAGATAATCAGCTACGCTTAAATGCAGATTCAAGTTAGTACGAATAAAAAGCATCACACTTACTGTTGCAGCCGGCTGATCTCTCACTGCACGACCTCGATGTGTTTTGCTATAGCTATCGATCTGGTCGCCACCCGGGTCAAGTCCTGAAACACGATAAGGAATTGCTCTTAAAACATGGATATTCCTAAGTTTCTGCGAGCTTGAAAATAATAAAAAGAGTTTTTGTGTACCTCTATGTAATCGCTGAATGAGCTGCTCTCAACGTCAGCGTGAGGTCGAGCCTCAAGATCTGTTGTGTCCACGGCAGGGGCAGTAGAAGATCTTTCCTGCTGATCCCCCTCTGTGGCCGGGACTGCATTTTCCATCCTTTGGGATTGGATCTCCACTGCCATTCCCTCCACGATGGCCTAAAGAACTTCTTCGACCATGGGAGTAGAACTTGGCTCTCCTGCAACCTCTACTATAGGTGTTTTGCCAAGGCTTGTCGATGTCGCCGGAGTACTGGGTGCAGCATCCTTGCGCCTAAAAACAAACAAACAAATTGTGAGGTAGAATGCCTCCTGTTGATCATCTCGAGATGGCAATAGGGGAAGTTCTTACTTTATTCGAAACCCTACCCATGGTTTGGGTTTCAATGATGAGCTCCCGGGAGAAAGAAGCCCGCTGGGTGCTCCTGGGAAAGAATCGTCCTCTGTCCATGTTTTCCTTTTCTTAAATAGGACAGTGTCCTCTTCTCCCTATATGTACACAATCCTATGGGTATATGCAGAGGAATGACAAAATACAAGACTGTGAGGATTCTTACCGTGGTCGCTCCCTCGGTCTGTAAGGGAGGAGTTGTTAGTCCAGGGGCTTCACAAGTCTCAGGCGCGGGGGTTTCACCCGTAACCACAGGATTATCAGTGGTCACGGGGCCCAGTGTAGCCTTCCCCGTCCCTGTAGTCAGGGACAGGACTTCGTCGGTTCAAGGGGGAGGGTGACCTCTTTGGGATGCTTGTCTCCAAAAGGTCAGTCGCCTTCCTCTTGCGACGAATTAGAGGAAGGTCTTCTTCCTCGCCCTCACTCCCTTCACCCTGTACGACGAAGAAGTAATTTCCACTTGTACCTAGAAATACAGGGGGTACAGAAAATCTTACCGCAGTCTTTTCTGCGGTTATAGTTTTCTTTCGTGAAGAAGCCCCTCCCAGGATCTTCTTAGATTTTTCGGGAGCAGGCTCCTTCATTTTGCGCTTCGAGGGGGTCCTCTTCGCCTTCTTCGTGGCTAATCCCCCCGAAGGACCAGCGTCCTCGCTTGGACGCTTCGCCCCAGCGAATTTTCCCACCAGCTGTATTATTTAAAATGATTTGGTAACTCTTAGTGTTTCATAACAAAGCTTGTTGAAAAAGATCATACCTTTCGGCACTCTTGTTTAAGATCATCGCTGGCATTAATTAAGCTCTGGGGGCGAGGCGACCCTTTAGCTCCCTCCGCCGCGGCATTATACACCCATAGGAGGAATTTGTCCTTTTTTCGATTTCGGACAAAGACAGCACTGTGTCACAAACAAGCATATTACTTGATACGACATCTTTCATCAATAAAAATGCGTATTTCATTGACCAGAGGACATACCAGTGTTAGAATCTAAGGTGTTGTCTACCATGGACTCCACCTCCCAAGCCTGATGTGCCCTCTCACGCAGGGGGCTCATCCTATTCTTCACAAAGTCGCGGATGATGTCACACGTGGTCAAGCCCTGCTGGGCTAAGTGAAGAATGGCTTGAGCTTGCTTCTTCAGTTGTGCGCTCAGAGAAGGAATGGAGTCTAACTCACTGTCCTTCTCCGGTCGGGTGTTCGCGAACCACAGTCCGCTCTCCGACGGGGGGGTGCAGTAGAACCATTTGTGATGCCACCCATGCACAGAATATCATAGAGGCGGGAATGGGTACTCTTTCTTCTCCCTTATGCGGAAGTAGATGCCCCAGCGGCATTGGCACTCTTTGACCATGCCGAGAAGTATAAGCGTCGGAAAAGCTCCACGCTTGGAAGCACTCCGACGAAAGCTTCACACAGATGCTGAAAAATCACCAAAATGAGAACCGCGTTTGGGTGGAGATTCACCAACTCCAACCCGTAGTGGTCCAAGATTCCCCGTAGGAACTCGCTCTCTAGGAATCGGAACCCACATCTCAAATACACTTCAAAGATCACCAATTCGCCCTCTTGAACGATTGGGGTTTCTTGATCTTTCTCCTCTGGCCGCCAGTTGATCAGCAGCCGTGGGGGGAATCTCTTCCTTCTCTAGTGTCACCAAGCTCTCCTCAGTGTGGTGGACAGATCGGCTCCAGGATGCCATTACTGCAGAAGATCGTGGAAAAAGGCGATGGCTTTGGAGTCAACGAAGGCGAGGTGTGCAAAAGTGGGTTTTGTGCGGCGAGAATGTCTAAGGCAACAAGGGTTTTTGGTTATGAGGCTTCTCCAGTAAGCTACCTTTTTCTTTTATATGCCCGAGACAACCCTTCGCCAAATATTTTATTAATTTCCCATAATGGGTGCCTTTCCTCTTGGAACCCGTTATCCATACCCAGTAATGAATCCGAAATGAAATGTATCTTTATCATTTTATTTCATATTCGGGGGCTATGGTACAGATAAAAATATGAGAAATTCTTAAAGTTTATCAAGGAAGTAATCCCTTATGACTTTGGAATAAACTTATATCTTGTATACTGATCACAATGCAATTCTATGATCGTTGCAATATAGGTGATCGCAACATCTGTGGTCGCCGCACGGTCAAGATATTGTGCTATGATCATAGCACTGATTCTGATCGCAGTCTACAATCTCAATGCTATTCTGAGACCGAAGAATTGTCCTGAGCCGGTTTAGGACAAAAACCTACCTGTGTATTTTTGGTCACAGAGGCATTCTTGTGTAACCATTTCTTCGCACAGAATATAAAGAACTTTAATTCGGATTATAAGTTTTACATAATCCTTTTAAGGGATCAAGTATGTAAGGAAAAGAAATTCTTTATTTCTGGCAATCTTTACATACAAAAGGGATACAGGCGACCAAAGTGTCGACCTGGTCCGATAGCCATTTACAAATTTCTCCCAGGGACATGTTAACATCAGTGGGATCAACACTGACCGCCCCAAGGGAACTGGCTATGGCTCTAAGCCTATCTACATCATCCCGAAGCAAAGAAGCGCTATTGTTCCTTATCGTATCGAAGAGTTCTCGCTGTTGCCGAGAATAGTCCCTCTCCTAGCAGAATTGGCCGCCTCTTCACGGGAACTGTCATAACATTCTGCCAGATGCAGAATGGCCGAAGGAATTTCATCAGTCTTCTTCTCCAGAGCCTCTTTTTCTTTTTGGAGAGTTCGCTCGAAGACTACACTCTCACCAAAAAGAGCCTGGACTTTAGCAGGCTAGTCGTTGGGGGCTCCAGAGATTTTCATCTCCTGCACCTGCATGTGTTAGTTTTAAAGATAAAATGACCAGCAGAGAAAATGAAGATGAATACCAATCCTCGCAGTAAAGTTGGACGGGAGGATGTTGTATTTCCCCTGGGAAGTAGATCACCCGACAAAAGTCGAGGACCATCTGGTCGCGGGAGTTCAATCTTCCCACCAGAAAATTGATAACCCAACAAAAGCTGGGGATCGTCTGATCACAGAGGTGTGAGACTTCCTCCAGAAGTGGGAAAGTTTGAAGGATTGTTATGGATCTCCAAAGGTGGAGATGAGGGTT
Source organism: Pharus latifolius (assembly GCA_019359835.1). NCBI lineage: Eukaryota > Viridiplantae > Streptophyta > Magnoliopsida > Poales > Poaceae > Pharus > Pharus latifolius. Next base: position 34,358,019 of record CM033323.1, on the reverse strand, counting down.
CAACCTGCCGAGTTGCATGGACAGGGAGAACTATATGGGACAAGGAAAGAGAGTACAATGATGTGTCTCCAACCTATGCACCCGTGAATGAAGCTCCACTGGAGGATCCTTCGTCAACCTTCGACTTCCTCTTTGGAGGAATCAGTTCCTCAGTCATCTATAAGTTCCCAAAATGCATTTGGAAATGATCAGGATGTAAAACGACGACTTGAACCAGAGTTCCAGAAAAGTCTTATCTTCTGAAAGTCGTGGTCGAGTTCAGGTATCACTTCTTTTTCCTCATCACTCTCAATCTCGATAATGTTCTTGGGGTCTTGATCTGCCATCGAGACAAGAATAGAGGATTAGAGGGTGTAACCAGAGAGGAGAAGTGGCTCTAAAAGACTTAGTTGAGATGAAAAACTTGTGAGTTCAGAGAACCAAAAGGTGCCTCTATTTATAGAGCCAGGAGGCGTCGGTTCATTTTCACACACGTCTCGGGTTCTTAAAACGCACTTACGGTTGCCATCACGATGGGTCAATTAAGTCATTATTACTTGGCAAGAAAAACCCAGAGTTTCTTCGGGAAACAAACCGTCGCACGGCGGAGCAATTTCAATTGAAGTTGGAGCGTCGGGTTCATAATTCAATGCAGGATAAAAAATTTAAAGCAAATATGTCTATTCATCTTCTTCAAATTTGGGGCTAGCTGACGAGGATTATCACCCGAGCTAGTTCAAAATAATACACATCTGATTCAAGATAGAATCAAATTACACATGTGTATAAGTCCGTCACTATGGTCTCAGATGACCTGGTGAGTGCGGACACAAAGGTAATTTATGATCGCAGCCTTTGCGTGATCATGAGGCCGCAGACAGTGCGCGGTCAGAAGACTGCAGACAGTGCGTGGTCAGAGGGTCGTTGACTATCTGCGACCAGAATAACTCGAGAATGTCTAACCCTTTTGAACAAGCATATCCTGAGGATCATGGGGATTTCTCCACGTATGAAGACAACTGCCAGAAGGTTAACATGTGTGGTTATCCCTTGATTGCACGTGTTAAGCCAGCGTGGAAGTTAAGTGCGGTTAACAAAACTGCATCTAAGCAACCGTCCAAGGCCGTTTCGCATTTGTACCCTTTCGTTCAGTATAAAAACACTGTCAATGCACAATCTAAGGGGTGGTTAAGCATACAAGCATTACCAGGAGTCAGAATAGCCTGAAGACTTAGACATAGTTAGATAGATATTAACATAGGAGAGATCTTCACCTGTGATCATCTCTTCCTCTCTCTTGTAAACACTTTCTCTCATATAGTGAAATCATAACAGGACGTAGGGCTATTAGTCCCACCATCGAGGGCCCGAACCTGTATAAATTTTCGTGTGCCCACACAGACATTACTCATCCTACCTTCCCGGGGGAGCGCCCTGAAAGGTCTCACAACTCACAAATTTGCATAAGATCGACTAAGGACTCCGAGTCCAAATCGTCGACACGATCAACCATGTCAAAGAGCTCTGACATTGATCTTGGCAGGTGGATGCTGAGGTCCTCTGTAAATCTTCGGTATCGAATGCCATGTTTGAAGGCTTTGAGGTCTGGCGTAAACGATGAAGATTGTCTTCCTTGCCAGGTTTTTTGTAACAATTTTGGAAATTGCCGAGGATAGCATGACATAGTATTTCCCAATTGTAAATGGATCCTTCTGGCTAATTAAAAAGTCAGGTCTGTGCCGGACCCTCAAGGACCATTGGCAAATAATTCGCCATTACTTTTTCATTTCCACCTGCTGCCTGGATAGCAGTGACATAAATTTGGAGGAATTCAGATGGATTTTGAGTCCCATTGAACTGCTTTATCATGCCTGGCTTGAATTTATCAGACCAAATCATTGCTCTTAAACTTGGAGAAAAAGCTTTGCAACCAATGTATGTAGTACGTGGTTGTCGATCATTGCGACCATTCTCCTGGTCGTGGGAAAGGTTAGCTCGTGGAACTCCACGGTGTGGTCCGAAACATGAGTGTATTGGCTCACGGTCACGATCATAGAAACAACCAATTCTCTGGATCTTGTCATGACTATGACGAGTCGGGGTGGCTCGGGCACGATCACATCTTCTCTGGCTATGTTGAGCACTATCTCCTTCCCTAAAGTTGGTTACTAATCCGGATGAGGCAGCTGGAGTTACATCCGATGCAACTCCATCAAGATTTTATGCAAGAACTCTTGCAGACATTACCCTGTTGTCACTAGTAAAACCAGCAGGAGGGCTATGGAGCGCTTCCGCGATCACACGGATACGCTCCTGAGTGCTTCTTCTAGGAGCCAAAGGAGTTTTTGCCATCATCGCCTCACCGCCGGTGAACACTCCGGATCTGTGAGGGGTGATTGGTCTCGCCTACAACCAATAGGAGGTTATTGGCGGGATGTTCTGGGCTGAAGTTTGCGGCGTCATGGCGAAGTTGCACAAGGTGCAGAGTTTCCTCTGTGGTCTTGCGAACCACATCCTCTCGACGCACGCAGGATTCATTCTCCAACCGTTTGTGGTCTTCTTCCTCCCTGGTGAGCCGTTGCTCAAGAGTCTCCTCGGAAAATGCTATGACTTCTCGTGGAGCCGAGACCATAGACGGGGAGAACATCTCCTCTTTGTCTGAGTCACACTCGAAATCAAAGAGGGAATTCAAATTATCTGGTGCGGACTCTTCCAGACAACACAAACGGTGATCACCATCATCATGCATATTGGACATGGATGCATCGGGATCCTCATTGTCTTCATTGATCAAAGCAATAGGTTGTGGTACATACTCACCTTCTGATGTGGTAGGGTTAACAAAAGGTGAATGAACTGCTTTCTTGAGTTCTTGGTCGATAGTCGTGACCAGAACTGGAGAAGAATTCTCCTCGGCACAGGGCTCGAGAGTGGCATCGATCTCTTCCGTGGGAATGTTGTCTTCATCCATGACATCGATGTAGTCGGCAAGATCGAAGCCGTTCTCGAAGTCGTATGCACAAGGCAAAGGATCCATAGATACATCTAACTTTGGTGAAGAAGAAAATGTAGGATCAAGGATGCCGACTAGAAGGGGGTGAATAGGAGGCTTTTAAAAATTCTTTTCAACTAAATAATTTTTGCAAGATAACTATGAAACCTAGATTTCGCAAAGGGTTCATTAAAAATCAAACATCTAGTTGCAATTAATTAATATGGAATATACAATACAACATGCAACTAGAGTAATGTAAACAATTGTTTCAAGGTAAATGTGAAATGAATAAGAAGGAAACAATTGACACCATGATTTTTACTGAGGTCTCGGAGACTCACCCGATCTCCCCTACTCTTTGTTGAAGCGCTCATGCGTGAGCCTTGCTTCTATATCCACGAAGGATATCTCCACTCGGGTTGGTCCTTCTCCACACTGGATAAGCAAGCACCAAACCTTTCACACTTGTTTGTCAGCCTCTCCAACAAACTTCAACTGGAGAGATCGCGAGTCTCCTCTGACACCGTCTAGACGATGGCGATCGCCAAGAGTAATAAGTCAGATGCTTTCACTTGAACGAATCAAATACTAGAAGCTCAAATGATGCAAATGGATGCTCAACACTCTAGCACTAGCTTGCAAATGGTGAATGAAGTGCACTAAGAACTCTTAGCCTCTCACCAAATCTTTTCTTCTAAATCTCTCAAAGATTTTGGCTCAAATCTAGCCTCTAGATGCAACGGATCAAATGCAAGAACTTGACTAGTTTATACACTATGTATTCCACTTCTTGAGCAACCTCAAATGAAAGCCAACACGAGGTATTTACAGCCCCTCAAAGAAAACTAGCTGTTTGCAACATCCTGATGAAATTTTGTACATGTCGGACACTGTCCGGCCAGTACAACAAAATACGACCGTTGCAAACGTGTCAGTTACAGTTGGGCTATTTTTGTGAAGGCTGGACAAATGATCTTCTTTCCGGACAAGAGCCCCAGACAGATGTATTTGTCTCTGTTTACATGTTAAATTTAAAGCTAACATAACTTATACAAGTCGGACAATGTCCGGCCATGCCCGAACATTGTCCGGCCCATCTCAAACAAAAGCCCTCCGGACGGTTTAAATGTTTGTGGTTCATTTAAAAACAACCTTCTCAAGTTTTATACAGGCCAGACAATGTCCGGCTGAAACGGACATTGTCTGGCCTACCCCGGACAAAAGCTCCAGACAAATATATGTCTCTGGTTTCAATTTGCAAATGCCACAAGAGATTTGTACAGGCCGGACAATGTTCGACCTGTGCAAACCGAAAATAGGACTTTACCAATTTTACTCAAAACTCAATTTTAGGGTATTTGCACATGCAAAATGACTGTTTTCTCGCAGATAAGCCTGCTAACACTCAATAACGACCACGGCCATTATGATTTAGGAACTTAAACCCACAGGTCGAATATCCGGTCGAAAACAAGCGGTCAAATGGATTTGGTCGAGCGTATGCAAGCGAGCTGAAAACTGGTACGATCAGCTTGAACTCCTACAACCATGACCAAACCCCAAACAAAGATACAGCCAATCCGGCAAACACGACCACGACCACATTTCAAACAAGGATACGATTAGAATGTGCAAATATGACCACGACCAGTTCTAGAAATAAAACATATTGCTCTAGCTGACGACCACGACTAAGTGCAGTTTTCAAAATATTTTCTTTAATGCGACACAAACTACACTTAGATTATCTTAGCAGTGCAAGAGGTGATAAATCACTAGTGCAAGATGATATGAATGCATTTGAACTTCCACACTAGATAGACTCAAGCTACTAGTTTCTGACCCCTCTTAATAGTATGGTCAAACTAGTAAAAAGAAGTCCGATCAAACCGGTCTATCTCTAAACACCAAGATCGATAAAATCCTAAGAAAAAAATCTTAGATCTTGGATCATACGTTCGGTGAGGTTTGACCTTGTGAAGCTTGACCCCTCAAAGCTTGTCCTCGCAAAGCTTGACCTTGCTAAGCTTGACCTCGCTCAAGATGGCTAATATCGACATCATCCTCTACACGTCCTTGCTTGCTTTCATCTCGCAATACACCTTGAGACTACAACACATACACTCAATGCACAACGTTAGTCTCATAGTTAGGTTGTCATTAATCACCAGAGAAATTACTCCAATAGGAGTTAACTCAACAATTTCTCTTTTCGGTGAAACGACAAAACCATTTTCAACAAATAACAAATGAGTATGAGATGAAACATTCAATCATATAGATTCGTATATGATAAGAAATGAACACACGATCTATACTACTCATGTTATGATAGCAATCAGCACAGATGACTAATATGATGAGCTCCCCCCCAACATATGTATCGATATCAAAACCACAATAAGGAGTCATCAAACTTCAGAATTTAAAACATGACATTTCAATTTACACTAGCACAAGATTGATGCAACCACAGAGCTCTCCCTCAACGTATGCATCAATATTAAACCACAACAGGGAGTCATTGACTTCTAGGGTTTAACAAATAACAATTCAATATACTTGTGCTAAACCAAGATTTATTCAAGTTGGCATTTAATCATCAAAGTTGACATTATTCAAATCAACATTAATCATCAGGATTTTATCCAAATCGTCATTAATCATCAAAACCTAGATTGACCTAGATCCAACAGAAAATACCTTGTCTTCCACACGGTCAGCGCCAATTGTCGACGATTGGAGCAAGATCCCAATCCGAACTTACATGTATTTAGCTTGTTTTGCAAGGAAGTATTATCTAACAATCACCAAAGAGAAATCATTGTAAATATGGACACATGAACACGCTGTGTTTATACAGGTTCGGTCCCTCGTAGTCTGAGTAACAGCCCTACTCATGTTATATTCTCACTATAAGAATAATGGAATTACAAAGTGTGTATTGTTGATTCTAATCCCCTAGTCTTGTACTAGACTTCATGGATCGATCTCCCTCTCAGTCCTCCCTTTCTTGAAGCCCTAACCCCTTTTATAGTTGTTAAAAAGGACGTCAGTTGCTTGACCGAAAGGACACTTGGCAATAACTACACAATGGTTGCAAGCGGTTGCCACTCGCCAGTTAGGAGATGCAATTACCGTTCACCGGTTAGAGTGTGCGGTTATGGATAACTGCACACCCATTCATATCTTATTGATGGTTTATGGATAACTACGCAATCATGAATAACTGCGTAATCATTCTTATCTTGTCAATGAAGAGTATTACCCTGGGAATATTGGCTAGAGTGCGGTTATAATGCAACTGCGGGTAGTATACCCTAGGAATATTGGCCAAGGTCTCGACCAGACCCTCTTGATTCAGAGGTGCTTCCAATTCTAATAACTCTTTTGTCCCATGATCGCACACAAGCTGTGACTATAGATTGAGGATTTTTATATCTTCGCGACCATGGCAATTGCAGGAAAATATCTCTGCGGCCACAGTGATTGCGGGTAGTATAATTATGGATGATTGCGACCACGGAGGTCTGCGGCCATAATCTATTAAAACCACAAGTAATAATCACCCATGATGGGTCTTTGTATTTATTTAACAAGACAGGCCAAATTATATCCAGAATACCTTGGACTATCCCAATATCTCTTTCCATGGTCTCCTGCGATTATGGAAAGGTATAAACGAATATACTGGTTCTCTTTCCGTGGACTTCTTCAATCACGGAGATGTATATGCAAAGAATCTGAATCTTTCTCCATGGTCTCCTGCGATCATGGAAAGGTATAAACAAATAGCTCAGATCTCTCTTCGTGGTCTCCTATGACCACAGAAAGGCATAGACAAAGGACTTGGGTAATAATCCTTGTCAATTATTAACATAAAAATGATAGTTGGACATGCCGAAATTTTGATGAAAACCTATGAAAGTCAATGTATATTTTATGTGAAACAATGATACTGTTGAAATGTTAAATGTGAATCTAATTGTAAGGTTGCGATGGTATGGATGGTGTTGTGTTGTACGGGGGAAAGTGGTTTGGATCCTTACCTTGGATATTAAAGACTAGAACTTTGTGTCGTGCTTCTATGCGACATGCAAACATATTAACCACAAGTCTGATATGAGACTGGTCTGACTCAATACCTATATTGAGTATTCAGATTATTCCTGGATGATGAAGTCTTGCTAGACTTAAGTTGCTAACCAAATTATAGGGAGAGATAGTGGGGGTGGGGGTATAGCTCACCACAAGGTACGAGGACAGGCAGTTTCTCCGACTATTGGGCAGGAATAAAATTTGTGCAAGGCATAATGAAAGGTCTTGTTGGCTCAACTCAATTGCATATTTTATCAATGCGTGATTTTGTCCTGACCATGACGTTTCGTGACTGACAGTAATAAGTTGAAAGATCTTATGGATAAAATGATACATCTTAACTAAGTTAAAAACATTATCGAATACTCTAAACCTTCAAGACCCTTTAGAGCCTGCATGCGGTGGGTTCTACCCACGTTAATGCCGCACAAGTAGTATTAGTATGTTTTGATAAATGAATTTAGATTCATTATTGGATGACCACTATGAAACCTTTAAAATGTTAATAACTTATTTTAAATAAATGCTTTCACTACTACTGTCTTTAGTTTTTTTTAAAGTTAACAATGTATGTACATTTAAACTGAATTTAGCTCAAGCTCATTCCTTGTTTCATCAATCACCCTGTCATGTGTATATGTATCTAAATGCATAAGTTGTGCCTTGACTTGTTTAGTGTCGTACTCATCCTTACTAATCAACAAATCTAGTTGAGGAAGATGTGGCGGATCAAGAGTCTTATGGGTTCAATCCGGATTTGGAGGAAAGTTATGGTGAAGACCAAGAACTTTCGATGGGTTGCGCACCACAGTTGAGTTTCGACTGTATGGGTCTGAGATTCTATTGTGGTCTCGTTTGTTATAACCTACCTTATATAAACTTCTAATATTTGGCCACTACGGCCTTTATGTAATGTTGTGGATTATAGTCTTACAATCTTATGTTGTACCTCTTAAGTACTTGTCATTATTAATGTATTCTTGAGCAGATTGTTATTTCTATGTTCTATATGTGTGACTGTTATATGAGCAGTCAAGGAAAGCACACAGGGTTTGCTCAACAGTAGGTCCACAATATATTTTTAATAAACGCTTATCAGTGTGCATTAGATACATATTAAATATTCTAAAATAAAGATGCTAACAACTGGATCAAATCGAACCAGAAAAGAAAATAGAATGTGTGGGAAAAAAATAGAATTTATTTGCGAATAACCTAAGAAAAAAAATAATTTCAAAAATAACTCAAAACTTTAAAAAATTTCAAAAATGACCTTCAGTCGCGAGCCCGCAGACGCGACTAACCTTCAATCACTATCCGGGTTTGCGACTGAATGCATGGCACAGCCCACGGGCCAGCGCATGTGCACGTGGCTTTCAATCGCAAGCCCAAAGTAGCCTAACTCACATGCGCTGGCCCGTGGGCTATGCCACGTATTCAGTCGCGAATCTGGATAGCGACTAAAGATTAGTCGCGTCCGCGGGCTCGCGATTGAAAGTTATTTTTGAAATTTTTTAAAGTATTGAGTTATTTTTTAAATTATTTTTTTCCTTGGGTTATTCGTAAAAAAATTTCAAAAAAAAAGTGCACTTAGCATAGCAAAAATGGTCGTGGTCGGAGTATCGGCATGCTTGCATACATGCCGTCATGCAACAAAATATTTTTTTTAATGTGTAGATTAGATTTAAACTATTGTATATATCCCAAACACTTACATATTAAAATTTCTTTAGAAAAAAATACTAACAACCAAAAGTCAAAAATGAAAACAAAAAAAACTCACCTTCTACAGGTGTTCCCTCTTAAAGCTCTAATGCTCTTGCCTCATGGAGCATAGCACTTTTTTTCCCAGAAGCTCCAGATTTGTGTGCAGGTGGAGTATACGTTGAAGGTACTTATATGTATACTTGCATAATTTTAGAAACTAAAAACTCTATGAATTCATGCTATCGAAGCTCGATGGTACGAATTGACGAGGACATAATTGATGAGGACATCGTCATGGTTCAACCTTAATTATGAACAAGGAGAATCAAGTTTTTGATCCGTTTGAGACATAGCCTTGGTTTTCGCACTAGGCTCTCCCAGATTCTAATATGCGGAATAACGAGATCTTACTCGAAAATACCGAAACCCAAAGTAATTGCACAACTCTTTATTTCAAAGAGGGCTTTACACGTCTAACGTTAGACACACTTGTCTGCTTCGAAGGAATTATAAGTGTCTAAAACTCAAATAAGTTCTATGACTCTTCGATTGAATTCGATGATCTAAACTAGACCTATTACAAGGTATTTATAGTCCAATCGTATGAGTACGTATCAGACTTAGAGACCTAAACGTATTAGACTCATATAACTAATCCTAAACAGATAAGCTTAGTTATACACATTCGGATCGGATTACAATTCCGAACAGGGAACGAATTCCTTTTCCTGGTCGCGAACAAATCCATGGTCGCGGACTCATCCAGGTCGCGAATCCTTTCCGAACACGGTTAAGGTCGCGAAGCCGTATGCGATCAGGACTTGGTCACGAAGCCGCATGCGATCAGGACTTGGTCGCTAAGCCGCATGCGATCAGGACTTGGAGATCGTCCTGGATCATGACTCCCTTGTTGAGAAGGAGCCAACCCCTGTTGCGACCTCTTGATCAAACTGGAGATGTGGAAATTGGGCTTGTCCATCTTCTTTGGAGTACCACTTTGCCGCACGTGCTCGTTGATCTTTCCGACCGATTCGAAAAGTCTCCTTGGTGCCACTGCGGGTGGTAGTCACCTTCTTCTCCAGAATCACATCTTCACGTAGAGGTTCATCTCGTTGATAGACCAAGTCTTCAACAGATGGTACTATAGTATTTGGCTCATCATCCAGCATTGAAGGCTCAAAGAGTTTGAGGTGCTCAACATTAACAACCGAGTAGATATCCATGTATGGAGGTAACTCGAGCTGACAAGCATTATTAACCACTTTCCGCAAAATCCGAAAAGGACCATAACGAATAGGTTTGAGTTTCTTACCTTCACCTTTAAGTCTCTCCTTACTCAGATGTAACCATACCATATCACCTTCTTGAAATTGCGCATCAACTTGGTGCCGATCATGTCGCGCCTTGTACTTGAGTTGAGTTTTCAGCAAGTTCTGTTCAACCTCACGATGGAGTCGTTGAATACCTTCCAGGAACTTTTGTGCTCGATCCTGATCAGATGCTTCCTTGCTGTTCTGTGCTGAGGTAGGGATCACAAACTCCATGTAGAATGGACTCTGTGGTAGAAACCCTAAACAAACCTCAAACGGGGACTTGCCAGTCGAACCATGCACGGCTCGATTAAAAGCAAACTGCAGGTATGGTATGCTTTCATCCCAAGTCTTCGGGTGCTTCGAGTTATATCCTCTCAAGAGATGAACGACTGTACGATTTACCACCTCGGTTTGACCGTCAGTTTGCAGATGAAAAGTAGTACTCCTCTTTAGCTTGGTGTCCATCATCGTCCAGAGCGATCGCCAAAGTGACTAAGGAACCGAGTATCGCGATCAGACACAATAGAAGTCGGCAGTCCGAAGTGTGTCCAAACGTGTTGAAAGAATACCCGAGCGGCGTCTTCTCCCGTGATAGTCTTTCGACAAGGTATAGGAACAATCATTTTGGAGAACCGATCAACGACCACGAATAGATAGTCATTGCCACGTCGGGTCTTAGGCAATCCTCCCAAGAAATCCATGGATATGCTCTCCCATGGTCGTGATGGAACTGGTAAAGGAGTGTACAAACCTAATTTTCGGTTTGCCGGTTTCGAGATGCTGCAGAGACCGCAGCCTCGAACAAACCTAGCCACATCTTGCTGCATACGCGGCCAGAACACATGTCGGTGAAGATTTTGCAACGTCTTTGTGACCCCAAAGTGACCAGCTACCTTCGATGTGTGCCCTTCTCGCATCCATTGAGTTCGAGGTGCTCCACGAGGTATGCAAAGTAAATTGCCCTTGTACAAGAGTCCCTCTCGACGAACAAACTCCGTAGGCTTCCCTATTTCGAGCTCAGTCAGTACTGTTTGAAAATCAGGGTCTTCACTGTACATAGTGGCATAGTCATCATGACATGAAGGCTCGATCTGCATGAACGCTGATAAGCAGAGGGTCGTAACTGGTGATCGCGACAACATGTCCGCCAATTTATTGTGTACGCCCTTCTTGTACTTAATCACCAGATTGAACTGCTGCAGATACGACATCGACTTCATGTGCCGAGCTTGCTATAGCTTAGACTGAGTTTGCAAATATTGCAATGGTTGATGGTCGGTGTGGACAACCGTCGCTTTACCCAAGAGGTAACACCGCCAATGTTTCACGGCCTGATGCAGTGCGCATAACTCCTTATCATAAGTCGGGTAGTTCTTCTGAGCTCCCTGGAATAACTCGGAGTGATATGCCACTGGTCGACCTTCTTGCATGAGCACTGTGCCCATTGCATAACTTGAGGCATCAGTTTCTAGCTCGAACGGTTTCTGGAGATTCGGCAAAGCTAACACAGGCGCCTCGCTGATTTTCCTTTTCAGCAAGAGAAACGTGTCCTCATGTTTCCCTGTCCACTCGAACTTCTGATCGATCCTGGTTAATGCATGCAATGGAGAAGCCACAATGGAGAAGTGTCGGATGAACTTCCGAAGATATTGGCATGCTCCCACAAAACTACGTACATCCGTAACTGTTCGCGGTCGCGGCCATTCGTGAATCACTTTTACCTTATCTAGGTCGATTTGCAACGTACCGTTGCCGACCAGGAATCTATGGTAAAGTAGAGTTTGCTGGCCGAACTCGCACTTCTTACGGTTGAGGCGAAGTCGATGTTGCCGAAGCTGATCGAACACCTTTTTGACATGAATGAGGTGCTCATCCCACGATCGACTATAAACTAGTATGTCGTCGAGGTAAACGATCACAAAGTCGTCAATGAACTGTCTCAATACGTCATTCATAAGACGCATGAAGGTTGCTGGGGCGTTGCAGAGACCAAACGGCATGACCAGCCATTCGAATAGACCTTGTCGTATTTTGAACGCGGTCTTCCACGTATCCTCCTCTCGGATGCTGACTTGATGATATCTTGACGTAAGATCCAATTTGGAGAAGACAACAGCATGCTTCAATTGGTCTAACAGGTCGTCAATACGAGGAAGGGGGTACCGGTTCTTGATGGTGATCTTGTTCAGTGCTCGATAGTCGATGCACATACGCCAAGTCCCATCTTTCTTTGGTACTAACACCACAGGAGATCCACAAGGTGAACTACTTGGTTGAATGACACCATCGTTCAGCAACTCACCAAGTTGTCTCTTGATCTCTTCATTCTCCAATACTGAGTTGTGATACATACTCAGATTGGGCAGTGTCGCATCAGACACAAGCTGAATTTCGTGCTCGACTGGACGTTTCGGCGGACGACCCTGAGTAGTCTCGAACAGATCACTGTATTTCTCCAGCAGTCCCGAAAAACGACCAGAATTCTCTTGGCACGCCAACGACAATGCTAGTCGAGTACCCTCACCTTGACCAATGGATCGAATCATGACAAGCACATACTTGTGACATGCATTAACAATCCGTTTGGCTTGATTCGTGGTAATCAAGTTCGAGGTGTTGACGTGGATGTCTCTACTGATCACGAACTTAACTCCGTCTTTGGTGAGGTCGTACTCTTGAGCTCGCCGATGGAAATGAGCATCTCGATCATACAGATACGGACTCCCAAACATCACCTGCCAGATATCGATAGGGACAACATCGCATTGCACCTCATCGATATATCGTGCAGAGATCGCAAATTTCAACACACACTGACTCGTAATTTGTTGATTCACGTCGGATGTAAACCAACCCAGCGGGTATGGTCGCGGGTGTGTGGTTGTCTTCAAACCAAGTCGCCGAACCAGTCCAGCGGAGACCAGGTTCTTCTGACTTCCTGGATCGAATATCGCTGCGACCACTTCGTGCTTCACCTGGATGTTGATGGTGAACAAGTCCTCCGTTGGGTGATGGTCGTTTGGTGGATCCGAACCCTTCTCCTTCGGCATTGCCATCAGAGACAAGGTCGTATCTGCCTCATTAACCGAGTTCACTCGGACAACTTCTTCGTCGGGTGAAGTCGCAGTAGCCGTGGCTGTTCTTTTCCCTGGTCCGTTTTTCTTTGGTCGAAGTTCAGGATGAAGCTTGTAGCATTTGTCCTTAGTATGTCCCGCGACTTGACAATGTTCGCAAAAAACACCCGTGCCCGATTTGGAAGTGTTCTTCTTCAGACTCGGCTTTTTCTTTGTCGATGTCGCACTTTCCTTTGTGCTTTTGTCGCTGCGGGATTTATTTTTCTTCTCGATCGCCATAGCAGTTGTACTTGCCGTCGCGATGTCTTGGACGCCGAACAGACTTAGCTTAGTACTGATCGATTTCTGAAGTCCAGATGTGTACTTCTGAAATTCCTGAGGGTCGGATAGTGAGATGCTAATGACCATTGCTTGTCGCCGAAACTCTGTTGTATAATCTTGGATGGTCTGGTCGCGCCGTTGGTACAATATGTGCCAACGCTCCCATCTCTCCTCAAGGTAACCCATCAGATAGAATTCTTGTAGTAGAAGTCGTTTGAATTGACCCCACGCAAGGTCGTTAGCTTCCCCACTGGCGACAAGGGCCTTCCACCATGTCTTGACGTGGTCCTTCATCTTCAAAGGTGCAAACTTCACCTTTTGAGTGCTACTGAACCCTTTTAGGTCAAAATAAGTCTCAAGTTGATCGATCCAAGAATCCAGCTTCTCGGCATCGATCACCCCATCATATATGGGTATATCAATCTTAGCGTCGACCTTAAAAGATCCGACAGCTAAGGAGGTGTTGGCGAGGTCGTCGGTCTTGTGGTTGCCTTCGTCTTCATCTTCGTCTGTCCTGCGCAAGTCTTCACCAGTCTTCGCACCCATACCCTTCCCTACTTCAGGAGGTACAATCATGGCCTGCTGCTTAATTCAAACAAGCACGGTTTCCATGTCGGTGGAGAGTTTAGCCACTTGTTCGTCTAGGTTAGCCTGAACGGAGGTATCATCAGACATTGTAGGAGACGCGGCTGTAGGAACCGTCAATTGATCGCCTGGAGTTTCGCCGGAGGTTTTGTAACCCTGGCGAGTCTTCACCATCCACAGGATAGGAAAGTTGCTCTGATATCAACTTGATCCGTTTGAGATCTAGCCTTAGTTTTCGCACTAGACTCGCCCAGATTCTAATATGCGGAATAACAGGATCTTACTCGAAAATACCGAAACCCAAAGTAATTGCACAGCTCTTTATTTCAAAGAGGGCTTTACACGTCGAACGTTAGACACACTTGTCTACGTCGAAGGAATTATAAGTGTCTAAAACTCAAATAAGTTCTATGACTCTTTGATTGAATTCGATGATCTAAACTAGACCTATTACAAGGTATTTATAGTCCAATCGTATGAGTACGTATCAGACTTAGAAACCTAAACGTATTAGACTCATATAACTAATCCTAAACAGATAAGCTTAGTTATACACATTCGGATCGGATTACAATTCCGAACAGGGAACGAATTCCTTTTCCTGGTCGCGAACCAATCTATGGTCGCGGACTCATCCAGGTCGCGAATCCTTTCCGAACACGGTTAAGGTCGCAAAGCCGTATGCGATCAGGACTTGGTCGCGAAGCCGCATGCGATCAGGACTTGGAGATCCTCCCAGATCAGTTTTGCTGTTGTTCAAAGAGAACCAAGTGTTGTTGTGAATGGGCCAATGATGAGAAGCCAAGTAAAGAAGTTGTAGCAGATCATAAGTAAAAAATTCAGACATTATTAGCTGAGATGAAATATTTCTTTATGTGTTGATGGTTAAGACAAGCAATATAATCATCTACAGTCAAGCCAGCGGCTAAACATTGACCAAGTGAAATAAGAGTTGACCAGGTCAAATAGGTCGTAGATACTGTTCATGTGAACAGAAATCCGATATTTTATTTTATTATGTTTGTTGCCATAATGCCATTGTGACTTATAGTTTGTTCCTGAGTCTTGATGTAACTCACGTTCTATTCCAACTCAACATTATGAATATGCATCCCATACATAATTTTATATTCATTTGAGAGTTATATTCCTCATATTACGGGAGTGTTTACCAGATCTTGGCCGAACCTATTTTATAGGGTGAAGGTGAGCAAGTTGTATAAACCGTAATCTAAGCAACAGTTTGCTAATATTTTGATTGGTTGTTTTAAGTGTGTGTCATTGGACGAATGTTTAATTAACAAATCGTGCGAAGCACCAGACTATTATATTTGGGCGATTGCGATGCTAGATATTCTTATTGTTTTTACATCGTGAAAATTAGGACACCCATGATTTCACATCACAATTTGTTTTCTTTTTTTCAACATAGCAAGCATTTAGAACCCATATCATATTAATAGCATGTATATAGAAGAATATGTGGGTTTTTTTTGTTTTCGTTCGTAGAAAGCATTGAGAACTCATACATAGTATTTATAGCATGGACATATGAGAATATATAATATTCTAATTCTTCTATATTATAAAATATTATAAGATCTTTTCTTATACATGGATATTGATTTGATTTGCAATATAAACTATTATAATTGGGGGTAGGTCTACTAGACAAATGATCAAATCTTTTCTTTTTCTCTGATTAATGTGAAATTTTTTATATATTTTTCAATTAATGTGAGAACTACTATGGAGTCTATAATTAGTATATAGATAAATAGATAGATAAATACTTCTTATATCACCAAAATGTATTATATGATATATACACTAACTGGAGAAAAATGAGATCTATGGTGACACACTGGCAATTACTCATTTATCAAATAGTGTTTCATATGACATCAGTTGACATGAATTAATTTTATTGACACTGCATAATAATCAGTGATTTTTTTAAGCCATAATTACAGTAATGTTGTACATTTGTACATGCCCCAGTATTCCAACTTGTAGATACAAGATTCTGCAATGCATACAACCCCAACCATAATTGCTTATTTCATTTGCTACAACACAGTAGATGAGAAGCTGTGCACACTCAACAGCAGAACGGAATAAAGCATGCCAGTAAATATAGCATACTACTAGTTCCGCAGCCACTCGAAGCAACAGCAGAGGCCCCAGCAGAACTTGGAAGGATAGTCTCTTATGAAAACGTCCCTACTGTAGCCGACAACATAGAAGTTAAAAGAACATTTCTGATGGGACATTGTAACACGGGTTACAGGTACAACAGAGATGATGTGCCTCTCAGAGATGACCCTTGCAGACGGTGGAACTGGCAGCCTGCCAGAGATGACTTCTGAGGAGAACTGGTTAAGTGGGTATGAATCAGCAAAGAAAGCAGGCGTGCATTGGTATGCCTGTATGTTGCATAGTTGCACTCCTTTGGCTCTATGGAAAACTTCATCAGGAACTGACGCAGCACCACTAGTAGCACTAACTTTTCGTGCTGAAAGCGTCTTCCTGGAAAGAGAAGAGACATGAATTAGCTCAAGATATTAGGTGATTGCCGAAACAACTTTGCAAGTAGTTTGTTTCATACGTCAAGATAAGCATTCAAGAATTGATACCAACTAACATGCTGACCTATAGATAAAGAATAGTACTAGTATGACAAAGAATTCCTACCTATTCATAAGCATGAATAATATAGGCAACATATCAAGTTACGGATATTACATTACAACTGGAAATTAAAATTGAAACCTCTCCTAATTTTGCAAATATAAGTCTATCTGCAGTTTGATCTACCAAAGCTTCATTAGATAAGACTATGGGGCATGGCAGATTAACAGTCTTAAGTGTCAACAAGCATGAAGAGAGGCATTTTTTTTAAAATATATACATATTAGATTGCAACATAATAGGCTGGATTTACAAAGGAACCATCAGTTGCTGGCTAAGTATAAAAATTCAAATGTTTGATGTCCATCTTTTTTCTAACCATAGGGTCTTAGCACTTTTAAACTGATAAACCAGATTCATGATATATAGCAGGTACCATTTACCCAAGAAAGCATCAGTCAAAAGTATAGACAATCAGATATTCAGGATTTCTTATTTAACTAGTGTCGTAACATAGAATTGATAAATCAGCTTCACAAAGAGAATCACTAATACCATCGGACACGAGTGATGTTTTGTGTGAGAAGGGAACCGTGGCCTCTACATATCTTGCATGTCACTAGTCCACGTGATCCACATCCGATACAAGGCAACATTCCTTGACCGCTGCACATTCCACATCTGTTACAAAGAAATATATTCAAACAAAGTGAACATCTGAGCAAAAATTGGTGCTTTTATGTTATCTTGAAATGATAATCATTTGGCCAAAACTTCAGTTAAAACTCAATAATCAGAAAGCCCATTGTTCAGGTTGATTTCCTCAAGATTAATACTCCATACTGAGTTAATATGATAAATTAAAAAAAATTACATAAAACTCCAGGTATTTGGCAACTATTTCACAAAACATAGAATTTTAAAGAAGTTTCAATTAACCCCAGATTTTTTTATTAAATATTTCAATTTACCCTCATTCCACTAATTTGATGGCTTTGCCACATCGCTGGGACATGGCATCCATGTGGTGCCTCCATAACACTGACAAGGCACATTCATGGAATTTAGATTTTCCATTTCTGTAAATTTTTTGACATAGATGGGATTATCAGTGACACATAGACAGCACATGGTGTTAACATTGCAGAACCATCAAAATTGACATGCAGTCAATCCGTCAATGGAATAGGGGTGAACTGAAACACTTAACAAAAGTATCTAACCCAACATAACTGTAACAAGGAAAAAGAATACTGCAATATTATCTTAACTGTTTTATGAACTTAAAGAAAAAACAAAACAATGGGTTAAGTGATCAATGGGAATTCTGGGGTTGAGATGAATTGCAAACTTCAGGGTGCCACCAAAAACTGAAGAAAAAAGTAGCACAACTAACATTGTATCAGATCCATCTCTATGAGCAAGCAAACCCCTCCCATAACATGAAGTGCATTGGGTCATCTGATTTGCCTTGTAAAACCCACACTCCTGGCCAGCGTTACAAATAGGGCATGGTGTCTCTCCACGACCCTCACAATCTGTTAGAACATTTAGGCGTAAATATTTTAGTGCCAAAGCATTCCAAAAAAAGAAAGATAATGGTGAATAAATAATGATTAATTTATGGGGATGTATCTAGTGCTAACCACCATAACCATTTCGGCGCTAAGATGCTAAACATGCCGGTTAAGACATCAAATTGGCACAAAAAGTTCTCAAAGAAAAAAATTATAGATAGTCCTTAGAGTAATCTAGCATAATAGAAAATAAATTCGAACTCAATTCCTGTTATGTGAAATTTCACCATTGCCCTCATAAAATCTATGTATGTCACAATTACCCTTGCAAAACTAGAAATATCTCAAATACTCTTACAAAACTAAAATAAGTCATATTCATGCCCCTATCTTTTGAGTTTTCTATGGTTAATACAAGATAAACACAAAATCAAATCTAATGAAGTAGTTGGTATTTTGCCTTCCATCATACAACTAATTAACAAAAAATGTTAGTCAATGACCTTTATCAATGCCAAGGGCATGATTAGTGGGATTTAGTGTGTTACAGGGGTAATTGTGATGTTTCTATTTTTGTAGGGGAAATACTGATACAAGAGAGTTTTGCAACGGTATGCACAAAATTTTGCCTTGGTGTTAAGAGAAACAAAATAAAGAGAAATTTGCTATGAATAGTGAATTTCGTCTATTTCTTTTGAATTTTAGGGGAAATGGCATGTCATGTATCTTTATCCTTAGTCTTGATATTGCATAAATGCCCTTTTAACATTAAAAAATCACAAATGCCCATATAAATGGGTCTTTTAAACCTTTAATGCCCTTCTAGCGTAATTAAAGGAATCTAAAATGTATTTAAGGTTTTAAATCAATATTATAATCTTGATTTGTTGTCCTTTGAACTACTAGTACTTTTTTATACAGACTACATAGTCATAGATCGTGCTAATGCACTACACTATTGAATGTATTATCTTTATATTTTTTTAATAAAAGAAGGTAAGACTATTTTATGAATAGGAGTATTGGTATTTATCTTGAAATTTCCTTTTTTGCACTTACTCATGCCCGTATACTCATGCCCATCTACTGGAGTACATAGAGTCTATATAGTAGAACTAGAGTTCATCTAGTAATGTAAAAACAACAGTAGTTCACAAAAACAATAAACTAATATTATAATATTTATTTAAACACTTAAGCACAAATTGGATTCCTCAATTACACTATAAAGGCATAGAAGATTCAAAAGACTCATTTATATGGGCATTTATGATATTTGAATATTAGGAGGGGCGTGCAATATCAAGACTAAAGATGAACATCCATGCCATTCCCCCTTGATTTCATCATTTGTCACAAATTTCCTTTTCCCCCTCCTGGCACCGACTAAGTTTGAACTTAAAATTTTATATAGTGGTAGGCTACTCTTAAGAACTTTCTATACAGTTTTAATTTGAGAATTTTTGGTGATGAGTAGATGCCCTAACAAGCGTGGTTAGCATGTTTATCAACCCAGTAGACTGTTAGCATCGGATATGCCACCCCTTTATTTATATTTATAAACTGATAGAACAACTATGATGATGAGAGAATACATTGGAATAATTATCTGAAAAATATACTAATTTAAGGTGTCCCGCTGATGAGCCAAGATTAGTTAGGAAGACTAGCACTGTTCACCATTAAGCATAAAGGCAATATTCTGGTTAAATTTTTTCATTTTTTTTTCCTGTTTGATTTTCTGTGAAGAGTTAGAACATAGCATTTTGAATTCCCATAAAGATCCCAATCAATCAGTACTAATGGACAAAGCTGCTAGGTGGCAAAATGATAAGAGCATTTTAATATTGTTTTAGTTCCATAAAGATGGCAATCAGTGACTATTAGTGGACAAAGGCATTTTAGATCAATTAATGGTCAAAGTTGATAGGTGACAAAATGATGGAGCATTTAAACATGAAATGGAACTAATGCTATTGAGTACTGCATAAGTTTATGAGAAACTGAATATCAGTTCATGGAGATGAAGGTTCCCCCTAAAAGTACATGGTTGGATATGTCAATTCAAGATAGGTCTTTGTGCAAACCCACACAATTACACAGTTTCATTGATGATATAGCATAAAGCAACAAAAGAAGGATAAAGGAAATCCATGATAAACGAAGGAACTAAGAAATATATCTCAAACAATTAAAGTGCAACAGATATTGTTATTGACACTCATTTGTAGAATTATAAGTTTCTTAGAAGTGAATTTTAAAGTATGCAAAATGCATACAACTAAAGAAAGAAAAGTGAATATACACCATAGTTGCGGGTTACAACTACATGTGATAGAATATGTATTCCTACATAGTACAAGAAATACTATCATTGAACAAAACTGAGATGAAATTTATACTGAGCTAGAATCGACAAA